>QLSR01000316.1:394601-464719 GCA_031780015.1 Citrullus colocynthis
CTTATTTTTTTTTTTTTTTTTTTTTTTTTAAGAAAAAAGGCCTATGGTATCAAACATTCGACTATCTGACCAAAAATTGTCAACATTTACTAATTTTTCAATTCCAATTTTTTTGTTACAATTTTCTTAATGAACAAATATTCAAGTATTTGCTTCGGTATGCATAGATGGCTAAAAAAAAAAAAAAAAAGAATACCATATGTGATCTATAAATTTTGATCATATAGTGTGTAATTAGAATGCACTAAAAATGTTTTTTTAAGGAAAAAAAAGAAATTAATTTCAGAGCTGTAAATGGGAAAAACTGACTAATTTTGAGAGAGCTGAAATCACGTAACACCATTAGAAAAAAACTTGACCAAAATAGTTGTAAATTAGATATTGTGTTTCTTCTCCATACAGAAACTCTTGAGGATCTCTCCGCAAACTTTTCTTCTTCTTCTTCTTCCTGTTTTCTTAACAAAACAAAATTTCGATGCAAATCTCCGCCCAGTTTGTTTCTCAATGAAGAAGATGGAAGATGATCATCAGAGGAAGAACATCATCATGTTTCTAAGTCTTGTTTTCAAGCTTTCATCCATTATCTTCTGATCAAACTCACAATCTTTCAAACGCCAAATTAATGTCTTTGGTGAATCCCTCAGCTGGACGTGCATTCATATGGATCGTCACTTGCTTTCTCTTCTTTTCCATTGTCAGCGGCGGTGGTTGTCTTTTGATGTACATGATCCTCCCTGAGACCGAAACTACCGCTTGGCTACCCGTCGCCGGTTTGTCCTTGGTCTGCCTCCCTTGGTTCTTCTGGCTCTTAACTTTCTTCTATAGAGTCATCTCACGTGCATGTGGTTTTAGAGTCTCCCTTGGTATTGGTGTGGAGGTAGGTGCAAATAACGCAAATGCCAATAATAATAATAATAACAATAATGCATCTGCTGAATCCCCTCAATGCGATTTGGGAGATCGAGCTAATGAGGAGGACGGCGACAATGGCGATCAAAGGCGAAGCAATTCGTCATCCAACGACTCAGTAGCATCTCGTGAGAGTGAAATGCCATTAGCCATAACAATGGGGTCGTAAAGCTAGCTAAAAGATTTGAGTTTCATTGAAGAAGGTTTGGTTATTTCATACGGAGGAAGAATTTGAGTCGAATGAATCTCCTAGTAGAATTTGAGTCGTTTACTCCATTTAAAATGGGAATATTGATCTTTATTGATCTTTCATGTGAGTGTATATATGATAGCGATGTTGTCCATGTGCATTGGTCTGAATGTAAGAAAAGATCCATCTTCGATCAAGCATCAATGGTGGTCGATAAACTTGCAAATTCGACCTGTTTTTTCTCAAATGCTCCATATGACAGGATATTAGGATATAGCTAGATGGTCAATGGCTTTAATTTCTTGTCTTCAAACTCCCTGTAATAGTTGGAATTTTACTTGTTAATTTATAGTGATTGCATATTTTAACCCATATACTAGTGTTTCTACTTTTGAAATTATGATCTTTAGCCATCCAAATTTTGTTCTTAGATATCAAAACAAGTTCCTTTTACAGCAATTACTGAATCTATCTTTTCTCTTCTTCTTCTCCTTCGGAGTAAATATAAGGGGATATGCAAAATCGAGCAGTCTCAATTGGGTTTAGACAAGAGTTAAATTAAGAAAATGGAATTTGATCTATCATATATTTCCTACAAAAATGTTCACTATATAGCTTCAAAACAGAATGAATATGGTATCAAATTGAATGTAATCTTACCTAAAATTTATCAATAACCAGTTAATGCACAGAAAAACAATCCCAATAGTTCATTATGAGATATAATAAAATCCAAAAAATTGTTCCTCTACTAACTCTGTCATTAAACAATGTGAGTAACATTGAAATGTTGGCATTGAAGTGATAGTTTTTATTAGAGAAAAAAAAAACAGTAAGAACTCAAACGAAGAACAACAAAATCACTTTACACAGTAAATTCAAACACACACTTGAATGGCAAACAGAATAATTGATAGATAGAGATTTGAAGAAACAAAGCCTCTAATCATTCAAATTATATTCAACCAGCATTCCAACAGAAGTCATTTTGTGTTAAACATTATTCTTTTGTGTCCTAAATTTGCATTGCACAATCGATGTTGAACAAGAACAAGAACAAGAACAGAGCACTGTATTTGTCGACAAAGTTTTCATTGATATGAAGGAAAGTGGATCGGATCCCTATTAATTAAAAGAAACTCAAAACCTAACAACAGAACAAATGAGATATCAAATCAAAACTAACCAACATCTTCGGAAGAAGAAAGTATTCAAAATCTGGCTACTGCTTGGAAGGAAGTGCATTTTTATCAACCGAATTTGCTGATTGTTTGGCGGAGGATTGTTCTGCTTCGTAACGCTGTCGAAGCTTCTCCTGTAAAACGCGTACTCTGTCCTCCGTCTTCCGAAGCTTCCTCCATCTATAGCCAGTCCAAAGAGCGAATCCGCCATAGACAACAATGTATGAGCCCCATACATAAGGATATGTTTCTGCATTCTCTTTGATTTCTCTGTACTTTTCTTCCAATTTACCCAAAAATCCAGTCGAACTACCACCACCACTTAACTTATCTTCTCCCTTTTCCTCCTCAGTTTCCATTGCGATTGCCCCTTCTATTCCCAAAGAATCAGTACAAATCTCATAACAAAAAATTCAGAACCAAAATTGAAGAAATAATTGAGAATTGAAGAATCGTGTGGATGCCAAGTCTGGGGCTGTGCCGAAAATGGAAGAAATGGGGGGAAATAGAGACGAAAATAAGGACTAGGGTTCTTTCTTCTACGAGAATTGACAAAATTAGCCCCCGATAAAATATCCCTTTTCAAAAAATATTATTTTTTTTTCCTCCAACATTTTGACCTTTAATTTGATATGTAAAAATTTCATTTTATCCAATGTTTAAGGGTGTTATATTAATTTAATGTTTGAGGCTCAAAATATTATAAAACATAACACAATAATAAAAAAAAAATCGTAAATATAACAATATTTAGATTTAGCTCTCAAATCTTTAAATGATAGACTGTATCACTAAAACGAGTCTATTAGTAATAGATTATATTGGCAATAAAAATTTATCGTTAATAGATTTTGCTATATTTTCAATTCTTTAAAGATGTTATTATACACTTAATTACTAACATGAAAGTGCTACTCTTTACAATTATCCAATAATTTGAATACTCAAAATAAAATAAAAATAGAGAATTAATTAAAAAGTTCTCATCTCGAAATTCAAATTTTTAATTATATTAGTTTAACTCAATTAAATCTAATTTATTCAAATTCTTCAAGCAAAGCAAGCATTGTAATTGAATTCAAATTAATTTTCAAAATAATAAAATTAATCTTACCTTAAATCGTGGGATGTCAATTTAATGGTCATTCATGGAAGAAAGGAACAAAAGTCATGGATGGCGAGAGATTCAAATAAGGAAAATAGCCTATAATTATTTTATAAATGCTAAAAATCTAAATCAACCTTCCTATTATTTTGATGACAAATGGGGTTAATAGGGAAGACATGTAAATAATAAAATAATGTTACTACGTAGAATTTTAATTAAAAATATTAAAAAGTTCTCTCAACTAACGTCATTCAATTTAAATACAAAATTGACTACATGACAATATGACTTGAAAAAAAAAAAAATATTTTTATTAATTCCCTCACCTCTTAAAGATCTGTACATGTTACATATATAAAATTAAAGGAAAAAAAAAAAATTGTTGGATTTTGGATTTAATTTCTATTTAGTCCCTAGGTTTTAAAAATGTTACATATTTAGTCTTTAAGTTTTGAGATTTGTTTCAATTTAGTCTTTAGGTTTCAAAATGTTACAATACCTTTGACATTTGAGTTTTGTTTCAATTTGGTCCATCGATCACAAGATCAACATTTTTAACCTTGTTTTTTTTCACTAAGTACTCATTTTTCATCTTTAGTGTTATTGTATGTTAATATATTTAAAATAATTAACTTAATTGTAATTAATTAAGTTTCACTATTTTTCATCACTATTAAAATAAAATTTCACTTCATAATTATTTTAAATCAATTTATAGACATTGACGTCAATGATTGAAAGTGAATTTTTAACGAAAAAATTGAGGTTAAAAATGTAAAATCGTGAAATCTAGAGACTAAATTGAAACAAAATTCAAATTTCAAGGGTAAATTTGTAACCTTTCGAAACTTAGAGACTAAATTGAAACCAAAATCAAAATTTAATAACTAAATATGTAACCATTTAAAACGTAACAGCCAAATAGAAACTACACCAAACATATTTTTTCCAAAATTAAATTAGTGGTATTTTCCTTTTCATTTTAAGAAATAAAACTTATGCTCCTTTTTTTAAAAAGGAAGATCCATTACTCAAATCAAACCAATAAAAGGGCCAATGAAGCAGAAACTTCATTTGGAACAGCCCACTCAATAAGAGAATGAGCCACCCCATTCAAAGATCTAGAGATTGAACTATGAGGTGAAAACAGTAAATGCAAGCTTATGAGAACTTTCTTTTAGAAATAAGAAGAAAAAAATGGTGAATATATATAACTGCAAAAATTATTTTTTGAAACTATATTAAATAAAGAAAATGTAACATTTTATTATTTGATTAGATAATTAATTAGTAGAAAGATAATGATTTCCATTTTCATTTTGCACCTGTAAAGTTAATACAACATAAAGGCTTTAGAAAAGCCCCAAAAATCCAAACTTCCAACCAAAAGAAAATCAATTATGATGTCCAAAACCATAAAAGTAAGACCAACATCCACAACTTAAAGCTAAAATTAATGACCAACAACAAACAATCATACAAATGAATTCTACTTCAAAGCCTTGAACTAATATATTAATGGCTCAGAAGTTGTTAGGCTTGATAAAATACTCATAATTGAAGTAATCAAACTGGTCATTCACTTGAGTAGAAGCATTATTGGGCAAAGCCATTTGAGAATTTGAAGCACAAGCCATCATGAGTTGATCATCTGTGAGTTGCATTTGCATGTATGATAATGGAAGAACTGATTGTGTTGTAAGAGGAAGTCCATAATGGCACATTGAGTAACTTTGTGTGTTGTCCATAACCATCCCATTTATTGTTGGATCATTGTAAAAATTATGAGGGTAGTTTTGGAAACAATTAGTATTCCCATAACTTAACTGAATTTGTGGTGATGAGCCATTTCCCCCAAATAGGAACGGAGACAAATTCTCAAGCTCTTGATCCATTTGAAGACTTTGTGCCATTGTTTGAAGTTGATGATATTGATGATGGAATGGCATTATGGCTTGTGTTTGTTCCATTGATGACCTTCCAAACATCCCATAACTTTCTTCACCATCATCAAATGCCATTATTTGTTTTTGCTTCATGTTTCCATTTAGGGTTTGGCTACTCTCCACCGACGTCCCCTCCTCGACATTCTCCGTCACCATCTCGATCCTTCTCTTCGTCGTCTCGAGCTTTGAATCCAATTCCACCATTAAAACTCGTAATTGATCTTCTAATAGATGGTCTAGACGTTCATCCCACTTTGGAAATCTAATTAACATTAACAATATAAAGAAACCATGACTCTAAATAAACATAATTAGTTGAAATTAAACATGCCCTTAATTAATATTACCGGGCTTCAGCAACATCCTTGCGAAGCTTGGACATGTCGGTTTCAATCTTCTTCTTCCTCTCGGAGAAGAAGTCAAGGAGACCGAAAGCCTTGCGAGCACGTTTGTGGAGACAATTAGCCTTGTAAGATGCGATCATTTCGTTGATGTCTTCCCGACACGACGGCCACGTGTGAAGTTGGAGGGGAGATTGGTCGTTTTGGTTAGGGCCATAGACAAAGACACAAGTACGAACATCGCACAGTGTAGAGAGCTCGTAAGCTTTTCGCAACAGACTTGCTTTCCGCTTATAAAAAGTCGTCTTTCGGGATTTCTCGTTATTGATCAGTTTCATGCTCAATTTTCCTCTCCCCATCACTAAAATTTTCAATTTTATTTCAACAAAAACCCTAAAAATTACATCTTCTCAAACTTAATTAAATTGAATTAAAAAAATATATATTTATATATATATATATATATAATATTTAAAACTCACAGTTCACGGCGGTAGTGAGGCGGAGGTGTACGCAGAATAGGTTTCTTGACGGACACGAAAGCCTCTTAAAACTCCAATCTAACGATAAATTAAAACTCAAGTCAAAGGTCAAACTAAATTGTTATTCAAGATTTCACAAAAACCCTTACCGGCGGCGGGGCTCGACTATCAGCAGTCGTCGGAAAGCGGCGGCGACATTCGTGGTGGAGGTTGGCGGTGCTGTGTAGAGGAAATCTTAGAGAGAGAGAGAGAGAGAGAGAGAGAGAGAAACGGATGAAGAGGAAGATGACCGGCAGGCGGAGGTGACGGCGGCGGAGAGAGACGGCGACCGGTGGATGGAGGCGAGGCTAAAGATTGAGAGAGAGGGTTTTGACGGGGGAGTCTCACGCAAACTTTAAAAGAAATTCTGATTTCTTTCTTTTTCTTTTTTTCCTTAACTAATATAAATAAATTACAGTCAAACCCAAATCTTTACATTTTCCTAATTTATAAGACCAAATAATTTTATATAATTAATTTCAAATTACTAAAATCCGACATGTTACGTAAGGTGTCGTTTTTCCGTGGGGTAACAAAATCAAATAAAATAAAATCAAATAAATATCTATATTCATTTATTTAAAGAAAAAATGGAGATGATTTACATAATGTAATTTATTAAATAATACCTTAAATTAAGGGAGAATGTAAGGAGAAAATTACCTTTTTATTTAATGATTTAAATTCTTCTATTTTTCTGTTGATTGCTACCTTCATTCAGGGCAAATCAATTATCTAGAGATCAAACTTTAATAGCCATAAGGGAAAATTTGTACCGAAATTGATCAAATAATTTGAGAGAGGGGGTATAACTTCAAATTTAGTAAATTAGAATGTCCCCTCAGACATTCTCCACCACCATCTCAATCATTCTCTTTATCATCTCGAGCTTCGAATTCAATTCCACTATTAATTATTACCTATAGCTTCAGCAACATCCTTCCAAAACTTGGACATGTCGTTTTAATCTTCTTCTTCCTCTTGGACAGAAGAAGTCGAGTACACAAAAACGCCTTGCGAGCATCTAAGAAGCGATCATGTCATTTAACGCCACTGGATATTGGTCGTTTTTAGTTAGGGCCCGCAATAGATAAAGACACAAGCACCAACATCGATCATTCTACAATGTAGAGTGTTTCTAAGCTTTTCAAAACAAACTTACTTGCCTTCAACAATTATAAAAAGTCGTCTCAGTACGACGGCTCATCATTCAAACACCAAAATTCCAAAATTCACACAAATCTAAAAGTACGATTCGATTCGATTTGGTTTGAAGAAATATTAAAACTAAGTTATTCGATTCAGTTCGATTTTAATTTTAAAAATCGAATTTGAAGCTAAATTGAACTTTTTTTAATTTAAGAAAAAAGAGTAAAACTAAATTCAAAACCGAACCTTTTTTAATTTAAGGAGCAAAATCGAATTTATAACCAAACCGAACCGAACCGAATCGAACTCTAAACATATATATACGATTTACCCAAGCTACGGCTATACTCTAAATTTTTAAAAGATTATTACTTTCAAGTTTCAACCTATGCAAAATTCAAGAATAAAAGTTAATAATCCAAATCCCGGCAACTATTAAAAACTAACACCCATAACTTTAAATTAATTAATTTATTAAAAATGGAAATGATTTAGATAATGTGTTTATTAAACTCTGCCTTAAATTAAGGGAGAATGTAAGGAGAAAATTAATGATAATTCCTTTTTTTTTTTTCTTTTTGTTAATGATTTTAAACATCCTCTATTTTCCTTGTTGGTTTGTGCCCTTCTTCATTCGTGGCAAATCAATTTATCGAGATCTAGCAGTAATTCCACTTTGGGAAAAATATTTCAAGTTTTAAATATGATTTTTTAAATCTTATTTTAATTTATTCAATTTTAAGCTTAAATCATGGGGTAGTTATGGGGTGTTCGTTACTTTGGGCTCTACTCTGGTAATAAGTAACTAAAATATCATTTTCGTTTTGAAATTTGTTAATTCTAGTTCTTATATTTTCTCGATAGTCAAATTTTAGTCAATAAATATTAAATTGAATGCTTAAAGTTAATTTTAATTATATTAGTTTTAAGACTTAATTAAAAGTGAAATTCAAAATTTTTATTTATATTTGTGTTTTTAATATAAATTTTAATTATATTAAGTTAACTCACTTAAATCTAATTTATTCCAATTATACTTCAATCAACCATTGTAATTGAATTCAAATTAATTTTGAAAATAATAAAATCAGTCTTACCCTAAATCGTGGGATGCCGGTACGAAATAAAGTCTATGAGTCTTTCAAAAAAAAAAAAAAAAAATGGTCATGGAGGGAGAGAAATTTAAATAAGGAAAATAGGCTCTAAACATTTTATAAATGGTAAAATGACCTTTCTCACGCGTCTTTCCCTCTCTCTCAATCTCTAGCCTCCGCCGGTCACCGTCTCTCTCCGCCATCGTTTCATCCTCGCCGCCGAACGCTGCCGGCAATCTTCCCCTTCATCTGTTTCTCTCTCTTCTTTCCTTGTCCCTCTCTCTCTCTCTCTCTCTCTCTCTAAGATTTTCATAATTTTTTTAATAAATAAATATAGAGATTATAAGAATTTATTAGCAACAGAAAAAAAAAAAAAAAAAAAAAATTACCTTCGATTCCGTAATTCTTACCATTCTCTATCTATTCTCTTCTTCTTTCCTTTTCAGCCAAGAAATCTATTCTGTCCACAGCTCCGCCGCACCACCGTCGTACCACCACCGCGAACTGTGAGTTTTAAACATGATTTCAATTTTTTTTTTATTTTAATTCAATTTAATTAACTTTAATGTAATTTTTAGGGCTTTTAAAACTCTAGTGATGGGGAGAGGAAAGTCGAACATGAAACTGATCGGTAACGAGAAATCTGGAAAGACGAGTTTGTATAAGCGGAAAGCAAGTCTGTTACGAGCTCTCTACACTGTGTGATGTTCGTACTTGTGTCTGTTACGAGCCCTAACCAAAATGACCAATCTCCCCTCCAACTTCACACGTGGCCATCGTGTCGGGAAGACGCATCTTACAAGCCTAATTGTCTCCACAAACGTGCTCGCAAGACATTCGGTCTCCTCAACTTCTTCTCCAAACCGACATGTCGTCCAAGCTTCACAAGGATGCGGTTGAAGCCAAGTAATACAATTAAGAACACGTTTGGATTGATTATGTTTATTCAATCTCGTGGTTTATTATTATAATATTGTTAATGTTAATTAGGTTCCAAAAATGGGATGAACGTACAGGCTATCTATTAGAAGATCAATTACGGATTTTTTTTAAGTGAAATACTAAAACAACATGAAAATAGTTTTAAAAACTTAAAATAAGAATTGAAAAGCATAATAAGAATGGTTAACATTAATATTATTAGTTTTTATTTATTATAACCATATGCAGATGCTCAAGATGCACATTAATTCAAAGCCCATAATCTAATTGGTCGCGTTATTTCAAATTAATGAGGTTTTTTTTATAAAAAAAAAAAAAAAAAAAAAAAAAAATTACCGATTGAGGTAAAAAATAACGGGGAATAAACAGAAGTACTTTTCCTTGGGTGCTAATTTTATGTAATATCTTGGGCTTCTCTCGGACCCCTTTGTGTTATCCCTTATTTTATTTATTTATTTATTTTTATTGAATATCAATGAAGGGAAGTGGAAGATGAGAAAAATGATAGATTTGTGCCAATATAATTGGAATAAACCGGTGCACCTACCAACCCACAATAAATATCTTTATCTAAAAGGAGGTTTTTGCTTTTATGGTCCTATTTATTGGTTTTTGATTTGAGTAATGGACATGGTTTGGGGGTCAGTTTTATTTAATTTCTTAAATGAATACAAAAATACTACCAACTTAATTTTATATAACATGTATAGATTTGAAGAAATCCAGTGAAGAAAGGCAAATACTAATTTGATTCTCAAAATTAATTGACATGACCCCAGACACTATCATAGCTTATGCAACTTGCAATTTTTTTTTTTTTTTTTTTTTTTTTGAGACAGCATGTTGATGTTGGGTGCCTTTTCTTTTTCTACCCTTTCTATTATGTCTGTTCACTTCCTTTTAGCCTAAACTCTCAAACTCTTACCAAAAACACTCTTTTGTATGAAGAAAAAATTTCATTTTAAACACATGCATTTTAAACATGGTCAAAAGGAGCAAGCACTAAAAAAAAAAATTGAATATTTTAATCATACAATGTTTGATATCTAATAACATTAATAATGCAAAAACTACCTCTGAAATACGGTCTAGTTGCAATTAGACCCTTAAACTTATACAAATGTTACAATTTATACAATTAATTATATAGGTTTGAATGTCTAATTTGACTCAATTTTAGTATTTATATAATTTCAAGGGTTTAATTTTTAAAATTGAAAGTTTATAGGTCTAATTGCAACTACCGTCATACTTCATAAATGATTTTTGTAATTTGCCTTTGTTTTTTTTTTTTTTTTTTAAATGTTAGACAAAATCTTGGTTCTAATTCCTTATACATTGGGTTATGAATGGTTGAGAGAGAAACTTTGAACCCATCTATCATAGTGGACTGGTCTTAGGGCTATTCTTTTTCTTTTTATTTTTTTATTTTTTATCATTATTGGTCAAATTCCTTCTTCACATTTATTTGAAAATGATTGACTTGAGACACCAAACTTTTGAATTCAACTAATCTTCCAGCTGCCTCTCTCTCTCCCCTCTGACTAATGATTTAAATGAATATCAATGAAGGGAAGTGGAAGATGAGAAAAATGATAGATTTTGAACTTTAAAATTTAAAATTCAAAATTATATTAAATAAAGATAAAAATATTTAAAAATACAATATGTCAGGTCATAAACTCAATTTTTTTTAAAAAAAATGTAATATACTATAAATTATATAATATTGTAAAATAATAATTATTTAAATTTTATTTTTAACTTAAATCATATTCATTAATTAATTAATAATAATTTATTGTCAACTAAATATTAGTTGGTAAATCATAATCTAATTTCTGAATTTATTATCAAACACATATCTAAAAATCATGAAATACAACTAACTCTGTTTTCATTAAATGACTTTCTTTTAAGTTTCTATTTTCAAATTCTCCACCAGGTAGACCGTTGACTTTCTAACACCAATACCAAGCTTTTACATCATAGAAATATTTATGCAAACAAATTCAACAATTTTCTCCCCTTGCTTAATTAGATGAGTTGGTTAATTATATTTGGGCTAAAATTACAATTGAGTTCCTATAATTTGGGGAAAGTTAGAATTTAATCTCCGTAATCATGATTTTAAAAGTTATAAATTAATACTTATAGTTTGATCATAATATCTCATTAAATAGTCCCTACATTTTGATAAAAAATTCATAAATAACAATCTCTACGGTAGAGACTATTTATGAAAGTTTTATATCAAATCATACCAACTAAATTCTAATTATAAATTAAACTAAATTGAATCCTTCACATCTAATTCTAGTAGTGTGTGTATGTATCTATATATATGTTTTTTGAAAAGCTTAAATTTAAATTTAATTTTTTAATTTTAGAAATATTATCAATAAAATAATGATCAAACTTGGAGGAACAAAAATACATTACGCATCACACCTTCCTAATAAACAAGTCAATGAAAAAACTAAAATGACTTTTTCCATCATCAACTTGAATGAGAACTAGAGGGACTTTGAAAAAAACTAATTATCAACTCTTTAGTTGAATAAAAATAGAGAAGAGGATAGAGAAAAAAAAAAAATCTCAAAATCCACACATACCTATACAAATCTAAAGAAACAAGTATCAATGTGAAAATAATTAAAATAATAAATCTATTTTGGTTATTTATATAACTAAATAACTTTAATTTTATATTAATTGACTAAACACAACTTACCTCATTTCCCAGTTGAAATTCTTAAAAAGTGAACAACTGCTAGTTGGGAAAAACTTCTAACTTCTACTATAGAAATAAATAGAAAAATAACATACAGAAATTAAAAGACAGCAACAAAATAAGACATGCGAGAGTTTACGTGAAAAACTCTAAACTTAGAGAAAAACCACAACCCACCAAAAAGAAATTTACTATGTAAATATTGGTATAATGACATAGAATAATTCTCTCTCCTGATTACAATTACAACTGCACTCTCTTAAAATTTTTGTACCACTCACGCCCTTTAATCTCACTTTCAAACTAGATAATACAAATGAATTTAACTAAAGTTAGCACACTCAAGCTTAAAATGGTCCTAACTAGGAAAATTTATAGCCAAAGTCATCACTTCCTTGAATGTTTTTTATGTGGGACAACTAATCTTCTAATATTTGCCAAGACCCAACACTACCATCAATTATTTTAGGGCAAATTTCAAAAATCACCCATGAAGTACGATAGCAATTGCAATTACACCCTCAAACTTTCAATTATAAAAATTAGCCCCTCAAACTTATACAAACGTTAAAACTGGACCTCCAAATAATAAAAATTGAACCTCAAGCTTATACGATTGTTACAAATTTTGCAATTATGTAAGTTTGAAAATTCGATTTTAACCTTCGAATAAGTTTGAGAGTGCTTAATTTGTAGAATTGAAAGTTTGAAGGTAAAAGTTTGCAACTATCAACAATAGGTGAGGAGTGGTTTTTTAAGCAACCATAATCTTTAACTAAGCTATATATTATTTATAGTAAGTTATATATATTGTTCTTTATTGTTAACTTTCAAAGATTTATTTCTGACTTCTACGTTGGCATTTTCTTATTGTAACCTCAAACTTTTTCTTTTTCTTTCTTTCTTTTTTTTTTTTAATTTCTTTCGACACGTGGATGAGTAAAGAAAGGACCAGTAATTTTGACTAGTAGTCCAACATCCCAAGTGGATCTTTTTAGAATAATTATTTTCTATATTTATTTTGAAAGTCGATTAAATTTTGTCAAGAATTGATTATTGTATTGACATATGATAGTTAAATTTTTCGACCATGTATTATATTTTAGGATTATTTTTAAATATAAAAAAATAATTAAAATATTTAAATATGATAGATTGTGATAAACTACTATTTGTTTGCCTATCTGTATTATAATAGACACAAATAGTAGTTTATCATGCGATATATGATAATATTTTACCATTATTTGTAAATATTTTCAACAATTTCATCAATTAAAATAATTTTTTTTATATATTATTTGTTGTGCAATATATGTTTATATAATATGAGAAAATCATTGCGTTTCCATTCAATGAGCAAAAGAGAATTATTGTTCATGGTCACGTCTTAAAATATAGGAAAATAATTGTCTAAGGTCTCATATAGGTTTTTTTAGATATCTCGTTTCATCTAAAATATTAAATTAGTTTCTCCTATTTAGCTTTGACATGAAGACATGAAAAGGCTTTTAAAATATTAATTCACTAATGTATAATTTTTTTTTTTTTTTTTTTTTTTTGAGAACTTGTTACGAGAATTAAGCATATATAATAAAATCGATGAAAGTTTAATTAAAAATCATGTTGTCTTAAGCCACCTTTGTAATTGTTGTTCATGTTTTGCTCTCTATTTTATAGGAGGTGACAGTAGCGATGGCAACATAGAGGCAAACTTTAATTCTTGTATTTTAAAATTTATTTAATTTTAGCCTTAACACTTTCAAATGTCTAATTCTAATCTATATATTTTTTATAAATTTTAAATTTAGTCTTTAACTACTTGTTTTTGTTGATGTTTCAAACTTATCTATTTATTTATTAGCATTTTACAATACAAATTTCAAAAACATATTCTCATATTACCAAAATTTTATTATTACTATTTAATCAATTTCAATAAAAATGAACTTTGAAGTATTAAATTTATGATTTCTTGAAAGTACCAGAACTAAAATTAAATATTTAAAAATATACAGACTAAAATTAAACAAACATTGAAGTATAGCAACCAAAATAGTATTATATATATATTTTTTAAAAAAAGAATATTGCCACTGCTCCATTTCAAAGGGAAAGAGAAATTTTGGTCAAATGGAGAGAGAGAGACTTTGACCAGGGCAGCCCAAGATCTATGGCTGACATGGGTTTTTGTTTTATTTTCCAACTTTTGAATTCAACTATATCTTCCAGCTGCCTATCTCACTTATGCTCCTATGGATTTGATATTTTTATTTTCTTAAAAAATATATCATATCAAAAAGATTTCATGAAATATTACATTACTATTAAAAATTTGTTAAATTGGACATAGCTCAATTGATATATTGAAACTATTAGTGGCTCGGAGATTTTGTAGGTAGATTTTCATCTATGTCTGTTGCACTAAAGAAAAGTATAATATTCTCAAAAATTTATATATTTGGAAAGAAAAAAAACGTGGAAGGAGAATAGAACCAAATAAAATTGAAATTAAAGAGATGGAGAAAGATAGTAGAAACTTTTAAAAGAAATGTAGAATATTTTCTTAGGGGTGTTTTCCTTTTTGGTGATATGTCGATTTTGTGTGGGGATATTTTCTATCTTTCTATTGTGCTATTTAAGCCTAAGAAGACCGTTTGCTAGAGTTGCTACATGTGCTAGTGTGAAAGATCGATTTATGAGTTTTAATGAATTAATTCTCTGAGTGATTTGCAATCTAAGAAGGGAGAGTTACTCTCCACATCAATTGTACTAAAAAAAAGTATAATCTTGTGAAGTACCATTCGGTCTTAGGGGAGTCTAAGACAAAGTTAATAGAGAAGGCATTCTCAACCTTAGGTGGTTTTCAAGGCTTAGGAGGAGTCTAAGTTCTCATGTGAAGGGAGTTCACAAGAAGGAGGAGCGATATATCCAAAGTGGGAGGGAGTCTCACACACTTAGGAGGAGCCTAAGTGTTGTATCACTAATATTCATTTACTTAGGGGGAGCCTAAGTTAAATTGAGAAAGAGTCTCTCATCTAGGGGAGCCTAGGTGATTAATTAAGTTAGACTCTACGTGTCGATGCAATCGTCATTATTTACAGATAAGTACAACGTTGTAATTGCTTAACCTCTTTCAATATTAGTGATTTATCTTTCTCGGGCACACTACCCCCAGATGTAGGTAGTTTATCACTGAAATGAGTTACCTTCTTCTGTTTTTTCATTCTTATTTCATTGTATGTTTCTCTATTATTGTTTCTGAATGTGCTAGGACATCTTATGTGACAACTGTAATTTGTTCAACGAACTACTTCTAAAATTTCAAACATCTTAGCAAAAAAAAAAAAAAAAGAGACATTCTTATCTTTCTTCAAGATATTCGCCTGATGATATCTCACACTAACATTTTAAACACTTGATTGAATATGAACACCTCTACATTTCTAATTCCATGAGTTTATCAATTCTCATAAAACTATGTGCCACATAAACTTTGGATCTCTAAAATATTACCAACCCTTAATTAATACTCCCTTTTTTTTTTTGTTAATTTTTATAAATTACAAACGTATGTATAATAAAGTCAAAGTGAACCTGGTCGAATTGACATATCGTACATGTTAGAGTTCAGGAGACTTTCTGCGGTTCAAATCTTTCCACCTTTATACTATAAAAGGATAAAAGGTTTTTTTTTTAAATGTACAAAAATGGTAAAAATTTAAAACACATTATTACATAAATTTAACTTGTATAAGTTACAATTTTTCTACCATCCAAGCTCGATATTATGGAGATCATCCTGATTTTCTAACGCCAAATTTCATAGAAAGAATTTAAGAAAAATTCAAAATTTAATTATACCTTGTACTTAGTTGAGTCTATTTTGAACTTAAGCCTTTTCAATTAATTAAAACACTAAAATTGAATAAACATTCTTATTAATATCTCCTCAGAATCAAGTTGACATGTGCATACTGATAACTCATTCTGATAACTTATACAAACTCAACTACCCAATCACACCTGGCCAATAAATAAATATCCAAACCTAATCTGAAAAATATTTGAACCTACACATAAAGTCAATATAGAAGAAAGTAGCTCAAAATATCATCTTTGGTCTAGATATCGTGAGACTTGTTTAATTTTAGTTCATGTATATTGACATGCTCCATGCTCGTCTTATTTACTGTCTTTTTCTCTCTCTCCTTCAACACTACCAAATCACTAATTAACTCAAAAGCTTAAGTTGATTGGTGAATGCAATTTTAATATTATATCATTTAGGTTTGAACACAAGATCTCCTTGGACCATCTGCTCTTAAACGTCATCTTAAATCGCCAATTGACTCAAAAGCTTAAGCCAATGGATGAAGGAAAATTTAATACTATATCATCTAACAGCCCATTCACCTTTACTTCTGCTGTCAACCTTACTTTCATCGCCAACCTTTAGTTTTCACCATTTTACTATCTTTCTTGTTTTTCTCGACAACTCACGCTTTTCGCACATGCCCTCATCTCTCCACTCAAAATCCATCAATGATTCGTCCATCATCTCATACCAAATGTTGGCTTCAAATTTTCCTCTCAGATTAGATCTCAATTGAAGTATATATGAATTTAGTGACCCAACTTAAAGATATATGAGTTGAGTTGGCTAGAAGGTGCTGTGAATAAGGTTTGATTGAGGTGGGAATTTGATCGATCTAAATTTTTGAGTAAGTCCAAACAAATTGCCTAACTAGACTCAAATCTACCTAACACCCCTAGTTTGAGATATCTAAAAAATTTGAGACATCTTCCTCTCAACAAGGAAGCCGGCCCTATATTCTTTCATTTGACAATACTAATCAATCAAGCAACACAATCATTATACCACTTCATATCCACAGGTTAAATATTGTGAGGTAAAACCTTTCTAATATATATTCAACAGGTTAAAGAATAAAACAAATATTTTAAATTTCTTTCGACGAAAGAAAATAATTTAAAATTTGAGGTTAAAAGAACCCGGTATACAAAGTCGAATTAACTAAAAGTTAAAAGTAATTAAAATTAATTTATTTGGAAGCTGGAACAATAAATTAATTAATTATATAATTAGTGGACACTATCAATCTTTCTTCTAGACGAAGTTGTCTATAAAATAATAAATAATAATAATAATAATAATAATAATAATAATAATAATAATTATTATTATTATTATTATTATTGTAAAATAGCGTCACTGACATGACATCACCGGCACCTCACCATCCACATTTCAATAGATTATTGGACCGTGGTGTAACTGTGACATGATCCACTCACCAAAATATATGAGTTAAAATAATACTTCAATTGTGATATAGTTTGTTTTTATCATGAAATTTTACAAAAATACTTAATATGCGTGAATGATAAAATATAACCTAATTAATTTATAAATTAATATCCATTAGTCAATTAATTTTAATTAATTATTGAATATAAATATATAAATATGACTGATGTATGGTGCCGTATATGTGATTATCTGATTGATTTCTATCTATAATTTTGACATTCATAATTTCTTTATTTTGACAGAATTATGTTATTTTTTAAAATTTAAGTTGTATGCTTTTTGTTGAAAAAAATTAACTAATTTGTTTACCATTAATATATTAGGTTATCTTAGCTATTTAATCTAAAATTTATGATTAAAAATTAATATTCTAAATTAAGTTTAATCAATTATTAATATAAAAATAATTATTATTTTAATTTCAGTTATTAAATAATTAATTAATTTAAGAATATATTATATAAATTAAAGAGATGAGAATAAAGGAAGAAAGTTTAGGATAAAAAGAAATAGACACGTGTAAATTAAGTTGAAGTTTTCTAATAAATATTCCCTTCTCTCGCCACTTATCATCGCTCAATTATTATTCAAAAGAGAATAGGGAGAGAGGAAAGATGAGTGAGAGAGCAGATAGGCAAAACTCTAAAGAGAAAGACGGCGGCAAAATGAAGTCCGGCGACCGGAGCTTGTATCCAGGGCCTTTCTTTAGTCCTCAAACTCCGGCGTCGAGGAGCGAACTCAGAAACAACTTCTTCAAAACACTTACAATCGGCATCGGTGGCAGCTCCTCCTCCACCACCAACAAGAACAGCTGATCTACCTCTGTTTTTCTCTCTCTCTCTCTCTCTGTTTTGCTTTTGATGTGCTTTAGTTTCATGTTTCATCTACAAATAATTCTAAATTCTACCTTCCTCTCCTAATCTCCTTGTAAACGAGAAGTATATATTTTCATATGCTTTCCTTTATTATCTCTTTCAAATGGGAAATTTGCACAACCGAGCGACTTTCAAGGCCCAAGATGCCAAATCACCGCATCTTTTACAAAATGTCAAATGTCAAATGATCTTCTATTAACGTCGCAAACGAATGGAGTTATAAATTTGGCGATTTCCTTTTCTTCTTTGGCCCCAACACAACTTTCTTCTTTTTTTTTTTTTTTTCCCGACGAATTTCCACCCTTCTGCTCAACGATCAAGCACAGCCTCCATTCCATATTTCCAACGACTATCATCCATTCGATTCCTTAGCGAAATCGGGCCGAAATCGACAACCCTTTTGGCTCTACAGTAGATGTTCGACGAGAGCAAGAATGACTCTGTGATTCTTGTCTATGAACAAGAATAAATAGGTTTTTCTTTTCGTCATTTCCTTTTCTTCACTTGCTCCGACACCGATTTCCTTCTTTTTCTCTAGCAAATTTCCACCCTTCTGCTTGACGATCGAGCACGGCCTCCATTCCATGGTTTCAATGACTATCATCCATTCGATTCCTCAGTGAAATCGGGCCGAAACCGACGATCCTTCTCCGATCTCGGTGGATGTTTGACGAGAGCAAGAATGGCTCGATGATGGATGTTTGACGGGATCCGATGAACGAAGAATAAATAAGTTTTTTACCGGACGACAAGAGAGAGCGAGAATGGATCGTCACTAAGAACAAGAGTGAGATGGGTTTTTCTTTGGGAGTTTATTTTAGTAATTTCAGTAAAGAGCCATTTGACATTTTTTATGAAAATTCAGGTCATTTTGGGTCATCCGTACAAATTTTTTCATTCAAATCTCTCTCAAAATAAAGTATGGTTATTCTCACTTATGTTAAGATTTGAGGTTTGAATTCATATTTATTGATTTTTATTTGGGCAAACTACAAAAATTATCTCTCAACTAAGTTGATAGTTGTAATTAGACTCTCAAACTTTCATTTATAAAAATTGGGCCCCTACAATTTTTCAAGTGTTAAAATTGGACTCTCAAACTTATAATAATTATAAAAATTAAACTTACCAATGTTAAAATTGAGCTCTTAGACTTATATAACTACAAATGTTTGTTAAAATTGAGCTCTTAGACTTATATAACTACAAATGTTTGTTAAAATTGAGCTCTTAGACTTATATAACTACAAATGTTACAGTGTATAAAATTATGACTTATATAACTACAAATGTTACAGTGTATATAATTATAAATTTTGAGGATTTAAGTTTTAAAATTAAAAGTTTAAGAGTTTAATTGGCACGATAGTTAAGATTTGTATTTTTTTAATTATTATTTTCTTTTCTAAAACAGGATTTTTATATAAAGATTTAAAAATCTGTTTTGGAGCATGTGGGGTAGTTTTGTTGGATAATTTCTGGAACCAAATGACTTGTTACAGCCTTTACTCACATAATTTTAATTAAACAAAAGTTAAATTACACAAAAGTAGGAGTTTATATCCAAATATTTATGGTTTGAGTATAAAGTTAGGAGACACCGGCAACTGTTGAAGCTTGACAAAAGAAAAGGCCATCTTTTAACGTTAGTGTCAAATAAAAATATGAGAGAATATGTTTGAATTGAGAAGTGGTATAGAACATGATTATCCAAATTGCTACTTTTGATGTTTACCTTAATGATATATATATATTTTTTTTAAAAGTCCAATTGTACCTAAAAGAAACAATATTGGACTTTATAACACCATTTTTATGATTAATATATATTTTTTTTATTTATCTTTCAAAATTATCAAAATAGATTCAAAATGTTAGAAATAAGAGAAAACTGTCATAAAAACAACTAATTCACTCCCTTTACCTATATTTTAAATCTAAATGGAGATAAAAATGCCAAGATCTCAATCTTACGAAAGTGTAAAAAAAAAAAAAAAAAAAAAAATTTAAAAAAAATAAAAAAAAAAAAAAAAAAAAAAATTTAAAAAAAATAAAAAAAAAAAAAAAAAAAAAAATTTAAAAAAAATAAAAAAAAAAAAAAAAAAAAAAATTTAAAAAAAATAAAAAAAAAAAAAAAAAAAAAAATTTAAAAAAAATAAAAAAAAAAAAAAAAAAAAAAATTTAAAAAAAATAAAAAAAAAAAAAAAAAAAAAAATTTAAAAAAAATAAAAAAAAAAAAAAAAAAAAAAATTTAAAAAAAATAAAAAAAAAAAAAAAAAAAAAAATTTAAAAAAAATAAAAAAAAAAAAAAAAAAAAAAACTCATAAAATCTCAATATTGATAGATATATTTTTTTAAAAATAAAAAATATATGTCTACGATAATAAATAAAAATTATATATACTTTTTTAAATAAATTGAAGTAATTGTTATAGTCATGGTATAAATTTTCAAAAGGCATTTTTTTTTTTTAAGAATTAGCTATGTGAGCTTCCTTCGAATTTTTTCATTTTTATGATCATGATTACACGTCAAAATTGTATAGTTTCACCTTCCAATATCATTTCCAACCAAGGTTGAAAAAATATACCAATATTATATTTTTGTCAAAATATCACCAAAATATCCATAAAATCAAGTAATCGATAGAGTTATTGGTGGGTTACATCGTTTTTCTTGAAAATTCATGATTTATCGATGATATTGTCATTTTATCGAAGTTATATCGTTTTACCGGCGGTATACTGTTTTATAGATATATATTGTCTTCTCTATATGTCTTTTTTTTTTTTTAATCTTTTTTCAATATTTAGCTTTTTCAATGTACTACTTTTTTCAATTTTCAACTTTATTATCAAGATTCTGAATTTGATATTCCAAGGTCATCTTTTTAGTATTGGATATGTACATTCTATGACAAATTAGTGCGTATTCGTACGTGTGTCTTTTACTAACAATAATTTAATAAGACGTCAACTCAGTATTTATTTAACTTTCTTTCATACAAATGTAGGATGTGAAAATTTAAACCTCTCACTCTAAAGAAAAAATTAGATAACATCAATTATCGTTCATATTATAGTTCATATTCATTATGTTCTCTTTTTTAAAAAATTATATTTTATAGTGATTATTCGTGCAACACATCATTCCATTTTCTTCTCTATTTTTGAGTTGTATATGCAGGGTAAGAGATTCCAAACCTCTAATCAAGATTTATTTGTTTACTTTATATCGATGTTACATGTCATTCCATTAATGAAATTTGCATCTTTATGTAGAACAAAGAATTTGGACCGGACTTTTTCAAAAAGAGGCATTAAAAGTCAAGTGGGTGAGTTGCTTGTTGCAATAGTGGTGGCCAGGTTCATGTTTATCTCATTTTTGTCTGTCAAAATTTGGATGGTTCTAATTGTACGAGAAAGTGTGGGATAATGTTTCTTTTTTTAAATAATTTTGTTCTTTGGATGATCTAAAATTTTTTCTTTCCATTTTTTCTATTTTAAAAAGAAATTTAAAAACGTTTGAGATATTTTGAAATTTGCATTATTTTAAATTTCATATTTTTATATCGCATCTTCTAAATTGTCTTTTCCGAATATCTAATTTCTTAAGATCATCGTATTTCTATAAAAAAAAAAAAAATAAACAAATAAATAAATAAAGAGACGGTTGAGAAAATAGCAATTAGACTCAAAATATTAGAATAATATAAAAGCAATCAATGATAGAATATATAGTTGAGAGGAATCTATTAGCGATAAAGTCTATCACTAATAGATTTTACTATATCTCTTAAAAGGGTTGTCCATTGCAATTACCCTAAAATATAAATAAATAAATAAAAAGTTATATTATTTTATTTTATGGCCAAATGCACTTTTGGTCTCCTAGTTTGGAGTTGATGTATATTTGGTCCTGAGATTTTAAAAAATATATTTTAGTCCCATGTTTGCAAAATGATTCTAAATAGTCCATGACTTAACTTAAAACTAACGGAATGTTGACTAGAACGTTAGGTGTTGATGTAGATAAGATGACAAGTTACTTCATTTAACAACAAAATGTATAATTTTAAATAAGAGGTGTTTAGTACAAAATAGGATGACAAGTTACTACACCATGGATTCTTCCACCAAGAAACCCTACCTTCGAACCTCCATCAATCGAACGGATTCTGTCGAGAAGTATTACAACCCTTTTGAACCCATGAAATCTGTCGAGAAGTATTACAACCCTACTGAATCCATGAAATCTGCCAGCAATTCCATTGAAGTTGGTCAAGGAATTGTGTAAATTGTTTGAGGGAAGTAAGTCTTCTTCTTTGCCGCCCGAAGGATGGAAACATCAAATCCAAACCAAGCTAAAATATTCTCAATTCTAAAAAATAATTAGAAAATCTACCTCAGTAGAAAAATGCCACCTCACCTCATCTATGCCATATATTTTTTTCGTTAGTCAATTAATGGTCAAACAAGCCTAATGACCATTTAAACCCATTTTTTAAACTTCGAGTATTAAAAGTGTTCATTTTAAAAGTTGAAAGACTAAATAGACACCTATCTTAAAATTCAGGAACCAAAAATTTCAAAGACCAAAAGTGTATTTTACCCTACATGTTAAAAAATTGAAACAGTAAATAAATATTTAAAGATCGTCTCCTCAAAACCCTTTTAAATATATGTAAGATTTATGATTATCCTTAACTCATTGAAGTCATTTTATTACTCAATTACAAAAGTTTGTTTTGAGAAGAAACTTCTGATTTTTAAAAAGGTCAATACTTCTACAAATAAATGTTTAAACAATACAAGAACCAAAGGTAAAACCTAATATATTGGAAATTGAAATGTGATCTAAAGTCAATGTCATTTTTTTAAATAATAATTAATTTTCAAACCTTCCCAACAAGATCCATTGATTGTCAGATACAGACAGCCTGTGTTGTGAGTTAACTCATATGATAATATAAAGTTGTCAACACTCAAATTTTAATGAAAAGTCTCACAATATGACTTGACTTGTTTAAAGTCGCACACCATATTCAAATTTTGTACCTAATAGTCATTAGGAGACTTACATATTTTCGAATCTAAATTCAACGGCGGCCTTATCAACAATAAAATTGAGCAGAAAACCAAAGATGGATGAGATTTACATAATCATATACAACAAAGAAATATCTGCATTGCACAATTCCTCTAGTGAAAGCAATATGCAGGAAAGATGAAATGTAATGTCATCTCTATTACTTTGTTTACCTACTCCATATCTAAAATGAGTTTCGAACCTAAGGACTCAACATCGAAAGCGTCTGGTTTATGTTTACCTTCCATTGTCGTCTTCATTATCTTGCAGAAGGGCACCTCGTGTTCTTGCCCTGCCCAAGTACAATGCTAGAGTGTGTTTACCAGCATCGGGGAAAATAACAAACAATATTGGGCTAATTTAGTCAAGAAACTGACCTACGATGCGCTGGCACAACACGATTGGTGACTTTCGTCGAGCCGATATCATGAATAGATCTGTCTGCTAAAAATAAGATAATTCAATAATGGATGATGTGAAGCAAATAATTAAAAAACCACGGTCCCTAAACTATCATAAAAGTAACAATTTAAACCCTAAACTTTAGTTGGTAATGATTTAATGTTTGTACTTATAAATTTATAATAATTTAGACCTTGAACATTAAAAAGGCAATTTAGTCCCTGTACTTTTTAATTTGTAAGGATTAAGTCCTTATCGTAATAGTAAAAAACATTATTATGATTTAATGAAATTTCTTACACGTGTAGACCGATAATCTGGTCAATAATCAAATTACAAATAAATTATAAAGACTATGTCATTGTGTAACACAAATTGACACTTAATTTTAATGAAAATTTTCATCGTAGAGACTAAAATTGATGCAAATTTGAAAGTACATGAACTAAATTGTTACATTTTAAAACTCTAAAATCAAACAAGCTCAAATTTTAGAACCACACAGCATACCAGGAGACTTTTGAAACCCGACTGCATTGGGCAAGGCATCTGTATTTAGCAACTCCTGTTTCTTTTCCTGACATTTTCAAAAATAAATTAAAAGATTTATAAGCATGTGAAGAATTAATAAGCAATATGAAAATCCACTCCAAAGGCAACAAAAATACACCACGATCATGCCCATACTTGTACTAATAGTTTATTTACAAAAGGAAACGAGAGACCGAATATACCTTTTCCTCGAATGTCGATTGAAGGGACCGCTCTCGTTCTGAAAGAAAAGATGGAAAAATGGAAGGAACATCTCTAATAGTGTAGATTAAAAGAAAAGCTATGAAAGAAGATGAGATCATTTAACGTTGATGTGCAAAAAAGAACAAAACTTGCTGGGAAGAAACACACATTTTAAAGCTTTGGAATAACTATGGCAAGGAAATAGCCTCTCGACCCTAACCCCACGTTAAACACAGATTTCCCATTCCATTTTAAGCAACCATTGAGGGACTCGATATCACGGGAAAATTTTCCGTTCATAGGGAGGAGAGTGATTTGCTAGAGCAGCTTTTCAGAAATCAAAATTATGCACAAAACAATCACTCAAAATAAACTTGGAAGTGTATTTTAAACAATTTTTATCAAACGAGTTTAAATAAAAATGAGTTTTTTGAAAAACATTTTTTTCTCAAGTCAATTCAAATGAGCCAGAATCCAAGACATTCTAACTTCTGAGTCCTACTTACCATTGTCATCTTCAGAGTCCTGAAGAAGGGCACCCCTAGTTTTTGCCCTGTTCAAATACGATGCTTAGTACATCTATTAGTATTGGGAATAAATCAATTGAACATGTGGTGAATGTAGCTTTGAGAAACCGACCTCCGATGTGCTGGCACCACACGATTGGTGACTTGTGTCGACCCAATATTATGAACAGACTTATCTATGATGAACGGAAAAATTCAATCAGTCCTATATATAATTTCATCAATCTGCAGTTTCATAATATATATATAATATATAATTTCTTAATACATTAAAGGAATGCCACCTAAACAAAACCCAGGACCATATTATCCTTATTAATAAAATGAAAAAAGATAAATTAGTCATAGGAACACACTTGGAGAATTTGAGGCATTAGTATTTTGCAACTTCTGTTTCTTTCCATATTGCCCAAGCTGAGTTTGAATATTTTCGTTCTTTTCCTGACATTAACAAAAAGTATAACTTTAAATAAGAAATGTTTAGTACAAAATCGAGATCCATGACTTGTATTCATAGGAAGCAATCGGTATTGAGATGGGAAACGTTTTTCAGCCAAGAATGGCTAACAAAGTTATGATTTATGAGAGAGGCTGTGGGAGAGAAGAGATCATGTTATCATTGTATTGTGTATTATCCCCTTTTTATTTTTGGCTTGATTGTTTTGCTTTTCTATTTTTCTCCTTTTTCATAAGAAACATTTTAATTGAAGTATCAAAACTGTTTTGCCTATTGTTAAGCAAAAGAGATGAAACAAGCAATTGACATTAACGAAATATGAAGTAAAAAGCACTAATTAGAATTATCCATAGGTTCAAATTACTTTTCATGAAATTGAATTTTCACAACAATAGGTTTGCCAATATTAGTTATAGTACGATTTTGGAAGAATTCAACCATTCCTCTATTTTTCCAAAGAAACTAACCATAAACTTCTCTATCTTTACTCCACTTTCCTATTCACTTCAAATGCCCTTCCCCAAATGGTAGTTACAGGACCCTGCATTCCCATTTCTATTTAACTAATTCCACCATTTCCAATCTATACATTTCCCTTTTTACTGTGTTATTGGTCGTTCTAGTGTAAGTATAAGAAAGGCCTACCAACTTAGATTTCAAGTAAAGAACCTTCCTGGACCTGACTAAACCACCAACGGTTGCCAACTGATTGATGGTCAGAGGACGATTATGCATGGTGCAAACCTAACTGATTGGCGAAATGGATGGAACCGATTCATTGTATATATAACTAATAATATTTTCTACAAAGGGAAAATATAAATTTATACCGAACTTTAGGAGTTGCATCAATTTAAACCCTTAATTAATAATTGTATCATTTTAAATCATAAACTTTTGTAAGTGTATTAATTTACACCCTATATTAGGTTCCGTTTGGAAAAACCTTATGTGAAACTTATAATTGTAATCAATAAACTCCTAAATTTTCAAAAACTTAACCAATTTAAGACTCTCAGACAAAATATCCTTTAGAAATTCTCCATTCATTTACTCTAATAATCAATTTGGTAAAACTGACTTTTGAAGAAGTCTATACATGTTTGAGAATTAATGTATTGATGATTTTCAAATGTAATTATAATGAAGGGTCTAAATTGATAGGCTTAAGAATATTTAGTAGTTTAATTGACTAAAATTATAAATTTCACACGATAATTAGAGGGTGTAAATTAATACACTTTCGAAAGTTTAGGATTTCAATTGATACAATCATTAGCTTAGGGTTTAGATCGATAGAACTCCCAAAGTTTAGGAGTATAAATTAATATTTGCCCCAAAAAGAAATAAAAAATCTTGTCTAGCCAACCCTTGCCCCTTCCCACTCTGTTCTGTGTCATCCCACCCTCTTAACAGGGCATAGTGCAAAACGAAGCCTGATTTATGCAAAGTATTTCAAGACAATGGCATCTATAAGTATAAGACTAAAAGTGTCCATCAGCATATATAATATTTATATGCAGTGGTGAGGGATGTAGATGGATGTACCTTTTCACTTGATATCATAGTTTTAAGCTGAAGGGAGTGCTCTTGTTCTGAAAGAACAGTAGAGGAGAAAAGTCAATGTTACAGATGCTAAGTCTAAATGCAAACGTGCGATATTTTTTGAAGAAAAAAAAAACCATGCTCTAAATTTAACTTATAAATGAAAATTACATCAAACTATGCTACCAATTTTTTTTTTTAAAAAAAAACAATAAATAAATAAAGAAAAACTAAAACCATGTACATCATATAATTTGCTGTACAATATGAAAATTAACAATGTAATTTCCAAGTAAAAGGTGTTTCAAGCAGTTTGCTCATGATATTGAGCCAGTCCTATAAAACCAATGGGAGACCAAAAGGAAACAACTTCCCTAAGACAGATTTGATTGAGAGGAGAATTAGCTAGTTTATAAAATTAGATGAATAAAAAGTAACCATCTAGATGCAGACTTACACAAACCATCACATATGAATGGAACCAAAATTAAGTACTCTTAAGTTATCAGACACACAGGAGAGTGGACATATTCTGATCTACCCCATTTGAATATAAGACTATTTTTTTGTATATACATCATCCATAACAACCAATATGTACAACATGCCAATGGTCAGATTCAAATACCAAACTATTTTGCAGAATGCTGTGAGAAGTTATTTGAGAGAAATGTAAATCAAATACCAAAATCTAGATGGAACAACAAAAAAGAAAAGAAACTAAATGTGCCTATCCTCCCATATAATTAGATGTAGAGGGTGAGTCAAACACATGATCCACACACTGAGCCCAACAGACCACTATATTTCATAAGAACTTCCAACCTTTTTTCTTCTGTTCAGACATTAAAGAAATGCATTTTTTAACAAAATAGAATCAACTCATATGACTATGACATAAAATATATTAGACAGTTTATAGATAAGCAATGAAAACCTTTGATAAGTGCGCATTCCTTGTGTTTTAATGAGTTAAAGAGTCCCAAGGACAGAGTTGCCATCGCTTCAGAAGCAGCAGAGTCAATGAGTTTTGTTAGAGAAATGGAAAAAACAGGCATTCCTTTTGATTTCTGAGCAATTAGTTTGACACATGCTGCACCTGTAGAAGCAAAAGCAAAGGGAAAAAAGGGGTTTCAAAACATATTTGAATGGGAAAGAGAATTTGAATTAGTTAAATATTAAGAGGATTACCATCTTTCCCCGATTGTCCTTCCATACAAAGCCTTACATCTCCAAAATTCATAGAAGCAACAACATAATTAACAAACTCTGAAAAAGCCCCTCCAATTCCAATGTCATCTCTCTGTATCAAAGATTACATAAAATAATAGAGCTCTGAGCAACAATCAATTGTAAAAAATTTCCCGTTTCATCATTTTTGTGAGAGGAAAAAGAAGTAAGAACAATAGATTAGTAGAAATCAAAGAAGAAAAGAGAGCACATACAGGGAGAATTAAAGATGCCCACCATATCCTGAAGCTGCAAAGCCGATTTGGTGGATTCCCATGTGTTAGAATGGAAATCAGTAGCAAGAAATCTGAGTTGCGAAGGATTTGGAGTATAAACATGGAACAAAAATCGGTGCAAAGGAAGGGAACCCCTGTTTATCCACTCCACTCTGGTGGGTTCCCCAAAAATTGGCGCAAAATCTTGAAGCTCCATTTTCAACTCTCAAGGGATGCTTTCGTTTCCTTCTTTGGTTAGTTTTTCCACTTCCACCGAATGAGCATTTGGTTTTGCTTCTGCAGTGGACTGATGGAGGACACAATGGGCTTTTCAGCTTTTCTTGGGCCAACTACATTCTCATTCAAATCCTAACTAACATAGCTTTTATTATTGTTTATATATATTATTTTCCAATATAATATTCATTATAATCTGTAGGATTGCTAATAAATACATTTTTGACTTTTTGGTGCTTTCTATGTTTGTGTTTCACTACTATTTCTTTATCTCAAACTTTCGAATGTGAGGTTGGTTATGGAGTTTTTATATCGTTACAAGTGTTCATAAGGTTGCTAAACTATTGAAATTCTAATACGACGTTGCACCTAATCACATATTTTCTTTTTTTTTTTATCTATAATTTTTTTATTTAAATAAATAAAATCAAAAAGTTCATTGTTTTGTTAAAAAATCGAATTGAACCGACTGGTTCGATCCAGTTCGTTGATTTTTGAACCCTCTATCTAGGGATGACAAACTTCCGAGGTCAAGTTCCCACAAATCTCCGACTCAAACTAGAGATCCAAATTGGGTCCCCAAACTAGAATAGAAAGGGAATACCACCCGTCTTAATATTTTTGTTAATAAACATATAAACATTTTAATTATACTTATACAATAAATTTTAGATACTAAAATGGCCGCTTCTATAATAGTATTTTAATGTTAATTTTTAAAAATTTTAATTTTATAATACAATAATTTTATATTTTTTAACTTAAATTTACAATAAAAGTTACCAAGATATTTTGTAATTATTCATATAAACAAATAAAATCATAATAATATTCATTTCTTACTCAGATATGTACAATTTCATGGAGATTGTTTTCCACGGGACCCAATCTCCGAATAGGGACTCCCCGATTCTCTAAATTGGGGATGAAAAATCCCCATGAGGATGGATATGGGGAGTGTCTTCTCGACCTCGCCCCATTGTCATCCTTACTTCTACTTATCATTAGTTTGGAGAGAACATTAGAGGTCAATTTCCTTTCCAAATACCATTCTTTTTTCTTTTTACTCAAAAGTTTAATCTATAAAGATAAATTTAATATTACATCTATCATTTAACACTCCTCTTCAGTTGTGGGCTTGAAATATGAGGAAGAACAACAAGCAAAAATCAATATTAATTGGGGAGAAAAGAATATTGCAGGCTTTAATACCATCATAAATCACTAATTTACCCATAAGCCTAATAGAGTGGAAACCAAAAATTTAATATAATACCTAGCCTCTTTCCTTTTATTTTGCTTCAAAATCTTTCCACATTGTTAGATGGGTTTTAGACTTGTTTATTTTTTATTATTTAATCCATTTTTAGATTGAAGGTTAGGATTAATTTATCTTTTATCATAATTTTGTTTTGGCTATAATCTTGAATTGTTTGTTAATTTATGTTATTCCTCTACCAGAAAAATAAGCTTATATGACATAGAAGGGCAACAAATTGGGATGAAAATTGGGCGGAAAGAAAAAAAATGTCATAAATGGCAAAAACACAAGTTTTTGGCAAAAAAAAGAAATACTATTTTTAAATTTTTGCATAATTTATGACAATTTTTAAATATCATCAATTTTGTGATATTTTTTAAATGTTATTAAAAAAATTAATTATTTAAATTGTAGGGTCAACAAATTTCATTCCATTTATTTTATAATAGTAAATATATTAGGTCAAATGTGATAAAATAAAATAATATAAGATAATATTAAAAATTATTTTAAATTATTTCTTCTCACAATCCCTAGGCCCGTGAGACCTAACCCCACAAAATCACTGGAAGCCACTGCCGCCCAAATCTGCTTATTCTACCAACCCGTGTCTGCGCGAGCTCTCTTCGCCGGCGGTCTTCGGTCGTGAGCTGTCGTCGTCAGAACCGTCTCCGCATGAGCTCTCGTCGCGGTGGTCTTCGGTCGTGAGCTGTCATCGCTGCTGTCTCCAAATCTCGTCGCCGGCGGTCTTCAGTCTTGATTTGTAGTAATTATAGCACCGTTTCGCTTTTTCTTACTACCACCATTGATGGCCTCTTAAATCTTTTATGCAAATCATGTTCTCTTACTGATTTCTTACCCAACTCTGCCCTGCAGACCTCTTTTCCAATGGAGGAATTAACCAAGACACTGACAAAGAAGGATATGAAGTGATGACTTCAGACGATGCTAGTCGGTTTGTGTGCAATTATGTCTGCCACGATTCCCTCTACACAGAAGAGAACAACAACAACATCAATATAGCATTCTTAATTCTTAAAACAGTTCCAACGACATAAACATTCTCAAAACATTGTCAATACAACCTTTTCAAACCAATCTAACATAATATAGACATAATATAGACATAAGCTTCAAAATAACAATTGTCCAAAACAACAAAGACATTATCAAAACATAATAGATGGCCTAAAGTGTTAATGCCAAGGGTATGCAACTATATGACATCATAGATTCCAAAATCTATTTTAATCACACAAAATTTCCGTAAGAATATAGGGGTTAGACACACCTCTTCTAACTAGAGGAGGAATTTAAGGGTATATTTCACGACAAGAGACACAATTATCCTTGTGTTGTGTATTATCATGTTTTTATTTTTGGCTCGATTGTTTTTTTTTTTTTAAGAATCATTTTCATTCAAGTATAAAATTATTTTTTCTATTGTTAAGCAAAAAAGATGATAAACAAAGATTTGACATTTTTGAAATATGAAATAGAAAAACACTAATTAGAAATAACCACTAATTATGAATGCTCCGTATGTTATTTTTTGTGTTGTAAATTATAAAACGAATCAAGGCAAAAGTGATCACTCGCTACTGTAGGATTCGATCCCTTAAATTGGTATCAGAGTCAAATCGTTGTTTTGAACTTAACACAGAAAACATAGTGGGTTATTTTCTCTACGTGTGTGATGTAGAAAGATTTTGCAAAATAGATAATCACGTACTAAAATTTTTTGATTTCATAAAGATCAAATCAAAGGTCCTAAAAAAATATGTGAATCAAATTAAAACCAAGTTACGTAGGATAATAAATCCTTGAAAATCACACACGAAATTGTTAATTTAAAAGAAAACGTTACATATATAGTTAGAAAGAAAAGAAAAGAAAAGAAAAAAATCCCACGAAACAAACAAACACGTGGGAGTATAACCTTTAGCTACAATTAAAACGACCACGTGAACCGAGCATCTTTCAAATCCAAGCTCGTGAAGAGAGAGATTGAGATTCTTCTTCTTCTTCATCTTCTCCTTCAATTCTGTTAAACAAAACCAGTTCTCTTGTGGGAGCATCGAAATCTGAGAATAACATAAGAAATAAATCTGTAAATCAAAACGAAACCCATCATTACCATTACATTCCTCCACCTGCTTTCTTCTCCATACCCTTCTTCCTTCAACACATCCTCTCCTCTCACCACACATTCCCCAAACATCATTTCCAAACACTTCCCTGACCTCGAAAATTCGTTTATCAAAAACCCTTCAAATGGGTACTTAAACACCGATATGTAATGCATAAATATCCAATACTTTGGTATTTCCTGGTTCGATATGAAGTACCCCGAGAACAGGAAAAACGATCCCATTACCCCGGAAATCACCGAGTTCCCCACTATGAAATTCGGCACTAATGCACTGAAACAAACCACCACTGAATTCGCCGTGTATAGAATCAGCCATATCAGCAGCATGAAATGAAGAAACGCCATTACATTTCTGTTCAGCCCCACTAGCCAGTATAACGGAATCGAGAACAAAATTGCTAAGATTAGTAGAAATGGGAGGTATACTAATCCGTTGGCTATGGCGTATGAGGATACTCTGTAACTCCCTGAGGAGGTTTCTTTCATTAGAATCTCTCTTTCTTGTAAGAAAATTGGGAGGGCTTCGATGGAGGTTGTTAATAGAAATGTGAGTATGAAGGCGAATAATCCCACGCGTTCTTCAGCACCCAGTAAATCGAATTTGAGATTGTAGAAAATTGAACCAAGAACAAGTCCTGATACCAACATTTGTACTGTTCTGCAACCGAAAAGCTCCTTTGTTCTGACTATGTTCTTGGAGAATCTGTGCATGAGGATGGCGGTTTCTTTGAATGGGGAATTGGCGAAATGGTGAGGGATTGATTTGTGGATTCCGATTTTGATGGTGTCCTCGTCGATGACTTTGGATTGTTGAAAGAGCTGCTGCAGGGTGAATTTAGGGGGTTTTAGTTGGGATGGAGGAAGTAATAACTGGGTTTGATTAGGGGTTTGTTGGATGGTTTCGATGGATTCAATGGCAAATTCGAGGATGTTGAGATGAAGGGGAGGTTGCAGGCCGATTAGAGTGAGGTTGAGTCCGAGCTGGTCGACAGAGCCATGGTGTAAAACAGAACCGTTGGAAAGAAGGAGAATGGAATCGAAAAGCTTCACGATTCTGAATCCAGGTTGGTGGATGCTAAGAATGATGGTCCTTCGTTGAGCTTTGGCCATGGTGGTTTTCAGCATGTCGATGATCTGAAAAGCGGAAGTGCTGTCGAGTCCGGAAGTGGGTTCATCAAGAATAAGCACTTTGGGGTCGTGAATCACTTCCACGCCGATTGAAACACGCCGCCGCTCGCCGCCGGAGATTCCACGGACTCGATCGTCGCCGATTCGGGAGTGGGCGACGTGGGTCAGTCCGAGTTCGTGGATCAGAGAGGTTACCTTGGCGGTCAGTTCGGAAGAAGGGAGGGCGAGGCGGAGCCTGGCGGTGAAGGTCAGGGTTTCTTGGACGGTGAGGAAAGGAAAGAGGGAATCCTTCTGAGGGACGTAGCCGGAGATTCGGTTGATGTGGGAAGGGTCGACGGCGCAGTGGTTGAGGAGGAGGGAGCCGGCGTGAGGGGTGGTTTTGCCGGCGAGGATTTGCAGGAGGGTGGATTTTCCGGCGCCGCTGGGGCCGACAATGGCAAGGATTTGGCCGGATTTGGCTTGGCAATTGACGTCGGAAAGGAGGTGGCGATGGCGGATGGTGGGTTTTGCGGTGGAGAAGATTTTGAGAAATGGCGATTTGGAGTTATAGGTTTGGATCTTGTAGCTGATTCCTATGGCTTGGATGTCGCATCCTTCATCTTGTTCTTGTTTTTCTTCTTCTTGCTTCTTCATTTCAATTTTCTTATTGCTTCTTTCTTTGCTTCTTCTTGTTTGGCTTTTTATTGCTAACTCACCTCTCTGCTTACTAAGCTTCCACTGTTTCTTCACAAAAATCAATAATGCCTCACATCCTCCCTCTCTATGTTCCAACCATGGCCTTGTGTGTCTTGTTTAAATAATTATTCTCAACTCTTTTATTTTCTATTATTCTTTTTTCTCTTTAATTTTTTTTTCAGCATTTTTAGTTGAAAGCTGGAATTAGAAGATTAACTTAAAAAGAAAAGAAAAAAAATTATTTTTAAATATAATAAAATGAACAAACTATTTATAAATATTAAAAAATTTTATAATAGACGCTTTAGCTATAAAAACATAATAGACTTAAAAAAAAGATGACCGTAAATTTTTTTTTTTATATTTATAAATAATTTCATATTTTTTCATTTATAATAATTTTTTAAAAAATATATATATATTAAATTTAGTTTTTCCTTTATCCAAAATAATGCATTTTACATAACACAAATAATCATCTCTTGTATTTTCAAATTCACAGTTAAATATTCAAAATTAGGTTATTAAATTGAAATCAAATGTGTTTTGGAGTATAGTGAAAAAATATTGTAAAAAAAGTTTTGTTTTAGTTTCATGAAAAATATAAAACTAACAAAAAGTCATCAAAAGTATTTAAATTTTTTTATTAAAAAAAACAAAAATACAATTATTAAATATTTTAGGCTGTTTTCAAATATAAGAAAATGAACTAAAATATTTTAAAAAACACAAAAGAAAACTAAAAATAATTACCAACATTTTTATTTAAAAAAAAAAAACAAAAAAAACAGTAACCTTTTTGTTTTTCAAAAACTGAAAATCAAAGAAAAAAATGTGTTGTTAGAATGACAATTTTGGTTTTTGACTTGTTATAATTTTGAGAAGCTTTTTAGGAAATTCTTTGATATGGGGGTTGAGTACCTATTTTAGCAATTTGATTGTAGTGAAGTTGAATAGACTATAGAGTAGTTTTTTAGGTTAAAGTCTAATCTTCTACTTGTAGTTATAGTAGTTCCAATCATGGAAAGAATTATAATTTGTTAAGTAAATCAATATTAGAGTCATTATCTAATTTACAATTTTTAAGAAATATTATAATAAACTATTTAATTCTTAAAATGAAGTTAAAAATGTTTGCAAAGTAATTATTTATCTATATAAAAATATACTCATTCTAAAAAATAAAAATGAAAGTCTCCTACCTACAAGGTAATCAACTATAAATGAAATGAGTAATGTACATAGAAAATCAACACATGTTAATTATAAGAACGTCGATAATTTACTACAAATTCTTTATTTACAAATTGCATAAATACAATATATCATATATTATTTTCTCTACTTAAAAAAGTTTAAAGTGTTCAATATGATAGAATATTAAACCTATAAATTTGAATTTGATTCATCTGACAAAGTAGAGAGAAGCAAGAAAAAGAAAATCTCCATTCTTACATCATCCTATAAATTAAAATTATAAATAGCTTAATATGATAAAGGAATCTTCCTAATTATTGTAAGGCCAAAAACAAAAACTAAAATGTTGTCCTCAACATAGCATTTCATCCAAATCATTTTAGAGTTAAATGATGAATTTCAGTTGGAATGTCAAAAACATGAATAATTAAGTTTAATGTATTAATAATTAGATGAATGGACAAAGAAGAAACATGAAATAATATAAAACTCCATAGCTCCATTGCTTTTGTCATTCACCTTTATAATTGGTTGAATACTATAAAAGTAATTTCCCTTCTATTTTTAGCACTTTTATTATGTGGCAATCCTAAAGTAATACTCAAACTTTTTTTTTTTTTTTTATGGCAAAACATATCCTTGTTATTTTAGATATAGGTCGTAAAAATACTTATTAGCTTATTCTAGCCGACTAGAGGGGTGCATTTTATAATAATCAAACTATAGGGACACTAATAACATTTTGAACAATACTGCAATGTAGCCTAAGCTACACCTAAGTTTATGCTCCCCATTTTCTACACATAAAAGAAAAATTAATAATTTCTTTTAAAAAAATCAAACTTTCACGTGGTAGTTTGTAATTTGGTGCAACAAAAGATTGCACCTAAGTTTTTTCCTAACAATTTTACTTGGTAGCAAGAAAATTATGATAGCACCTCTACTGCTTTGCCAATTGTGGATTTGGTGATCTTTTTTTCTCTATTATGTAGTTAATAAAGACTCATTAATTATCATTTCTAACTTATAATCTTTGATTTCTACTTTATAATTGACTTAAATATTAATTAACATTATTATAGTTAATTTGAGTATAGTTTTTGACACATAGTCAAACATTTATAACTTCATTAATTTTTTCCACTTCATGGGCCCAAAGGTTTGGATTACATGCAAAATTAGTGGACCACAAAATTTCAAAGATTTTTTGTTTGTAAAAAGAATTATTTTGGATAACATTTCTGTAAGAAACCATTTGGATTTATGAGCATTTTTATGTGGTGGAGAATTGATTCCTATTCATAGCAAAGGTTAAAGTTAGAAGGAAATGAGAGGAAAGAAATGGGTAAATCTTTTTGGTGGATGAGAGGAAAAGGGAAGATTCTCTACTTCCTTTTCCTAAAAATTGTTCGGTTGTGCTCAAAAGTGGCCTATTTTATATGTGAAAATTTTATTCATCAATTTTCTTTTTAAAAACAAAAGACTTATTATTGTTAACTTTTTCTTAAATATTACTTTGCAAGATAATTTGAAAAAAAAATATTTACAAATTTTAATGAATAAGTTAGTTCCTTAGTTCAAGAGATGATTTTGACATTACTCATTAATAAAAAGTAAACATTATCAAAACTGTTTGCGGCACTAGTATTAATTTCCTAGGTAGTTAACTACAATATTCATTCACCAAAAAAAATTTAAACCTTTCATTTATATATATCTTGTACACGAATATTGTTGGAATAAATAGTGTGTGACCATTCATGTAGAGTTGCATTGTTTCATGATTGAACATATCTTTTCGAAAATAACCAACTTGAAGAAGAGACATAATTTTTCAAATGACCATAGTTAGTTTATAAGTCTCTTCTTCAAATTGCCAAGGAGAAAAAAAAAAAAAAACTTTTTCACAAGCATTATTTTTCTCCATGAAACTTTCTCCCTTTTTAATGAAATCTTTGAAGTTTGGTTTATTTCCAGAAACTATGGTTCGTTGGATCTTATAAACAAAGTGTTGCTTTCATAAAAAAAGTAATCTATTCTATCCTGGGAGACAAGTACTCGTGAAACTTAGACACTAGAATGAGTAAAATTGTCTTAAGGAGACAACGTGAAATTGTTAGGCTTAGAGTCTTTTTAGTATATAAGGTTATGTATTTTCTGACCTATTTTGTGATGGTATTCATATAAAAAAAAAATATATGGATTAAAATTTTATGGTTTTTAAAGAATTCTTTGCTTGGTCACTAACAAATAGTGTACGTCAGCTGAGTAATGTTGGCTTTAACTTCTTTACTAAATTATTTAATTACTACAAGTGTATGATATTTTTAACAATTAGTACAAAATAATTTCAAACTTTAAAATTGTTATTTAAAATGTTAATATATATAATATTGAGCATAATATGTATCATCATTAAACATTAGCAACATGTTTTGATTGGTTGAAAGTTCAAAAGCTTAATTTCTCGTAATCATAATATATACGATAATATTAATCATGATTTCAGCGTGATATGACAATGATGTGATACAGGAAAAAATGGATGAACCAAATACAACAAGATAAAAAAAAAAAAATAATAATAATAAAATAAATAAATAAATAACCTTGATTTCAAATGTGGATTATATATATATATATATATATATATATATTTTTTTTTTTTTTTTTTTTTAAAAAATCCCCTTTNAATGTGGATTATATATATATATATATATATATATATATTTTTTTTTTTTTTTTTTTTGAAAAAATCCCCTTTGTGTTTGTTTGAATGTGTGATTAAAAAAATATGTTGTGGGACAGTTTAAAAGCACCCGTGAACCATTGTTTTGTGGTCAATCTGCCAAATCAAACTTCCTCACTCCTCACAGCTCATTTCCAAGTTTTCAAACCTTTTATTTTTATTTTTATTTTTTTCCAATTTTTTTTTAATATCAACTTTCTAAGCCCGTGAATGCTTCTTTTCCCTCCCCCTTCCAAATTTCTCTTCTTCCACTCAAATATTACAACCCAGGTTATTCTAGGCAACCCACAAGTCCATTGCAGGTCTAGTCATGGAAATTCTTGAGAGACCGCGCGTCCCAAACTTATTTAGCTTGTTAAAAAGAAAATGATATAGCCAAGCTCACTAACCAAAAACCTTGTAACCCAAGACGTTAAATGTCATCTGCGGATATCGCCAACATTACATATGTCCTCAACGTATGTCAAGCTTGGAAAGCAACATTTTGTTTACTTAATTGAACTAAACACTTGATAAGTTTAAATTTCTAAATTAAACTTATCTAAGCTTTTAACATCAAAACTTTAGACATGAAAACATGAATATTACAACTTACAACACATCCTAAATAAACTTATAACCATGAAAATAGATTCTTGCATCAAATTAAAATAAACCACTAAACTTATAGAACCATAGTAACTTTAAATACCTCCCAAAATTTGGATCTTTCAAGAATGTCAAATTCCACCTAAATATACTAAAATAAATGTAGAAACTCCGTCATAGATGTAATTTGATCCTACAAAATGAACCAACATATAGCCATCGTAATAGCTTGTTAAAAACTATATTAAATTTAACTTAAAATTTTCAAATCTAACCAACTTTCACATTAAATTCTGACAATAAAAATCACATAAAGAGTATTGTTAACTTTATCCAAATTTATAAACATAGCAACTAAATGAAATTATTTCTCCAAAACTAATAGTTTGATATGAAAACATGAATCTAAGAACTATAATTAAACTTAACTGTAACTTTTCAAAGCTAATGAACCTTTTAACATAAAAACTTAGACATAAAAATACATAAATCAAACAAGCTTTACAAAACTAATGAAAACAAATATGTATTTATATATATATATATATATATATATCTATATAAAAAGGTATAAACTAATCAATTAATCTAAAATAAAACAAAATAATAAACAATACTTAGAAATTCGACAACATATACAACTCAACTCAGTTCCCCAATAAATCAAAGGGGGAAGGGCAAAAATAGAGAGGGGGTAAAAAAGAAAGAACAAAGAAAATTAACTGTGTGGAAAAAAAAAAAAAAAAAAAAAAAAAAAAAAAAAAAAAAAATTNAATTGCGGTCGAAGGCCAAGTCCACAACAGTGGCGGCCCAACTATTAAGAACTTTAGTTCGGCGGACCCTTCTCATTGGCCATATTGGCTTATGACCCATATGAACCCATTTTATTCACACGCGCTTTTGGGGTATGTTGGACTATGGTTCCTGTGGGCACCACTTGGCCCATGTGACCTAAGGCCACATGGGTCCAATTTAAAAATTTAAAGACGGAGTATGAACAACGATTAAAATATCGATGTGATATCAATATCAACATTACATATATCTATGCGAATTCAAATTTATTTAGTTTGATAATTAAATTATTTTTTCTCTCAAATTGAGTTATAAATATTGTTATTAGTATTCTTGTTCATATTGGACTAAATAACTACATTTTTCTAGATATTAGAGATATCCATGAGTATATAATATTTACATTTGAACCCTTCAATTTACAAATATATCGACACATATATGAATATTTTTATCCTCAAGTAAAGATAATTAAGACTAATACGAGGAATAACAATTTTTTAAGTTTCATTAAAAAAAAAATAAGAGGATCTTTTCCATTTATGGAAAATGGCAAAATAATTTTGGATTTAATTAATTGATATTTAATAGAATATAGAAATACACCTCAAGAGCACTTATAATGGATTTATCTTAAGAGTACAAGTTTTTTAAAATCATACTAACCTATTGGGATTCAAAATCCAAACTATTACGAATAAAAACCTTGTGTTTTAATATACTGGCTCAATTTGTAAACATCTATATATATTTATTTTTTTATAAAAGTCAATTCCTAATTTGTAGCTCAAGTTGTTGAGCTTAATTAGTTCCTAGTTTCTTCAAATTAGTTGTGTGACCTACTTATTTAAGTAGAGTAGCTCAATCTAATAAAGGTTGCTTAATTTTGATAACTTTAGTTGGTAGTTAGAGACCTTGGTTCTTCAAAGACCATACTTTTCCTTTCTACTTAAATTTCCAACAAGTTGGGGTCTAGCGTATTTCGTGAACACAAGTCACATACATTAAATTTGATGGCGCATAACTGACACCGGCCAAGTGGCACAAGATTAGTTGTGTGTGTGTCAACGTAAGATCTATTCATGTAAATCGTGTATGTGGTACACGATTTAGGCCTAATTTTGTACAAAATTTACGATACCCTACTCTAGTTTTCAAAATATTTTTTAACCTATTTTTATCATTATTTATCTAAATTACATTATTTTAAAAAAAAACTCCTAATCAATGTTGAAAATACCAAATTTATTTTGTTTTTATAATTAATGTGTTAAAATCAAAATAAAAACATGCAAAAACTATCAAAGAAATTGAACTCAAATTTTAGAAACAAGAATTGAAACAGAGAGACATAACACAAAAACGTTACCAAACAAGCTCTTAGTTGTCAAATCAAACATCTTCTTTTGGGCAATTTGGCATGCGAACTCATTGTTCTTACATATAATTCATATAACTTTAATTAAAGTTGGAACATTGTTAATCATTAACTCTTATATTCGATGCATATTATTGTCTAGCCTTTTTGTGAAGGATGAGTTAAGAGAAGTGGAAAAATAATGTCTTTCTAATATTCAACAAAAAGAATCATCCAAATTTGAATTTCACTTTTTTTTTTTTTTTTTCACTACTTGATGGTTTTCAAACCTAAAGGCATGCAACAATAATCAACATGATGACTTTGTACTAGCCCCTTCTCATTCATAGATGTTCAAATCAATTTAGCTAGATTCTATAAAAATTAAGTTGTTCAATATGTAGGAATGATATTTGTTAACAAATTGTTCCCTTTACATTTGATAAAAGTTTCATTCTTCTTTATTTTTGGAAAAAATATTCCCAAATTTTGGCTAATTAAGTTTTTTTTTCTTTATAAGATTAGCTTTTGAAAGACATTCATTTAGAGGAGTAGTGTAAGCACTGGCTTATAGTACTAAGTGTTGGGACAAGGCAAGTGAAATGTGGCCATGCGTTGTTAGAGAAAAGTAGCCGAGATCAGTGGAAGAGTTAAGCATGGGCCAAGACTATGCGTTGATGAAAGCAGAGAAGAGTATTGTTCTTTTGAGTGACCATGCGTTGAAGGTGAAAATCATGAAGAGTTATGAGCTGAAGTAGTCACTTGCGTTGGAAGAGAAATTGATCATTGGCGGGGAAGGAAATGTTTTTGATCAACCATGCGTTGGCGAGGTTGCATGCGTTAAGGTCTCCATGCGTTGGAGATGGATATAACTGATTGAGTTGTATGCGTTAAAGGTAGGAGGCGTTGAGGGCACCATGCATTGAGGGTGACTATCTGCTGAGGATGTTGATAGTAGGCTGTGTTGAATGCCTTACTTTGAATAGAAAAAGGAAAACCCCGCGCGCCAACATGCATAAGAGAGTTAAGTCAGCAATATATATAGGTGAGAAGATTGAATATTTTATCATTTTTAGACATTTTCGAGAGCTTAAGTCGGTTCCATTTTTCAGACAAACTACAAGAGAAGAATAAGAAGGTGTTCTTGTGGATTTTGGATAGAAGTCTACTCGTTTTGGTATCGAAATCTAAGTTGGAACAGCACGTTATTTGTGGACGCACAAGCTGGACAGTATCAGATGTTTGGAGTGAAACGAATCGAGGAGATCGAGTCTAAGATTGAAATTTTAAGGTTAATAAGTTAGCTCAATTCTGAGCAACTTTTATGAAGGATGTTTGAGTTGAAATGGAATAGAAACATGTAAACTTTTAGCTGGAAGTGACTGATAAGGAATTTCTGTGCAATCTGTAGTAGTGCGGAGAAATCTTGCAATATCTGACGAACAAGGGTAAGTTAAGCTATGAAAATTTGAGGTAAGCTAGAAAACATATTTCTTTACAAGTTTGTAGAAGGAAAGAAGTTCTAATTTTGGCTGGAAATATGACTTTAAATCGACAGAAGTGAAGAACAAAAGGAAAGGAGGAAACTCTGCTGTCAGGTGTCGCTAGGAAGCTGGTATCACGGAGAACTGGAGAGTGGGTAGCGAGACAAATCTCGCTGGTGGTATTGCAGAGCTTTTTGTCTCACAAATCTCGCTGACTCTCGCTAGGTATCGCTTGTCAGGTAAATCACACTAGTCTCGCTTATCCTAGTGTCACTGGTATCGTGTCCTGTTGGTAGTATCGCTAGTAATCTCGCTGGAATGTGGGAATTTCGTTAGTAGCCCTGCTTATTAAGTTTGCTTTGGATAAATGGGAGGCTCGGTGATGAATTATGATTTGAGTTTAATTATGCAAACTAAATGATCAAGTAAAAAAAACGTAATGTAAGGAAAAATGTTTATTTCAGGCCAAGAGGAGATAGGAAAGGCATATAATCCACTCAAGGCCTAGAAAAGAGCTGTGAGTGACATTTCTTTTCTTGTTTCAACGATTTCATTGTACATATCAGTTTGGTTTTCTTATTTATTTATGTTTTGCTAAACGATATTGAAAAGTATGTTTATGAAATGTTATTGATTTATGTTTTGCCCTGTTTTTGTATGAAAAATTGACTATGAACTGTTTTGTATAAAGTATAGCATTCCTTAAAGGAAAAATGTTTTAGAGGAGACTCAGTGCTGAAGGACATGGAGAAGGTACTTGGGCAACCCGCCATGTTCCTATGTGCACATAGAGGTTATATGCTGGTGTGTTGAGTTTTGCTTTGCATCGAGCCTTATTTGTTTTCGACGTTGGAACGTTGAGTTTTGCTCCGCCTCAACTAAGGAAAAGTATTGTAACCGTACTGTTTTACTTACGAATTGTTGAAAAACCATGTATGATTTTATAAGGGCATTTAAACGTGATTTAATTAATGAAAATGAGATGATTCTATGTTTTGCTCATGCTGTCAAAATTTGTTTAAATCCTAATGATTTTCGAACTAAATTAATTTGTTTAAAATTAGTTATTCACTGGGCTGTTAGCTTATGTTTTCATGTTTTTTTTCCCCTCCAGGTAGCAAGGACGTTCCTGGTGCTTTGCCTACTCCAACTCGCCCTGCTTAAGCTTCGAGTTTCCAGAAAATTGTCCTGTTTTGAAGAGTTGTATGTATGTAAAACCTTATATAGGTGGCATGTAGATCTAGTTGTACATTTACTGGGAGTTGAAATATGGTTTTGTATAAGGGCTTTATGGAAGAGTTGTATTCTGAATTATCGATATGTATATAATTTCCTATTTGTTATTGTTGAAATATATTAAGGATGGTGTGAACAGTATAGGATAAGTGTGTTTCAATAGATGGTATGCGTCACAAAAAGGGGTGATGTATGCTGTCCTCACATCGCCTTTCAGGTTATGTAGGTAAATCTGGGAGGGGGTGTGACAAGTAGTTTGTGTATTTTACAAATTATCATGTCCTTTAATTTTTTTCAATGTAGAATTCGCAACATGTCCCCCTCAAGATGTGTCTTTTGGATTTACCATAATTTTTTTTTATTTACTATAAATAATAAACTAATTCATTATACAAATCTAAATATATTTGTATTGCCTTCGTAATAAAGTATAGGATTAAGCTTTTGATAATATATTTTTATTAAATTGCCTTCATATGTGTAACTTCTGAATTAGTTATTTCTAATTTAAAAGATAACAATCAAAACTAAAGACATCGAGTAAAGTGTTTTAAATAAATTACTTAGTAGGATTTAGGATGTCAATGTTCAATAGTAACATGGTTCCTGATGCCCAATCTTAAATTTCCTCATTATTCTTCATATATTCATTTTGAAATACCTAAGTTATATATGGCTATCATATTAAACAAATATCTAAGTATAGGTGTAGGGTGAAAGATTATTCCAAGTTATATCATTGAGTTGAAAATAAACCTAGCTATATTGAACTACAAAAGTTGGGCATTAAATCTTATAGATATACAATCAATACTAATTTCAAAGTAGAACTAATAATGCCTCGTCTATGTTGGAAAAAGAAACGACTATGCCCTAACCATGTCTACTTTAAAGAGAGTGGTTGTTAAAGAGCTATCATTTAAGAGAAAAAAAAATAGAAGAAAAAAGTGAGATATATATATATATATATATATAAAAGTTATTTTCAAATATAACAAAATGAGTCAACTTATTTACAAATATAGCAGAACGTTACTGAACACTAATAGACATCTATTAGTAGTCTATCAGTATCTGTTACTAATAGAGAATCACATTTATACATATTGATTTGTTCAATTCAAATAGATTTACAGAGAAAAAAAATTTAATGAACAAACTTTTAAAAAATTGCATTTAAAAATGAAAAAGCATCACCTAAGTAGTGTACTAAATTGATCTATTTTGATCGAGTGGAGGTAAGTATTACTTCAAAACTAAAAATTATTTATTGATATATGGAATGATGATAATTTTAAAAGAGATGTGAACTTTTTCCTTTTTTTTTTTCTTTTTCTTTAACATGTGAAATGGAAACATCCATCTCCTTACTTCGAAATCGAAAATACAAATTGCATGCAAGTCTAATTATATTTTGACGTATTTGTACTCTCCACTTACATGTGAATATATCATTTCAACCCTTACAAACTAATATATGCAATTGTGGAGGTAAGGATGCAAATATTAATTATTAATATAGCAAACGTATATTCCACTCATATTATATATACACACACATACATAAATACACGTGACCTAACTAAGCTAACTGTTATACCAAACTAAATTACAACCAAGTAACATTAGGGTCTAATAGTGAACCATACGTAAAAAAAAATCAAATAAAAAATGCATATGTAAAATCCTATTTCACCAACTATTCAAAGAAACACAAAATTTAGTTTTGTAAAATAAGTTAAAACAATGTTATTTTTCTCAGAATGCTGATTCATAGACATACATATACATAGATATAGACATTATATATAGGATTATATCTCAACTCTTTAAATGATTGTCATAATGAACATAAATTCAACTAATATATAATATATGTTAGTGGCTAAACAACACAATTTGTTGTTCGAATTCCACCATTTTCATTTGATTAAAAAAAATCTTAAATTATTATTTAGTTTAAAAATCCTATTCAGATAAAAAGGTTATATCCCATCTTTCATCCACTGTAGCCACCAAATTCGAAATGAATCATCAAAGAAACCAATATATATATAAAAGTGACAAACAAACATGTAACTTTTGAAAATTTGAAAAGAACATGGTTTTAAAGTGAGAAAATAAATAAATAAATATGAAGGCCAAAAAGTTAGGGTTGCAGTTGCAAAGTGGTTTTCTCTTTTGTATTGGGATAAGCACAAAAATGCCTTCCTTTTTGTGGTTGATATTTCTTGAAAATGCTTTTAGATATGACCTCTCAACTAAAGCAATAAATGGAATGAATTTTGAATTCCAACTTTAATTTTATGAGTTATAATGTAATGATGGCTTGTAATAAAACAAACCATAATAATATTTAAATATATCTTCAATGTTCAGCCATGAATAATGGGACTCGTGCGTTGTTTATTTATTTATTGTTATTTTTACGGCAAACCAACAACAAATACTAAATCAACTATTTTCTAACTTTCTCATCATAAACGAGGGAGAGAATTATATCCCAAAAACGTATTTCTAGATAGAAAAAATAACCATGTGAGAGGATGCCAAAATAGTTGAAGCATAAGAAAATTTGTTTTCCTCTCTAAGAATGTGAAAGAACGAATAGTATTGACAGAGTTTCCAACCTAAAAAATGTCCTTAATGAGAACGCCTATTCCAACAAAATACATTTCCTTCTAGCACAATAACTTAATCACCTCTAATGCATCAAACTCCACCACAATTAGCAGGTGTTGTTCCCACCTCATTCATGTTGCACCGCGATCAAACTCTCTAGAATAGCTTCAGCTTCCAATAAGTTGATACTCCACCTCTTCCTAATAAAATTACAATTACCCAGGATCATGATCTCGGATAAACCACCCCAAAACTGCCAGAACCATGATCAAATAACATCAATAAAAAGATTAACATATATTTTATGAGAGGAAAAGTTACTGATATAAACTGTTTTACGTTGAATTTTATTGTTATGATATTTAATGCTGATAAATTATTTTTTAAAAATAATTTAATTACTTTTCTTTTTTATTATTATGGTTTCTTATTCAATTATTATAATAACCAAATGTGATGAAGTGAATTTAATTAAGCGGTAGTTGTTACATATTTTCCCTTTTGAATTTTTGTTGTTTTAATTGCTTAAGGTGTGCCACCCAAATTATGTGCCGGTCTCTCTAAACATATTTAACAGGCGTATAAAAGGTCTTCATTAATTAAGATACATGTACAATAAAATTATCTCATATTTCGTAAAATAATTTTCAAAATTGAAATAATTACCGTCCATTAATTTCATTTTTTTTTTTTTTTTGAAGTAGTACATATTATGGTTGAGTTATATGCTCCAAGAATATATAATTCCTAATAAAACTAATAATTCATGAAATTATATCTCATTATATGTATCAATCACCTATAAAATGGACATTGTTTATATATATATATATATTGATCTCTCATATTCCACTTCTATTTGGTAGAAATTGGGTTAATTCAGAGGATTTAAACGTAATTATGTTAGATAAACAAAATAAAACAAAATGATTAGCCAGTTCATCAACAACCCTTTCCTTTATGTTTTATCAAATTTGATTACCCTTTTCTCATTTCATAAATTTACAATCCACCCTATCACTTTCATTAAATACCATTAATTGCTTTTATCCAAATAATAAAAAAAAAAACCATTGATTTTTTTTTTTTCTTTGGCCCTTCTTCCCCAAAAAGGTAAAGATATATATCTCTTTTTTGAGTTAAAATTCTCCCATCATTAACTTAACCTAACTATAGTAAATAATAAATTAAACCTAACATAAAAATTTTCCTCCAATTAATTTGTTTCTACGAATCAATTCAAAGTGCCCTCTACATCAATAAAAAAAATGTCATTACTATTTATAAACATCTTTTTGAAGACATTTGTAAACATCCTTTGATCTGTTTCCACCTCTAAGTCATTTTCATATGACTATGAGTAGAGTAACCAACATAAGTTGAAAACTAAGCTGATCGATTGAAACTAACTTCAATTCATCGGTTAAAATATATTTAGGTGAGAGTTAGTTTTACATACATAGCAAAATCGGCCAATGATTTTTTTGGAATTTGCAAATATAGCAAGAAAAATATAAAATCTAATTTATATTTTTTATTATTCTAATTTTACCTTTATTGATGTATCAGTAGGCTAATAGAAACGAGAATTAAACGTAGTTTTGAAGCTAAATAATCCTTCCTTTGATAACTATTTTAGTTTTAATTTTTTTCTTTTTTTTTTTTAAAAATAAGCTTATACCTAGCTTATAGTTGTCTTGTTTTAGTACCTATATTTTAAAAAAATAAATTAAAATTTGAAAAATTAAAAAACGTAATATTTTAAGACTTAATTATGTTTTTAAGAAACTTTTTTTTTTTTTTTTTGGATAAACTCAATACGTTAACAATGTCTCTCCGTAGTTTGTTCAAAAAATTAAAAAAAAAAAAAAAAGTTTGCTTTATATTGAATGCATGCATGATTTTTTTTTTTCTTTTTACATCTAGAGTTTAGCGATTAAAATGCATTATTGTGTGTTATTGTGTGATTTTGTTGAAAAAAGAAAATGGTTGATTTATTGTATTTTAACGATGAAAAAATAAAATGGTTGATTTTATTGTATTTTTAATAAGTATGAGGAACTATGTTAACGTGCAAATGCTTGATTTTTTCTTTCCGATTTACACACCTTTGAATCTTTATTTTTGTGTCTTGTTTGGAAATATATGATTTTGTAGAGTTTGATAGTGCGGGGAAACAAATTTTGTACGCATTTGGATCAATGTTGACTTTTTTTTGTAAAGATGGTACGGTAGTCTTTATATGAGATATTAATAAATTTTTTAACTAAAAAGGTAGAACTAATTATTATGAATTCAATAAATTTTCTAAATTTTTAATTTATCTTAATTGAGTAACAACTAACGTAAAGATAAATTTATTCTTTTTTTCATATTCTCTTATACTATTGTGACATAGAGAATCAAATATATATATTTAAAAACAGACTGCCAACTATAGTGTATTTTTTAATTTTTAGTTTTTCTAACAAGACATCAATTAGTGGTTGAGTTTTGATTATAATTTAATTAAATTAATGAACAACTATATTTTTATTCCATCATTTTTATTGGAATAAAATAGGAAGTTTCTTTTGGCAATGCATAACCATTTATCTTTTGTAAGTTTAAGACAAAGAAATCAAATAAAATGTTTGATATTGGTTTCAATAATTAAAAAATCAAAACTTCAAATGTTTTTATACATTAACGTTCATGGTTTTAGATTCGAAGATATTTCTTTAACAAAGAAAAATAGTAATATTTTTACTTATAACATAATCAAAATATATAAATTTTAATGTTTTTACTTTATATTATAAATGGGAGTAATGAGAATAATATAAAAAAAAAAAAAAAAATACATCTCGATTTAACCTAAAGTTCAAGTTGTGTTAGGCGGAGCTACTTTAAAACAATAATCCATCATTGTTTCTTTCTTTTCTTGTGTGCCCCTCTTTTTACAATAATAATAAAAAAAAAAATAAACAATATTACTTTTGTTTTCATTCCAAAAGTGTGGGTCAGGAAGCATGCATGGTTGGAAAAATGTGTTTATAAATCATATTAAAACAAGACATATGCCTTATCTTCTTATACATTTTTAATTTACTTTAATTATTTCATTTCATTTGTGTATCATACATTAATTTCTATATATAAATAGGCCAAATGTGCTGCAGAGTTTCTCCATTTACCTCCTTTTCCACAGCTTTTCTTGAAGAGCTTTAAAAAAAAAAAAAAAAAAAAAACTTTTATTATTATTGTTGTTTTTGTTGTTATTTTTGATTTGTTAAATGGAAGCCATCAGTGGAAATAGCTTCAACTTATTGCCTCCTGGTCTCAGATTCTGCCCAACAGATGAAGATCTTGTGCTTCACTTTCTCTATCACAAAGCTTCTATCTCTTCTACTCACAATTTTTCCAATTCCATCATTCCTCAGCTTCAAGTTCATCTCTATAACCCTTGGCAATTCCATGGTATAATATAATATCTCTCTCTCTCCTTTTTCTTCTCCCTTTAAATTTACCCTAAAACATTTTGGATATAGTGTGTGAACAATAATAGCATATAATAAGAGCTCGTGTAAATTAAAGCTGTTGGGTTGCTTGGTGAATAATCAGAGTATGAGATCTTACATTCGAATCTCGGCGGTTATAATATCTTTTCCTCTACCGTAAGTATTAATTTTCCACTTGTTTGAATCTTCTTAAAGTTGACTTTAAAAGTTAAAAGACTTGGCTAAGTGAATTTGGTCTCTGGATTTTGAGTTTAGTTTCTATTCCGCACTCACGCACTTGTTATACTAAAAAAAATTAAAAAGTATAGGGTTTAAAAGTATTGAAATTATTGAATTTAGAATAAACTATATTTTTAGTCCCTGAGTTTTGAGTTTAGTTTAAGTTTTAAAATGTAATCTTTAGATTTAGAGTTTTATTTCAATTTGGTCCCTAAGTAAAATGTTACAATTTTACTTTTGAAGTTTCAATTTGGTTGTTGAGTTTTAAGATTTTATACTTTTAATCTTGATTTTTTATTAAATATATACTCACTCTCACAGTTTACTGTTAATATCTATTAATTAATTTTTAAAAAACCTAAAAGAATTATAATTAATTAAATTTCACTATTTTTCCATCCATATTAAAATTATTTTTAAAATTTCACTTCATAACTATTTGAAATTAGGTAATAGACATTTACGCCCAGATTGAAACGAAGAGTAGTGAATGAAAAATTGAAGTTATAAAATATAAATCTTGAAATTTTAGAGACCAAATTGAAACAAAGCTCAAAACTTACCGACTCAAAAGTATAACTTTATGAAACTAAGACCAAACAACTACTTTTGCCTTAAATTTAGGTATTAAGTTAAACTACTTTTTTTTTTTTTTTTTTTTTTTTTTGGNCAAATTGAAACAAAGCTCAAAACTTACCGACTCAAAAGTATAACTTTATGAAACTAAGACCAAACAACTACTTTTGCCTTAAATTTAGGTATTAAGTTAAACTACTTTTTTTTTTTTTTTTTTTTTTGTTTGGACAGGGAAAGCGCTTTCAAATGGGGAGATTCACTACTTTTTCAGCAAAGTGGGAGAAAGTAGAGCAACAGAGAGTGGATATTGGAAAGATGTTTCAATGGATGAGAAAATCTTGTGTAGTGGCAATGGAAATGAAGTGGGAATAAAAAAGTATCATATTTTCTTTGTTGGTGAAGAAGATGACTCATCAACAGCCATTCAAACAAGTTGGGTCATGCATGAGTATCACATCTCTACCTACCTTTTCAACAACCATCCTCCATCTCAAAACAACTGCAATACATCACATACAAAATCAGTAAGTCAAACAACTTACCTTAACAATCTTGTTTCTCTCTTCCATTTAAGTTCTAAACTTCTTCTAATGTCGACAGGTAAATTTTATGTTTACTTGAACTATGTTTACTCGTAGATACGCTAGGTAGTTGAACTAAAACCTAATTAAATTGAAATACGTACGTGAAAATACTTGTTTTCGTTCTATTATATTATCGAACACATTTTATTTTTTTCTTCTAGATTTCACACTTTTACTCGTCTTCAGTATTTTCGTTAACTTTCAATTTATTAATTAAAAACAATTATGATGCAGTTTTTTTCAACTAATTCTACTAGTGACTGCGAATTATGAAAACAAAATTATTTACTTTAAGCGAATTAATATAAATGGTTGTTTTCAAATATAGTAAAATGAGCCAAAATATTTACAAATATATAGCAAAATGTCAATTCTATCACTGATAGACTACTATCATCTATCATTGTCTATTAGTGATAGACATTAATAGATGTTTACCGATGTCTATCGTTATTTATCATTGATAGACAGTGACATTTTGCTATATATTTGTAAATATTTCTAGTAGTTTTGTCATTTAAAACAATTAACTTAATATAAAATTAACACAAATAACAAAAGTTGTCATTACTTAAATCGAATCATGTAACAAATCAGTACAAACAAAACTCAAAATTTTGGATAAAAATATAATATTTCGAAATTCACGGGCCATATGAAATCATTATCGAAACTCAAGGGAAAAAAAAAGTATTTTACTTCTTTTTGATCTTTCTTATTTAATTTCTTTACTTTACAAGAAATGAGGAATATGTCTCGTGACCCTTTCTTATTTCTTGTTTTCCAAAGTGAAAGTAGAAAGGTATTTATAAGTATTTTTGAAATTGGAAATAAATAATTAAACTCTATTCTAATAATTTGTTGGTTAATAGTTAAACCATCAAACTTGGCCTTAAAAGGTAATTTAAAAATTACATTAGAATATGTCAAATAAAGGTTCGAACATTATAATGTATAAAAATGAAAATAATGAGAAAAAGAAAATTAGAAAATGAATTAATGTATAATGATATGTTATTTTCATCTGCAGTAAAAATAGTTAGAGAGTAAATTAGTTGTATTTAATTTATTGTTGCGATTTGAACAGGAGTTTGGATTATGGGTTCTGTGTCGAGTTTTTGAAGCAAAAGACAATACTGGAAGAAGTATGTTTAATTACGAGGAAGATGGTGATAATGAAAGTGAACTTTCATATTTGGATGAAATGTATTTGACAATATTAGAGGATATTTGAATTTCCAATCTTAATTAAAGATTTTTTTTTTCTTTTAACAAAATTTAATTGGATGAACACTAAGAAATTACAAAAGTCCCATTGCATGGATTGGGCTCACAAATTCTTGTTGGCCAACCCAACACACACACACATATACAACTAAACCCATTATCTTTTTGTAACATGGCTAAAAGTTGTTTTCGACAAAATTTTGGAAGTGCTATTGTCTTGTCACGTTTTGTTATACCTATAAATCAGTTGATTCATTTTGCTATATTTGAAAACAATTTCTAATAAAAATTTACACTTTCAAACTACCTAAAAATTGACTACAATAAAACACAGCGTTGAGGAGTGAAAAATACATTGGATTAGTTACTAACGAAAAAGAAAGCTAAAATAATAGAGCATGTTAAGTATAGAGAAATGGAGTTTACAAAAAAGAATATAACAAGCAAGAATAAATTGTAATTCATAACATTAGTTTCTAAACTCCTTACACAAACATTAGTTTCTAAACTCATGTTAGATTCCAAGACTAAAATATGCCTACAAATAGGTTCTACACTAATAAATTAACAAAGAAAATGATGAACATATGAATAAAAATGAGTTTGTTGAAAGGAAATTAATTATTTTAAATGCAAAATATCAAAATATCACTGTCTTAGTTTTTTAATATTTATAAATAATAACAAAATATCACAACCTATCACTGTCTATCGTAAATAAATAGTGAAATTTTGTTATATTTTTAAATAATTTAGTTCATTTTTCTAATATTTGGAAACACCAATTTATTTAATATCGGGAATGAAAGTATATTAGAAAAAAAAAGGTTTAAAATATCATTTTGGCTCTACAGTACTTTAGAGTTTGTTTAATTATAATCTATATATTTTCAAATGTCTAATTTTAGTCCTTGTACTTTCAATAAATCTTAGACTAGTTCTTTGCTCCGGTTGAGTTTCAATCATCATAAAGGTATGATTTAAGGAGAAGTTAAGTTGATTGGAATAAGGTATTTGGAATAGAAATCTTGTTTATATGGTGGGTCAAACTAATATGAGGACAAACAAAAATGGAAACTGTCTACAACCCGAAATACATCATGCCCCTAGTCTTGTGAGTGGTTATTTTCAAGTATTTTCATTATATACGAAATATTGAAGTGTTTATCGTCTGCTAAATATTACAAAGTTTTATGAAAGAGTATTTGAGAATGCTTTGAAAGGACTTGTATGAGCTTTTCTTATTTATGATCAATGTTTAGAGAATATATGTATATGTGGTTTGGATGAATGTCTTGATAACTTTTTAGAAATGTCTTTCATGTTTAACAAAGTATATATGTTATGAAACAATTTGGGAAGGATGAGATTTATGATGTTCTATGGTAGAGTGGGATTTATGGAGATTTAAAATGGCAAATCACTAGATCTATGTATCCATGGTAATTACCCATGTACTACACGAATGTATCTCCGTAGTATGCACCACCGAAGTTTGCCAGGAGATTGTTGTGGCCAAAAGGGATTGAATTTGAGATTCCAATCCTAAATTTGTAATGTAGATGATGTTACAAAATCTGAAGGCTCTTTACAATCCTTTAGTGTTGTCTTCAGCAAGTTAATGAATGAAGTTCCACTAATTTTTTGTCAATCTGATTTCCTAACTTAAACATTTTTTTTTATAAAAATTGTTTAGAATGCACTTCAAATCTATTTTGAGTAGTTGTCGAACATTTCAGTTTTTTCTAAAATGACTTATTTTTTAAATTAAAAACTTGAAAATGCATTTCAAATACACCCGTTGACAGAAATTAGAGAGTGAATGTTTAAAACTCATATATGTGGATTTTAGATTTATTCGTAGATATGAAATTAATGTTGGTCACAAATTAGTTGGGTGGGCTATGTGGATTGGGGAGGGAGTGGTTCCATAATCCACCCTCCCTTGATTAACGTTGATTATTGAGTTTGATGTTGAATGTTGTAATATGTGGGTATTGATTCTTATCAATGCATCTTCCACCTTTACTTTAGATAAAAAGGATGGATTATTGGGTGGCCATTAAAAAACCGAAATAGGATTTTGTAAACTTTTTTTTTTCTTTTTTCCGTTTTTCAAGCTTTTTAGGATTACTATTTGAGTTTTTAATTTCGTATTTTTTTTAAATTGTGTTTATTTTTTTTTTAATTTATTTCATCACTTATAATTTTCCTAAGTAAAAGAATTAAATTTTTAATCAAATTTTAAAAAAAAAATTAAAAATTATTTTTTTTTACTTTAAAATGTTGGCTTTGTTTTTTTAAAACATTGGTAGAAAGTAAATGACAAAAACAAAAATCTAGCAGTGGAAAAGATATATAGGTTTAATTATTAAAAACTAAAAAAAAATTAATTTTAAAATATTTTAAAATTTTTAAAAACAGAAAAATGGATTATTTATAAAAAAAAAAAAAAAAAAAGAAAGAAACAAAAGTAAAAAAAAAAAAAAAAAAAGAAAGAAACAAAAGTAAAAAAAAAAAAAAAAAAAGAAAGAAACAAAAGTAAAAAAAAAAAAAAAAAAAGAAAGAAACAAAAGTAAAAAAAAAAAAAAAAAAAGAAAGAAACAAAAGTAAAAAAAAAAAAAAAAAAAGAAAGAAACAAAAGTAAAAAAAAAAAAAAAAAAAGAAAGAAACAAAAGTAAAAAAAAAAAAAAAAAAAGAAAGAAACAAAAGTAAAAAAAAAAAAAAAAAAAGAAAGAAACAAAAGTAAAAAAAAAAAAAAAAAAAGAAAGAAACAAAAGTAAAAAAAAAAAAAAAAAAAGAAAGAAACAAAAGTAAAAAAAAAAAAAAAAAAAGAAAGAAACAAAAGTAAAAAAAAAAAAAAAAAAAGAAAGAAACAAAAGTAAAAAAAAAAAAAAAAAAAGAAAGAAACAAAAGTAAAAAAAAAAAAAAAAAAAGAAAGAAACAAAAGTAAAAAAAAAAAAAAAAAAAGAAAGAAACAAAAGTAAAAAAAAAAAAAAAAAAAGAAAGAAACAAAAGTAAAAAAAAAAAAAAAAAAATTGGCCCCCCCCCCCCCCCCCATGGATTGTGGTTTACATAACCATTGGCAATGGTTTAATTAAATTGACAAATTTGTTTGCTTTATTTATTTATTTTTGAAGATTTCAATATTAATAAGGGGTAGAGTCAAATCAATAAGTTTCGAGTATGATTACTATAAATATCTTCACTAGTTAAAGCTACCTTTGAATACAAAATTTTCTAGTTGATTTGATACAATAGGTTAATCCATTAAATTAATTAAGCAAGGTTGAAATAAGTCTAATTATATTTATTTATTTATTAGGGTTTCTGACTTTTTTTTTTTTATCGTTTTATATTTTAGTTTTTTAACCTTTTAGAGCATATTTGAGGCACTAATTTGGAATGGGTTGATCGAGAAAATGGAAGGTAAGAGTTATTTTAACCCCCTTTTTTTTTGCTAAAATAACACTATTTACAACCCATGGTTAAAATAACCAATCCTCCTTCCTTCTAATGTTTTCAATAAACTCCACTCGCTGGCAATCAACTCTAAGAACCACCTCTAGTGGTAACTCCAATGAAGATCATCTCCGACGTTCAATTTCGGTGACAAACCACCTTTGTTAACTTACTCCAACGACTACCTCTGATGGTCAACTTTAACAACCACTCATTCGACTAATTTCGATGAACACTTGTTTCATAGTCTTCTCGTATAGTAATTTGACAATAATAGAATCGCTTTGAGTGTATAGCAAATCAAACGAACTTGTGTATAAAAATACTTTTGGGAAAATGTAACCAAACATATGAGTGTTTATTTGGTTTTATTTTTCCTTTAGCTACTAAAAGATTTATTTTTATTCAATTTTCATTTTCATTTTTTTAGCATATGACATGTGGATTAATGAAGTTGTCGAAATCTAGATTTTAAATCCTGGGCTTGGGGCATTACATCAATAATTGCATGGATAGTAAATCCTATGTCTAAGGTGTTACATCAACAATTGGAGAGAGGGTAGAAGATAAACATTAACCTTTAAGGTAGCAGGGGTAGTACCTCATTAACTTAACTATGCTCGAATTGTGATTCAAGTCACGTCTTCCAACTCATTTTTTGTTAATTAAATTTATAGACCAAAACAAAATAAATCTCAACATGGTTGATGAGGACACAACAAGACTTAAACTTCAAAGAAATGACACAATATATGGTTGCTATCAACACAAATGCCTTAATTTTATTCTCACTTGAAGGTCATACGGTAAAGTGGGATTATTGAGAATTGGAGTCACCCCTTTATAATGGGCATGGATCCCATAACACTGTTGGAAAAATAGACTAAACTTTAGGTAGTGAGGTGGGGAGGTTTGGTATAGACAAAGTCAAAAGTCAATGTTGATGGAATTAAGTTGTCTTTTTGATGCCGTGGCCGCCACACTCCAAAAAAAATACGGTGGGTGTGCATGCCTTCAATCTTAAATCGTCATCTTTGTAACCATATCCTTTCCAATACGAAAAAATTACACTATCCAAAGATGACCCAAGTCAACATTTAATAACGTTTCTGTTTATTAATCTAAACTCTCTGATTCGAAGTAAAAGTCATTGTTTTTTTTTTTGTTTTTCATTCATTTCTACTTGTCTCTTTGTCATAAATATTTTACTTTTGAAACCTTTGGTCGTATCAACAATTTTCATTATCATAACATTCATAAAAATATTTTAATGAAATATCATGTTCATTCAATCAACTTAGTTCATCATCATTATCGTCATCTTTGACTATTAATTACTTCATAGACGTATTAAACATAAAATTAAAAGTTCAAGAATCTAATACTAGACACTTTTTAAAGTTTACGGATTAAATAGACACAAACTTATCAGTTTTGAAATTAAATATGTAATTTAACCTAAATTTTGTTACTTAATTATTTTAATTGTATTGATACAAGGTAATAACTTTTTTTAAGTCCCGTGTGTGTGTATGTGTATGTGTATATATATGCTTTTATTAAGACTAATGTTTCCTCGAATTTGTAGATTCACATATTTGGAACCATAATTAGGTATAATATTCACAAATAAGGCGAAATCTATAGGGGTGTAGTTGGTAGTTCCATTCTTTCTATTTATTTATTAATAATATATATTGACTTAACTTTTTCTAAAAAATTACGTGAACAAATTAAATTTGGCCTCTTTGTTGCGAAAAGGTTCTTCAAGTGTGATTGAATGCTATGTTAAACACTTCTCTACTCAACAAAAAGAAAAAGAGAGAGAGGAAAAAAAAAAATAATAAAACCATGGATTCTAAGTGGATTACTTCAATGATGTTGCGCATTTATATGCCTCTACTCAAAAGTTTGATTTATACTTTTATAATTTATTTAGAGTTTAATCAACTTTAAAACTTGAAACCAATCATTATACATCGATTTATATCTAAAATTTGGGTAAGTGGATTAATTTTTTCTGTTATTTGCTCAATTAGTTGAGCTTGACTCAATAATATTAACATGTGCTCCATTTCTAAATGTCAGAAGTTTAATCTCTCATCCATCAAATATTATATTCTAAAAAAATTATAATAATAATTAGACCGTCATTTAGAATTTTGTTTTTAAATTGTTAATGCATAATTTCTACCCATACGAAACCCTTTTTTTTAAATTTAAAGATTAAAAGAAGCTTGAATCTACCCATCAAATTTGAGCAACTTTTCATTTGCTCATCATTATCAAATTTTCTCTACTTATTTAAAAATGATAACGTGATAATTTTTCTTTCTATTTTGGCGAACAATTTTTAGAAAATATTTATGTAACTAATTTTGAACTAATTTGAAATATAATCAAGTGAAAATAGAAATAAATCACTAGTTGATAATCTAAATTGCTAGTTTAAATTGATACAATTATTGATTTACGATTTTAGTTCATCTGACTAAAAGTTAAAAAAAATTAGACAACGTAAAAGTTTTAAAAAGTTTTAAAAGATTCTAAATAATTAAATAATAATATAAATTATTTTAATTGAATAGTTGTAACTATTTTTTAAAATATATATAAAATAGGAACTTATGAAATTCTAAAGGACAAAGGATATTTGTTTCAACACATCTCCATTATTAGTTCTTGATAGTTTAGTTAGATCACACCCATACAGAAAATGACATACAACTTTATCGTGTAAATTATTTCGACCCGTATAGTTTTAACAAGCTTGAAGAATGTGATTGTCCGTTCAAACATATTTATACTCTTTGGTCATGATGTGTCATAGTTATTGCCTAGATCATTCTCATTCACAAAAAGATAACCAAAAACTTCAACCTATATAGCTGTAACAAAAGATGAAATAGAAATTATTAAAAGATATATGGACAAAATAGAAATGTAAATGTTTTCTCTCATTAGCTTGTAGAATTGATTTAATGCATACACCAGCATCTATGAACTTGCTTAAGAGTGGAGAAAAGGAAAGGTCAAAACAAACAAAGTTGGGATAAGTTTTGATTTGTAGATAAATACTACTCATAGTATCTATGCTTCATGTCCTATGATTTTAATTTTCTACATTTGATTTATCAAAAATAGGTAACGATGTCTCATAGTTTCTTACATACATATTGCAAGATAGTGACGGTAAAAGTACTCTTTTTCTTTTTCCTTTTTTTTTTTTTTTTCCCCAAATTTTAACTGTTTTTAACTTTTGGTTAATATGAATCCAAAGAAAATCACTTTTTATATTACTTTCATTAGTAACATCTAATTAGTGTAGTTTTTGGAATTGACTTCCAACAAAATTTTATCCAGGTGCTTAATTACTCTTTAATATAGGTGATTTTTTAAAAACATCAATTATTTTGGAAGCTACAACATTTAAAACGAAGTTTTAATTTTGTTTATAAATTTGTGATGTGTAAAAAGTAAGTATATATGTATATAGCATGACGGGTGGATTCCAAAATTCTAACTTTATGTCATCTCTCATTGAAGATAAGTTTAATATTAAAATTTTAAGGAATACTTAGATACTTATTTGCTTTTTTATTTTCAAATATTTAGTTTATTTCCATACAATTTTTTATGATCGTTGTATTCTTTTCTAGAAAAGAAAAAAAATTATCTGAATTCATATCCAAAATCTAAAACCAAAACAATCTTTTTTTTAATTTTTAAAACTTGATTTGAATTTTGAAAACATCTCTAAAACGAAAAATCAAACACTTATCAATCGGAAAAACCATCTTTATTAGTGTACCAGAGGATTAATCAGTTTGGATTTATATTATATGATTGGTATGAGTGTTTAGCCATGTCATAATTGAGATGAGATTTCTAATGAATCTATTGTGATTACCATTAATATTTCACAGTCAAACTCCATATCTCTCTCTCTCTCCCAAGGAGTAAGAACAATTCTTAGTCAAAACTCTCTCTCTCTCTCTACCACAAGGAATTAGACCCATTATTTTTCTCTTATTTTCCCCCACTTTTTCTTATTATGAGGGTTGATTCAAACTTCAAAGAAAATAATAATTATTACTTGATGGTGGGTCAGTTTTGACTGAATTCTATATTAGAGGAATGGGGACCAATTTTTCTCATACTTCTTCCATATCATTACTTGCAAAAATCTCTTTGTTCATCTCTCACTAGGATAACCTCTATTTTGTCCCTCTCTTCTGATCCTATACTGCTTTCTCACCACTTCCTGACTCTCTTTTCTGATATCTGCCAGTGTGAACACCATTAGCTCACACCAGAATCAGTAACTCCCCCATACAAAAACTCACTGTTTAAGTCTTAATATTTGCCTACTTTCCTTTCCCATCACTTCCTCTTCTTCAGCTTTTTTGCTTTCTAAATCCACCTTTACCATCTGATTCCCATTTCTGTATCAGTTTTTCATCTATCTTTATGGCCATTTTCGTCACCTTTTAGCTTTTGGGGTCTCCATTTTCCTTTTTCCTTTCCCCAAATATCACTGTTGTCTTTCTTTTGAAACTAAAAAAGAAAAGCCTTTGAGAACTCAATCGGTCTCTGCCTTTTCTCTTTCTTTTGAACAACTTTCCCACCGTATCTTCCACTTCTCTCAAAGATTTTCCATATCTCTCTTTTTACCAAATTTTTAATAGGGATAGCCACTCTCTTGCTTCCCCTGGTTGTTGTTAGTTTTGTTCTTTTTCCTCTCCATGAAAGAAGCTGATCATGAGACCATTCCTCACTTGTTTAGATGTCCAATAAGTCTTGATTTGTTTAAGGATCCTGTGACCCTTTGCACAGGACAAACCTATGAAAGATCCAGCATTGAGAAATGGTTGGCATCAGGGAACCTCACATGTCCTGTTACAATGCAGAAGCTTCATGACCCTTCTTTTGTTCCTAATAATACTCTTCGCCATTTGATTTGCCAGTGGCTTCAGATGAGTGACCAAATAAACCCTCAATGCGTTTCTGCTATTGATTCTATGGCTGCTTTGAGAACCAAACTTGAATCTGATGAGCTTTCTTATGAATACAAGCTCCAAGTTCTCCACAGAGTTAGAATTTTATGTGAAGACTTTCCTTCTCGTAATTCTTGTTTGATCCAAATTGGGTTCTTGTCAGTGCTTTTGGAGTTGGTTTTTGGGGAAGCAGAAGCCAAACTATCACAAGAGTATCAAGAATTTGTAGAGCAAGCGCTTAGTTTTATGGTTGATGTGGTTTCTCATGATCAGATACAGTCCCTAAATTTGCTAATGGATGAGTCTAAACTATCAAAGTTCGTGGTTTTGTTCAGTCATGGCACTCCTATGATCAAGATCAGTTTGTGTCATCTTGTTGATGCAATTTCATCTTCAGTTGAAACTAAAGATCTTGGTGCTTTACTCGGAAACGCCACCGAGCTTTTGAGAGAAATCGTGCAACTTCTTCACCATAACTCAGAGGCCTCCGATGCAGCAACCAAAGCCATATGTTCACTAAGTAACTTGGAAGAAAATATCAACAATTTGGTTGTGGAAGGTGCAGTTACTGGACTTATTTTATATATTTCTAATGCTCAACAACGAGAAAGAAGCTGCGCACGAGTGGCAATGGCAGCAATTGAGAAACTTTTGATACTAAGAAGTGCAAAAGAGGAAGTGGTAAATAATCCAGACGGTGTAAATGCTATTGTGAAGATGGTTTTTAGAGTATCAGATCATGGAGGCAGTGAAAGTGCTGTTAGTTCACTTATGATTTTATGTTATGATTCAGTAGAAGCAAGAGAAAAGGCCATTAGAGTTGGAGTTTTAAGTCAATTGCTTCTGCTTCTGCAGAGTCAGTGCTGTGCAAAGACCAAAACAAAGGCAAGAATCCTGCTCAAGCTTCTTAGATCCAAGTGGGTTGAGGACAAAAGGAATATGTAATGTGTGATAATAATATTCTATCCCTCAACCTTTTTGGGGCTTTTTTTTCCCCTTTCAAATGTGAATCTTTTACATTTACATTATAGCCTGCAAATTTGATTGGCTATAGAAGAAATATCTAGTAGGGTACATCATCAGGTATAGAAAAATTCACTCATTGGAGATTTTCAGTCACATGCAAATGCATTTCAGTATCATTGTATTCAGAATGAAAGGCCACATTCTACATCTGAAAACTCTAATTATAATATACCTGACTTTCTCATCAATCAAACATTCACAATCCAAAATTTGGTATGACTTGATTTGATACAAGAAAATCAATAAAGCAGATTTGATTAAGTGAACCTGAGGCACAATCACAGCCATTGATGATGTGTGGATCAAGTCTCTTATGTCCAATAGGAGCATCAGAACTGAACGCCTGTAAATGTCATAATACACCTTATTAATAATCATGACAAGTGTTCAATACTTTACAACTTAATAATAGTATCAGTAACTGCAGAGATTTACATGTGATTTAGAAAGGCAAGGGCAAAGCACATGCTTGATGGCCCACTCAATTTGCTGGAAGCACTTCGCTGCTTGCCTGTCAGCAATGGCAATTTGCTTGAGTGAGAGCACATCAGAATTCTGAACCCCCAGCATATTTCTCCATTTGTTGCAATTACTGGCAGGTACTTCTGATGGGACTTCTCCTTGCCAAAAAAAAAAAACCATCAAAACTATTAATAATTGAAGAATAAGAAAGAGAAGGCTGATTTGAAAGTTGTGGTAATACAAACCAAAAGTTACTTGATTGAGGCAAAATATTTTCTGTGAACTTTCTTGAAGAGTGGGAAAATTTCCATGTGTAAAAGCATTTTATGAACATCAGAATGGTCGTAAAAGAGCAATTTTTTAATTCATATCAGGACCCACAGAAGGCCTATCGTAACTCTAGGACAAAGCATTGTGGTCTCACCATTTAAAAAGTTAATATGAAAGCACTAAAAGTACAAAATCAGTGCACAGTCACAGCAAAGACTTTTCAGCGTGAAAGAAAAGCCTTCCTAAATGGTGACTTCCATTTTATAGTAGGAGTCAATCAACCTTAAATAATTAAGGACAGTTTTGATGCCTCCATTATCCAGCCCAGGTGCTCAAAGTTTCGATCCAATTTCTAGGATTAGGTCAATAACACTAACATAAATGTCTCAATAATCGTTAAAGGTAGATTTAAAGATCTAAATTCAAAATATTTTTTATAATTTCACTTTCTAATTTCCAATGGTATAAAACTAGCAACCACGTTATCACATCCTCCTTCAATAAAGAAAGTGTATTCAATAGACTAAGAACCTGAATGAGGATAAGCATTAGGCAAGTTAAAATGAAGAAATTAATTTATATTACACGTCAAGGGATAAGAGACTAAATAGAAACTATTTTTCTACTAGTTACATGGATGTTTGAAGTAGCCTATAATAAATTTTGTACAATTACAAAGCAAGGAATCGAGTTTTTTATGACAGAAGCTATATATATTATTACAAAAGTCTAAGAAAGTGTTAAGAAATGTTGCAAAGAACTAATCAAACTAGGAGGCCAGTGCTTTGTTTCTTTCACATATGAGATATCCACATAATGAGGATCAAGCAAAGTTGCAATGGCGAATTGGTTTTCAGCCAGCAATGCAGCATGCTTATCCACGTATAAAGCTGCAGCCAATGCCGCATGCACTTCTGCAAAACAATATACCGATACATCAATGCTAGTACTATGTACTACACATCATTCATTATGGCCACATAACACAAGAGAAGAGACACCAAGGAATAAATATTATTAATTTCAACTGTCGAGTAATACTGTAACAGTATGATTTTTTAGATTCTAGGTGGCTTCCCCAACATAGCTTAGGGAGAGCAGTCAGAATTTCAATCTACATTTAATGATGTTTTACCCCAACATAGCTTAGGAAGGCAGTCAGAATTTCAATCTACATTTAATGATGTTTTACAAAATTTACCAACCCCAACCGCGGGAAAGATAGAGAGAATTCAAGTATCAAACACTTTAAGTGTGTTAGATACTAATTGTATAAAGTGAATATTAGTCAATATTTGTTAGACATGTATCAAACACTTGTTGAATATTTTAAATAGACACAAATAGTTATACAAAATAAAAATAATAAATTTTGTGAATAGTGTATAAATTTATTGATTTTGAATTTTTTTTAATTATATATTTTCTAAAACTGTGATCTTGTCGTGTCCCTACTCTTGATCTTAAAAAAATGATATTTATTATGTCTATACATATCCATGTCTCATTTCTGTAGTTGTTTGTGTCGCATCCATGCTCCTTGGCATGATTCAGTTATGCCATCATAGCCTTAGTCATCTATTTGATAGGTATAGGGGAACAATCTACTTTTAGCTCTAAACAATACCTATTAATTTTCACATTAAACTCTTACATTCGTCCTATTAACCTCAAACTTAGTTGTAGTTTTGACCTTTAAATTGAATAATTATTAAAAAGTTTCAGTTAAATTAAAAATTTCATCCTCAAAATTGGTTCCTATATTTTCAAAATTACAAATTTAATCCCTAAAACTTTTTAAAAATTTAAAATCTACCAGACACAAAATTTTGATGTTTAATATCTAACAGATCAATTAACTTTTAAGAATTTTGAATTCTTCGTAATGAAAGTTTAAGAACAATTTTGATAGTTGGAGGACCAAATAAACACAAACCTCATAGTTTATGAACTAAACTTATGATTTAACCAAACTTTTACTTCATGAAAATTGTTTGAAGAATTATTTAATATATTCTCAATTACTTGTACACTGTATGATAAAGTTTCTTCCTCTAAGCTAAAACTGTTGTTTCACTGCATCTACGTCATAGCCTCTTCAAACTGTAGGTCTAGAATCCAAAATTTGTTCAAAATCTATTTAAGTACCTGGATATCCCTTCAATGATATAGAAACATCCTCCATCTCTGCAATGGCTTCTTCTCGGTCACCAATTTCGTACAGGGCCAACGCTCTGCCTACTCGGGCATAGTCCGAGAAAGCAAAATCTTTATATTTATCAATTACCTGAAATTAGACAAGAACTAATATCAAATTTTTAATAAGAACTAAAAGTCAAAATACGTTGACTTGACATATAGTTAACTCTCTCCATAAAATGAGGAATGCTGATTGAAGATGAGCTTCAAAGGGAAAGGACTCTAAAGCCTTCTCGTCACATGCTAAACCCTCTCCGTCTTGAGTTTTCTTCAAAAAAAGAACTTTTAGAATCAAAGTTTTGCTGCCTTCTATTTGATTCTTAGAACAACACTCAGAATTTATATATCTAAGATATCTGCATCTTAGAGGCTATAGGATCATAGTCTATGCGAGACGGGTGTTTAGAATTCAGAAAGTAATTTCATGTTGCATGTTTTGAAGCCCACATCAAATCCAAACTGAAGCAGTGAAAATTCCTGAAAATCAGTATTATAATGATCCACCACGGAATTAAAAATGCAAAACTTTAATTTTGTCATGCTTCTATCTGGATAGTGACAAAATTGTGGTGTTCAGTTAAGTTACTCATAATTAGTGCACATGGATCTAACTTACCACCCCCAAATGAGTTCATTTGGTTACTCTTTTCAAAATTATATATGTTCGATCGGCTTCCAAAACTCCATTCATAGAACTGCCTTCAAGAGACATTTCCAAATATGTCATCAATAAATCAAAATTAACATGCATCATTCTGCTACCTCGAAGACTCTCTCCATATTTAGGCCTACTGACTTATACAAGTACATTTTGAGGCTCAAAAACCAATTCATATATCCATAGGCCACAGCGACAGCTATCTCACAATAAGCAAACTACATGGATTATCCAAATTGAGTTGAAATCCTCTTGAGTTGAAATTCCTTAAATACAACTTAACTGAAAACAAATATGAAGATAAATACCCTTTCCACAAATGTTCGTCTTTTTGACATTTTGTAAGAAATGGTTTAATCCATTCAGCTGAAAGCCTATCAGTAATGTTTAAGACTTGAAAATTCAAACTAGGTAAATCACATGATCACGATGAAAATGGGTGCAAAAGATTGAGAACATCCCAATGGATGGCCAAAATACACCGGGGTATTATCCAGAAAGTCAAAGGGTTAGAGACAGCAAACACTCCAACATATCTGCAAAATGGTATGATATTGTCCACTTTGAGCATAAGTCCTCGTGACTTTATTTTTGGTTTCACCCAAAAGGCCTCGTACCATTGGAGATAGTTGTCCTTACTTATATACTACAGATGTTTCCCTTATTTAGTCAATGTAGGACTTTGCTTGCACTCAAACACAAATTCAGTAGTGCATGTACCTTACTTTATGCACCAGATCTGCAGGATTTCCTAAAAGATTTTTCTGTTAACATCCTTTGTTCAACTTCTCTCTATGTTGCTGTTATTAGTTTAATATGCATATATTTGAGAATGAAAGATACAATAATATAAGCTAACAACATACCGGAGCATATTAATTTGTCTTAAGACTAATATTTTCTGTTGATTTGATTTTGGAAGAAAGGCATTTGCTATCTTATTTCACGATGTCTATCATAAGAACTTTATATCTAAGATTAGGGGTCTGAAGAATGGAAACTTCAGCTAAGCATCAATTATCAAACTGATCATTGTTTAAATTATTGGCCAAGTCAGGACTTGGCGTTAAAAATACGAATTCGAAGATGGAAAGTTAGTGGGAACCTGAGTGAAGCAGAGAAGAGCTTGATTGAAATCACCAAGAGCTTGCAACTCCCTGCCTTTATCGAGAAGCTCCACAGCTTCAGATACTCTTCGGGAAATGGCGGCACTCGCTTCTCGCTCGGAACGGGTGACAGGGTCAAAGCTCTCGACAGCACGGCAAGAACTGGGTTGAATCGGATTGCTGGGAATTGGGAGAAGAAAGGCAGTGGCTATGGGGAGGGAGAAGAGCAACAAACGCCTGGTGGGTAATGGATTATGGTTGGGAAATGAGAAGGGCTTTGAAGATTTGGGATTAAGGTTTGTTGAAGGATTAGGAGAGGAAGAAGAGGGAAAGAGAAGATGGGGAGTCAGGACTCTTGCAGTTGTAGAACCCATGGCTTTGGCTGTTGGTTGGTTTTGGTGGCAAAACTTCAGCCTTATTTTCATATTTTTTTTCCAATTATGAATTGCCTAAACTTCAGATAGTGAATTTTTTATGGTATCCTTCAAGTTATCACACTATATTTTGTCATTATCAAAGGTCGTTGTTGTAAAGGTTCTTCCTTGATGGTTTGGTCACTTTTTAACAAAATACAACAAAGGCTTTTTCCAATTTCACAAGGTGATAATCTTCCAACCACAGTTTAAAATGTCGACGTCGACCGAAATATTAGACGCCTTAATCTTACAAAAATTTCAATATAAATATCGATAAAATATCAATTTCGATGAATATTTCTAAAAAAATTTAAAAATTTTATAATTAGAAAAATTAATTAATAAATAAATATCGTATTAAATATCGTATGATTTTTATAAGTCTATTAGTTATATTATGTTTACATTAGAAACATTTTTTTTTTTTGCTTGTTTTTTATGTTTCGTGGATTTTTGTACTTGATTTATCCTTCATGTCGATGTCGAACCCATGGAAACATCAATGGAAATATCGACATGTCGATGGAAATTTAATACTATGCTCTCAACTATGATTTTTTTTCCTTTTTTTTTTTTTTTTTTTTACAATTTGTGAAACAAGATAATCGAATCTCTAACTTCAAGGTTAGTCAATACAAGCACTTAGTCAGTTGAGTTATACTCATTTGAGATATATGCATTTTAGCGGATACATAAGATAGAACCTAACTCAAAACACGAACATAACTTCTTAATACCAACAAAATAAAAATAAAAAAATAGTTGAAAAAGAATGTATACATATCTATTTGACAAAATTTCTCCCTATACCTATGAATTTTATTAGACCCACAAATAAGCATTGGAAGAATCTTTTGACTCTTCCAATATCAATACATGGATGGTCCATAATCAGTTTTGCATCAATATGAATTGATATTGTTGTATTCCAATTCATTTCTCAAAAGGAAGTGAATAAATGATTGGTAGTTCAAATTAATTATTGAGATGGTTTGCGACCAAGTTTAAATCTTCTAGGTTTTATAAGGGGGAAATGCATAAAATAAAATAAAAAAGAGGGGTAGATCAAATCTCATTTGGACCCAATTTTTTAAAATCATCTGTACGAAGATCATAGCAAACATTAAACTCACATATAGACATCCTCGTTATGGGATATCATTCCTCTCCTGAAAAGCATATCATAAACTTTGATCTCATTCATTACCACCATTAAATTCACTCTGTTCACCTTTTTCAACATGTTCGACAATATAAATGCCCTTCACCATTCATAATGAGCTCAAAGGTTTCCATAAATCAATCACAATATTTCAACTCTTAAGATAACCTCCATAAAAGGAAATCAAAGAAACTCTTCAACATTCCAAGAGTTTAACTTCAAGAACGGCTCACCTCTAACGAACACAAAAACAAGTTGATGCCTTCAATCCCACCATCATCCAACTTCATAAGTTCAACAAACAGAGGCCCCGAACAAATCTAGCAGCTGTAAAAGAATGGTTCTAATTTACTAGATCATTTAACTTATGCTTGTATGACCAAATGGGGTTGTTCTTCCCTTCTGCCAAAAGCCCACAAACAAAAGAACCCAACAAAAACATAAAGACTAAAAAGAGTAAGAAAGAAGAGCAGAATCTACCCATGGGTGACCAAGCCACATAGCTGAAAGTTAAAATCTTCGAGAGCATGGATAGCTAAATTATACGCAACAGAGTTTCACCTATGGTTGGCCCAAAGGAAACGAAGGACAGAACCACAAAAATGAAGATCTCCAATGGCATCAACGAAAACCTGAATCTCAATTTCCAACCAACAAAACCTTTTTTTTTTTTTTCCAGTATTTAAGCACTTAAAAAGGTAATAAAAAACATGCCCTTCAATTGAACAGTTACAGGTGGGACACTTCTTCCCAACCCCCAGCTCCAGTCATTAACAAGAGTCATCTGTCAATCATACTGCATTTAAGACTCAATGTAGGAACAAAACAAAAGTTCAGACAGCGACTAAATTAAAAACAAGAAAGACAGTGAAATCATGCATCTTATATTTCCATTTCAACTTTTCCCTGTACAAGAAAAACAGCAAGAAGACACGACTGCCCTTTCAATTCGTAAGGTAAGTTGGGAGAGAGAGACATAATAAAAGCTGTAACACCATGCTTCTCTACTATAGTTTTACAATAATTTAGAAAATAACCAGCAAATGTAGTTAGAGACAATGAATCAATTTCAGCAACAACTGCTCGTGGATGCATCAGGCTGTGGAGGCTTTTCCTTGAAGATGTTCCTTCTCACTCCTTTAGAGCCTTCAGATAAAAGGCTGGGCGTATCAAGAATCTGCATATTAGAATCGTTATTACCATGTGCAACATTCATTGAGTTCGCAGGTTATTTCTAAATTTTAAAATGAGGGGAAAAAGAAGAGGAAAATTTTAGCATTGTTAAAACATGAATTTTTTTCCAATGCCTAGCCACTCACTAGATGTTTTAACCTATTTATGAATCTACCAGGAATGTGACAGCTTTTACCTTTTGAAAAACATAAGAAATGTGATTGTTACAACAGGAAACACCATGTGCCTGCTAGTTACCAATCAATATAAATCCTTTGACCAACAAATGAACCAAAAGTAGTACTAAACTGATATTGTTTACCTTCAAAACAAGTTCTTCAAAGCACTGTTGTACGTTAACTCGAGTTTTGGCACTGCATTCTATAAAAAGACAACCATATTCCCTAGCCATGTCAATTCCCTCTTTCTTTGTTACTGTCCTATAACTTTCCTGAAGAAGAAAATTCAAGGTGAAAAATAAGTTAGACGCAGACAATGAAAAACAATATAATAAGAAATTAAAAGAATCTCAAAGAACCAAACTTCACATTTAGTGTATGTTGAACATGCGTTTTTGTTCTGAGGTTCTTCCTATTGAAAGTTTGGTTACCGTTAACACAAACAATAATAATAATAAATAAATAAATAAATTAGGGTTAAACTATCAAAAATACAACTGCACTATAGGGTTATGGTTTTAATTATACCCTCAAAAACTTTTAAAAGTTTCAAATTTGAAGTTTGTTTCAAAACAATCTTTATAGGCTTTAGTCACTAAGTTCATAGAAAAAAAAAAAGTTCGCACCTACTTAAGTGAACAAATCTAAATACAGACATGGAAAAATCAATAAACACATGGCGCATTTGTGGACCAAATCTGTTGTCATTTTCCTCATGTCAACCCCAAGCCCTCAATTGTCTGTTCTTTTTTTTTTTATTATTTTTTGGCTAACCCTAACCTCCAAATTTACTTCTCACATGTGTTTAAATTTGTTCATTAAAGCAACACATATGCAGACACACTTTTCCATCCATGAATTTAATGGCAAAAGCTTCAAGGATCATTATGAAAAAAA
>QLSR01000316.1:465377-537403 GCA_031780015.1 Citrullus colocynthis
AAAAATAAAAAAAAAAAAAAAAAAAAAAAAAAAAAAAAAAAAAAAAAAAAAAAAAAAAGCTTTAAGGATTAAAGTGAAACTTTTTAAAGTTTGAGGATATAATCGAAACCAACTTCATAGTTGGTTCATAGTTCAGGGTTTTCTTTTTGTAATTTAGCCCAAAAAAATATATAAAGTACCCTTTTTTTTATAAGAAACAAATTTGTTAGAAATACTAATATGAAACGTTCATACAAATCTTCCTAAAGGGAAATGGGCAATATAATTCCTTTGAAAGGGTAATGACTCATTTAATCGGTTCTTAAGTTATCAATATGTTTATCAGTAATTAACCTGAAAATTCTTTGGAATATGAATTTCAATTCACCATATAATTGATCAATTAACCAACATCTATGCAAATGTTACAGTAAACGGCTTCAGGTGTATGGAAATTTTCAAATGGAAGTTGAAGATGCATACCTTATCAACTTTGTTTCCAACAAGCATCTTGATGCAATCTTGATTTGTCGAATATAGATCTATTTCCCTCGCCCATACCTCAGACAGGTTTGTAAATGTCTCTCTCCTTGTTACATCATAAACTGACACGGTTGACCTTTGATGTCATAATCAACACAACACAATACAAAAGGCAGTAGAATAGTGTTGGACAGCCAAACAAATGAACTTACCATTTGATAAAATCATGAACACGTTTAAACTGAACACATCTAAGATATTGAATATTTATACTAAGCCGAAAATTTCTTCCCTTCAAAACAATCAAATAAAGAAGGAGAACGCACCCATAATGATCCCTTGAGCGCCTCTGTAGTATGAACTAGTCAATGTTCTGAATCTCTCCTGCCCAGCTGTATGATTGAACATTGAGTTAGATTCTACAGAATGCCTTGTTTGGAGATCTGGTAAACCAGATTTTTTTCATGCAGGTTCAGTACAAGAATATATAAGAAGTAATGCCCTAGTACGATCGCATAAGTCATGGATAATCAACAAGAAGAATCATATCATCTTTATAATTCACAGCACAAGAACCATCGGAAAACAATTGAGAATTAGAATAAGCCTGATCTATCCTTTGAGCAATTCCTTAGTCTGTTAAGTCAGATTCAAATTTAATTCAAACATTCGATGAAAAAGCTCTAGCACGCTGCAGGTTCAACAAAGCTGTATACATGAACGTGCAGAGTTCATTCATGTTGCATTTGTCTGTACAGTACAGCAGAACCATGAGCCAGGCACACTTATGGTCAAAGGTTAGCATGCATTTTTGCCTTACAGATCTATTCCTCAATTGATAAATTTATTGTCTTGTCATCCATTTATTTAATGCCTCATGGTTTGGGTATCAAATTGTTCCAACTTCCACAAGCAACACAAGTGAAAAATATGATGAATCAAGGATTACTGTATGGATTTCCTACTAGTTTCTGCTGGAGTTCATGACAAGACCATGAAGTAAAAGTCAACCTTGAGCTGGTGAAGAAAGAACAAGCTATGCAAATGGCCAATCCTCAATGTATATATAGTTTAGTATACTATCCAGCTGCCTATTCTTCTTAATTATAGTTAAGCAATTGAGAATCAACCATGCAATATCTTCTGGTAAATTAACCATCTTACTTATCTAATCGGGGCTTCTCTGCAAAAACATGCATCTTGCATGTGTGGAAAAGAGAACGCCCTCTCAAAAAGGAAAATGGAGGAAGAAGAAAGAATAGAAGAATGCTACAAAAATCATGCATGTGGAGAAGCTTAATTACCTGTATCCCAAATTGCAAGCTTCAGCTTTTTACCCCCAGCAGTAACATATTTTACTTTAAAATCCACACCTGCGCACGAAAATAACAATCAACTAATTAGAAATGATTTCTGGTTCTCTGATGATTACCCGCCATCGCAAGACAAATTAAGTAGAAGTTAGCAAGGCTTTTGGCGTTTCGCACTTTAAACAAACAAGCCAACACAATGAAACATGCAGATGTAGGATTTATAATCAATACCATACAAAATTCTCAATTTTGTTAATAATAATTTAATAAGAAAGAGAGAATCCATAATTTCAGCTGTGCAGTTTGAAGTTCAGCCAATTTATAACAGGTAAAAGGCAATCTATTCTACTAATAATCCCAGAGCAGCACGATGAACATATGCACATATTTACGCAGGTTCAGTAAGTACAAAACAGAATGCAAAAGTATAAACGACCAGTGATAATAGAGCTGGGAGAAAGTATACAATATATATTTTTGACAATGAAAAGTGAAAATGAACTTTTCATTGATGTTTGGAAAGTTACAAACTAGAAACTAGTAAAGGAGCATAGTAGAAACAAAATATAATATTATAATTAACCATTTATTAAACGCAAGTAATAAAGGCCTTTCGTAGTGCTATAATGCAATTCCTGCAAATAACAGTACAAAGATATAAAAGTTTACCATACATTACTTGGAGAAATTATTTTCTATTAGAAACTAACACACAAATTAGCCCTTCATGACTTCTCATTTCATTTTTTCAGATACGATTGTGGCTAAGTTTCTTACACTATCCTAAAAATGACACTTGACCTGATTATCTAAGAGTTTCATTCTTCTCTCGATGAAATACGGTTGAAAGATTAATGGCCTCTCTTAATCTTATTCGTCATTTTCTTAGCAATGGTCCTCTCAATTTTCTCATTTAATTTTTTGCCCTCAATCTCATCTCAATACCATGCATTTCATTATCTTTCAACAATCTTCTTTAAAATGATAAACCAATGTTCCACAGAAAACAAGACAACCGATTTGTCTACGCTCATTTTCAAAAAGAATGCGCAAGATCCCACAAAATCAAAAAGGGATATTCCAAACTAATTCTTAAAATCTGATCCGTATGGTAGAACTAACCGATTGTTGGTGAGAGATCCTCGAAGCTGTCGGATGTGAAACTTAAAAGCAGACTACTTTTTCCAACCCCCGAGTCCCCAATCATCAACAATTTGAACAAGTAATCAAACTCGGTTTGATTCGACGTCGAATCCATCAAATCCGTCCTCCAATGGCTCCAACCCAATCAACAATTTTCAAAAATAAGATCGCTTTCCGATTTATATACCTAATCAAAGAAACGAAAACCCAAATCTCAGCGGATATGTAAAAAGCAAAACAGCATGCGCGGCATTACCAAGGAGATATTATTGAAAACATGAAAAGAGGGGGGAAACGGCGACAGAAATGGAATTGAGTGAATCAGAATGAAATCGAACATGACATCCCATTAAAACGGATCAAAATTAATACCCAAATGCTGCAAAATTGATGGCGCGTCCAATGAAGAGGAAAAGAAAGAAAGAAAGAAAGAAATTGAAGAAGTCCCTGATCTTGGTTTCGTATCAATTGTTCGTGGTGGCGAAGGTTATAGAATTTGAAAAGGGAATTGAAAATGAAAATGCCCGAGTCCTCTACCGAGATCGCCCTTAACTCGGGAGTCAACTCAGCCGATGGATTGATTGGTAAGACAGCCACAAAAAAGCCTCATTTTAACTGTACAATTCGACGGATCTTCATTTTTACTAAATTGCAAGGTTGTGTGAGTTGGTGATCAATTTGAAGGATATCGAAACATAACTAATAAAATATTTTTTATATATTATATAAAAATCAATTAACTTAATCTAACTCAACTGACAAAAGGTAATAACTTTCGTGAAAAAGCACAAATTTTCTGTCTAACATATCGAACTACAAACTTCATGGTTTCAAACACGCTCGTATGTTAATTGAACTATGCTCGATTTAATATTTATGATGTATAGTACCTTATAAAAACTATAACAATCTACAAACAACCTATTACAATTAAGATATCCATGGGCCTTTCTTCTATTACTTTATTGACAGATTATCTTCTTTGGTGGTTACAATTAAGATATCCATGGGCCTTTCTTCTATTACTTTATTGACAGATTATCTTCTTTGGTGGTTATGCTCAAATGCGAAGAGGTGTCGGTGTCGGCGTCGGAAATTCTCAACTTTGTGGATGATATATGTGCTGAGTAATATTTAAAAGTGTCACTGTCCCACATCAAAAAGATTTAAGAAAGTTATATAAGTTTGTCTTACATTAAATGGGTTCAAGAAAGTCATGGGTTTGTTCTACATTGAAAAGACTTGGAAAAGTTATGGACTCTAATAACTATAAAAAGAGTATGCTTTTAGTCTCAAGTCATCCCGATTAGAAACATTTTAAGTTTAGTGTGCTAACTCTAATTAATTCTTTTTGTATTTTCTAATTTGAGAGTGAGAAAAAGGTGAGTGGTCAAACAAGATTTGAAAAAGTGCTATTGTAATTGGGATCGGGAGTGAGAATTATTCAACGTGATTGTAACAATTTTTCACATAATGAATTTCTTTCTAGTGGGTCGTGGTTTTTCTTCGAGTTTAAAGTTTTTCACGTAAATTCTTGTGTTTTTCCAATTTTATTGCTTTATCTTTAATTTCTCTATTATTTTTCTACTCATTATTTTTCTACTCAGTCCTACGGGAGGAGAAGTAGGAGGTTGTTTCTAACAATATAAATTCTTATGAGTTCTTTTAGCAATGTGCGTTTCGATTCTATTCGTCAATGCGGACTCGCTTGCTTGCAGAGGTTATTTCATGTTGTTTTTTTCTTGGCTTTGTGATTTTCCATCTTGTTGATATAGATATATATACAGTAGTGTGTTGGATATTAGTTGTTTTGTAGCCAATTTGGCACTGTTTTTTGTGTTATTAATGAAGTTTCATTGGTTTTGTCTCCAAAAAAAGAATTAATGTGTAAATCGTTATCTGTTGGCTCTTTTCCATCTAATCAATTTTACCCTCCTCTGGTGGTTTGTCATTTTTTTTGTGTTTTTTACTGTACTTTGTGTCTAACCTTAGGAAGTTTTCAAAATTAGAATAAAAGATTGTCCCAATTCGAAGATTTTTGTTTACATAAAATAATACACATTCTTAAACTTTTACTTCTATTTCTAATAAATTCCTAATATATAAAATATAAAATTAAATTTTATGTCAAATAAACTTATGCTTTCAATTTTTAGTGTAAAGAACTTAAAAGAAAAAATATAAAATTGTGTAAAAATAGTTTGTAAATCTTTAAAAATGTCAGATGGGTTAAAAGATTTATTTACACAATCGACAAGTTCAAGACATTAACGTCATAAGTTTAAAACATAATTATTTTGGAAGATCAAATCAACTCCTTTTACAAATATAAACCAAATATCTAAATTTCAAATTCTTCAAGAAAAAAATAGAATTTTCAATAAAGTATATATATATATATATTCTGAAATGAAATCACATACAATTTTCAAACCTAAAATTTTTAACCATCATAGACTAGCTTCATGATAGAAAAAAAAAATACAACTAAGAGATGTAAGGACAAAAAAATCTTAAGAAACTAATTCTAAATGATTTTTTTATTACCTATATCGGATATAGATATAGCACAAAAATTGTAGACCTTTTTTATTTAAAAGAAATTTTTTTTTTTTTGAAAAGTACAATTCTATTTTTACTTGACCTGTGTCCTGATCCTAATTCTTTGTTTTTTAGTTAATTTAAATTAAAACTATGACTTCAATTGGTACAAGTAAATAAATAAATATTTTGAGAAGGCATCTTTTGGAACTATAAGTCAATGAAATTTAAATTTAAATGTACAAAAAAAAAAAAAAAAAAATGATGTTGAAGTAGACAACATATAATTTGAAATGAGAGATTGGTTCAAATGTCGTGGAAGTTGAGAAAAGTGTAATGAAAGCATCATATTATTCTTTTCAAAATTACAATATTATTTTTTATCTTTTACAAATATTCCAAAATTAACTTTGTAGTAAAAATTTAGGTTAATGAAATTTTGGATTGTGACGTCAATCTAGGTCGCTTACAAACCATTCAAGATTTTCATGTTTATTTGAAATTATAGTGTCCCACTTGATAACCATTTTGCTTTTAGTTTTTATTTTTAAAAATTAAGTTTATAAATACTATTCATATATAATTAAACTGCTTTATTATATATTTTTTAAACATGTTTTCAGCATGTCAATTTTTTTAAAAATAAAAGTATTATTAATAACTTGATTTTGTTTTTAAAATTTTGCTTAAATCTCTAATGTATTTCAAGGAAGACAAAAAACACTTACTAATAAATGATGTGAAACCAAGCAAAAAATTTTAAAACAAAAAACGGGTGTCAAAAGGGGTCTAAATAATTTTTGTTCCATGATATTTTTTGATCGTTCATACAAATTCAAAGGTAATATTGTAATTTTTGAGAATAAGTATTTTTAAACAAACAAAAAAATTCATAAGTTTCTTTTTTTATTTTATAGTAGTTCTTAAAATAGGTTTTAATCTAAATTTTCATGAAGTTATTTATTTTTCTTTAGTCTCAAAAATAATTTTATTTTACTTTTAAATTTGGCAAAAAGTTTAAGTTATTTTAAAAAATAAAGAAAAATTAAAAATCTTTAAGCCTTTTATAAGGCTCTTGTTTTAGTTTTGTGTTTTGAAATTTATGCTTGTTTAATTTTTTTTCGATGTTTTTTCTATAGATTTAACATTTTCTAAAGTTAATCAACCAAATAAGTTTATAGGTGAAAATAATATTTAATTATAAACTTTTTAAGTTTCAAAAACCAAATTATTATAAAAGAAAATCTTCAAAAAATAAGTGAGAGGTTTTAATTAAATTGTAAAATTGCTATGTCAAGGAAATCAATACATTAGATTTTGATTAAATATTAATATATATTTCTGAAAAATCATAAATAACCATTAATTTGAGGTACTACCTAAAGTTTTAGTTTTGAAGACTCTAAGCTAAACTTTTTCTCTTTTGGAGGTGATGAATGAACTATTTAAATTTTGTTTGATAATAATTTATTTATTTATTTATTTTATCATTGAAAAGCAATTTTATAAACATTATTTTTATCTATAAGTTTTTTTTAGTAATCCACCTTTTGTCAATTTTTGCAAAAAAAAAAAAAATAATAATAATAATAAAAATTAAAAATTAAACATTGTTTTAGTTTTAAAAATTTTACTAAAAATTCAAATATTTATATAAGAAATACGAAAATCATTTTTAGAAAAGTCGAGAATAAATTAACATAAATTTTAAAATAGAAAATACAAAGTTTGATGATTATTAAATGAAACCTTAATGGGCATGTGTGGCAAAGGACACAATATAATGTAAGGAAGTTGAATTTCTTTGGTTGTGCATCTCTATAGAGGATACAAACCACCTATATATCTCGGCAATGTTATAATATTGTCTTCACGTTTGACATAAAACTTACCATGACTTCACTTTTAGTTTCATCTAAAATGTTTGATAACAATTGCCTTTTTTAATTTTATATAATCATGATATTACTTTATCTGGTCAATATGGGACTTCATTTGCATTTTCAACAATCTCAATTGATGATTTTTTTTTTTTTTTATTTAGAAATATTTTTGGTCTTCCCATTTGAATAAAATTAACAATTTAGTACATAAACTATAGCTTGTAATCAATTAGTAATGTATCAAATTTATAGCAATTCAATCCAAAACTTAGTATATTACAATTTAGTCTTTTTATTTTAAAGTTTGTGACTGATTAACTGTTATATAAAATTCCATTTACATTAAGTGTGGATTCTTAGTCTTTACTTATACCCAACCAATTTATGAATTAACATATGTGATCAATCTAAGTAAATCTTAAATAATATTGTTTATGATGAGAATGAATTTGTTTTATTTTATATTTTATTGAAGAACATAGAATGAATGGTTGATATTGAATTCAAAGTCTTGGAACTAAATTATTATTTCCATTAAAGCTCATAGATCAAAGGTTTTTATTACCTTGGCAAAATATATATATTTTAAAAATAAAATAAAAATTGATGAAAATGAAATAATAACAATTGTTGAAAGATCCCCGTGAAGAGCGGATTCTATTTTTACACCATTTTTTTCAGCTTCCCCAACCTATATGTCCTTTCCGTTATATATCCTGTTTTTTATTGTCTACAACAACTATCACGCTATCACTTCATCTTACACCACTCAAAACCTGCCACGTCTCCACTAATTCCACTTTTTTAACGCCAATTTGCTAACACGCATGGACTCAACGTTCTTTACTTCCACCTGATTCACACCCTCCACGGATTCTTTCTATTCATCTGCACAATTACCATTTTCACCCCATTCTTTGAAGTCCAAAACATCGTCAAAACAAAATTATATTTTAATTGCTCTAAAAAATTATATTAAATATATAATATCAATTTAATAATTATCTAGTTTATTCCCTCGCTATTATGAATATAGATCAACTGACTTGAATCTGTATTATCGACTTAAAAATTCCTTACAAATATATACCACATTTTAATTCTATCATTTATTTCTTGATTTCTTGTAATATAATAATTCTTTTATACAATTTCTACAATAATTGAAACATTGCAAGGACTACTTTTCACTAAAATTAACAAACCTGTTTTTTTTGGAACAATTTTATGTTAACCCGATTTTTTAATTAATTATTTTTAAAAAATTCATTCAATTATATTAATAAACAGAAGCATAATTGAATTGATTAAAATATATACTCTTAACAAAATCAAAATATATTTGAATTTCTAAATATTGTTGATTTTAAAATAATAATAATAATAATCTACGTGAGTTTTTTTTTTTTTTTTTTTAATATGGAAATTTGAATATAACGCAACAAAACCTAAAATTAATAAGAATATGACAACTATCACTAAGTTCAAATATATATGATTTGGCCTAATTTTATGTGAGATTAGATTACTCAAAAAAGGTATATATTAGTTTTGGGTAAATCTTAATGGACGTTTGCAAAAATTTTAGAGGGCCGCAATATTATAAAAGTCAAAATAAGGGTAACAAATAAATTAATTAGATTTTTATTGATGCCGTCTCTTTTCATGACTAAGCTTTCATTAACACGCAACCAATCATTTTCAAAAGTATTAAGAAAAAAATATTTTTCAAAAAGAAGGAAAAAAAAATGATATAGTAGAAAACTCCAATAAAATAATTGCCAATCCATCCTAAAAAATATTAATCCAACATAATCCAAACATAACTTTGATAAATAAAATACCAATTAATCGATGGTTCGAGATCTGTGATCTCTACCATTTTTTAAAATACTAAGAAATTTAAATCAATTTTTAATTAAAAAAAATATTTCCATGCATAATTCTAAATTAGCAAAAGAAATTATCTTCATCAATCTTCCAAGTATATGTCAAGCGACTTATATTCTTTTTTTTTTTTTACTATTTATCTCTCGTGTGATATGTGCATACACATTTTAACTCTTAGGTTTCATTTTAAAAACAATTTTATTTTTTTATTAATTTGAAAAAGAAGAAAAAACAAACTTTATGTTTTATTTTAACTCAATCCAAAAGCTTAGCCTAATGAGTGATAACAAATTTAATATCATATTTTCTTACACTTTTTTTATATTAATTCTTTAAAATTAAAATCAAACTTAGAATTTAGAGTTAAAGTAAATAACGTTGCTTAATTTTTTTTTTTTTTGGAATTTTTTAAAAAAAAAAAAAAAGTAAAGCACATTTTCTTTTTTAAATGATCATAATCAACTCATCAAGGAGGCTTAATAGAATGAACAACTTGAAGACTTATTGATACGAAGGGGAATAAGTTAAAAACCAAAAAACATTATAATTTTTATGATTCAACTTGATCCTAGCTCTTTAGAAAAAAAATAAATAAAAAAGTTGAGGTTATATCAACTAAAATCATGAATTAATAATTATATCAATTTAAATTATGAATTTTATAAGTGTATCATTTTATACTCTCTAAATTTGAAACTCATAATTTGTATCACTCAAACTCTTAAAGTGGTATAAATATCATGTGATCAACTCTTAGATTTTCATAAATGAATCAATCTCGACTATTTGTTACTATTACTAAGTTTTAATTGATACAACCCAAAGTTAAGAAGAAGAAGAAGAAGAAGAAGAAGAAGAAGAAGAAGAAGAAGAAGAAGAAGAAGAAGAAGAAGAAGTGGTAGTAGTAGTAGTAGTAGTGATTGTAGTAAGTTTACAACAATTTTTACTTTTTCCGACGTAATAAAACGTTGGAAAAGGTTATGTCGAAACATTTTTTGGTGTCGACATAATCGTCGGCGTACTCATGTCGGGAGAAGTACCTCCCGATAAAAAAATGTTTTCGTTGGCAGAAATATACTTTTGTCGACGCAATATATTGCGTCGATGGCCTTATCCCGATAAAAATTGGTATTGTCGAGTGGCTTAAGGGTAATTATGGTATTTGAAATGAAAATTAGGCCATTAGGGTTCAAACTTCAAAATAAAAGCATCATCTATATCTCCGATTAAGAAATAATAAAAAATAAAATGTTATAATACCTCTACTTCCATATTTGTTGAATTTTAATTTATACATTTTCAAATTACTAATTTTAATTTATTAACAAATTTGGTATAGATTTAAAAAAACATATTGGAGTATTAGTATATTTTATTGCATATAAGTTGTTATTATTATTATTAAACTAAAGATTTTTTTAAAAAAAGAAAAAAAAAAGAAAAAAAAGGTAAAATTGGAAAATGATATTTGAAGAAAAATAAAAGCAATGAAAAAGGCAAAAGATTTGGCATGCGGAAACGCAATGTCCAACCCTCCAGTTGTAGGCCTGTAGCCTTCTTCTCCTCCTCCGACAACTCATCTCCATACTTACCATATTACCAAAACAAAACTCTTCCATATTCCCAATCGCTTTTTTCTTCTCCCAATTAATGGACGGTGAGAAATCAAAATTCAATTTCGGCCCTCCCATCAATCCCTCCTGTTCCTCTCTTCTCCTCTTCTTCATCTTCCTCGCTATTCTCACCTTCCAAATCGCCACCAGAACCCCTTTCCCCCCCATATGGCTTCCTTCCACTTTCCCCTCCGATTTCCAACGCCCCACCTGCTCCGCCTACTTCCGGAGACATGCGCCGGAGCCGGAGGTTGTGATGTCGATAACGGATTTCGGAGGAGTAGGGGACGGGAGGACTTCCAACACGGAAGCGTTTCGGAAGGCGGTTCAGTACATGCGGCGGTTCGGCGAGAAAGGCGGGTCTAAACTGACCGTTCCCAAGGGCAGCTGGGTCACGGGCAGCTTTAATCTCACCAGTAATTTCACGCTCTTTCTCCAACGTGGCGCTCTTATTTTGGCCTCCCAGGTCAGTCCCTTTTTTTTCTTTTGGTTTAATTTTCGTTGGTCTTTTTGTAATTTTTATTTATTTATTTATTTATTTTTAATTTTATTTTTTTTACTTATTGAAGAGTTTGTTCTAAATATTCATCCGAGTAAGTCTTTCTGTGGTGTTTTTTACTGCTAGGGAATTTTATTATTATTATTTTAATTTTTAATGAGTTTCGAAAGTACAACTCTGTTTGTGATTCTGGGGAAGAAGAAAATGCCAAATAACTTAGCATAAAAGGAAAAATCAGAGTGATGACTCTGGCGGTGTCACCTATGTTATTGTATTTTTAAACCAATAAACATGCCTACTGGGGCCCACCTTCAACAATGCCTCTGTGTTTTAGTCTCTATTAATCAATTTTTATTTATATAATCTCACTCAATCAATCCATCTTAAATTTTGTTCTTTAGATTTAATTTTTTATCGAATTGATTAAATAATGATAATAATTTTTTTTCATGATACAAAAATATAACACGTAAATATATTTACAAAGTTTAAATAACATTAAATTAACAATAAAGACTAAATTTGAACATTTAAAATTATAGGAACTAAAATTGAACGACTCTCGAGGTACAAGAGTTAAAATGATATTTTAACCCTCCTCTCTTTGTATATAATAAAATAAATTTTAATTTTAATTTTTGAACTTTCATACTTATTTGGTCTCCAAACCTAAAAAAAATGTACGATAAGTTCTTGAACTTCTAAATTTGTGTCTCTTTAATTTTTTTGAGTACAAAAAGCGTTTAATAGATTTTAAACTTTTAATTTTGTGTCGAGTATGTCTCCAAATGCTCAAATTTATATTTTATTAGTGTTTGACGTATTCAACATTTTATAAATTTCATAGATCTCCAAGACACAAAATCGAAAAGTTTAGATGTACCAATTCTTCCTAAAAGTGTATGGTATTTTTAAACAATAAATTCAATCAATTAATTTAAATTTTGTTGGATATGTCTAAAAAGAAAAAAAAAAAAAAGTTGTAGGAGATATTGGATATTTTAAAATTTAAAGTACCTTTTAAGTTGATAAACTTAATACTTGTCAGTTTTATTTATTTATTTATTTTTTGTTTGTTTGTTTTGGTGGAGGCTCGGTTGAAGAAAGTAAATTTGTAATTAACCGAGTAATGATAATGATAATAAAGCAGTAAAATTATGAGAGAAAAAAAGTTGTATGCTAATGAATTATTGGCCCTATGAATCATCATTTAATGCATTCATTAGTGCTTTTGAAGCTGTGTTTCAAATGATGGACATGGTTAATCATTTTTAATTTCAAAATTTATGTTTGTGTTTGGATTTGCCATTAATACTTTACAAATTCCATAGGGAAAATAAAAATAAAAATAAAAATAAAGTTGTGATTCCTTCCCCCAAGGTATGTTAATGTGAACAGATCTTTTATGATAACTGGTTGACTTTTTTTTTTTTTTTTTTTTTTTCCTTCCTTTTTGGGTTGGGTATTATTTGAAATTGAATAAGCTCTAAGTTTAATCAATAAAATAAATGATAAAATAAAACTTGTTGATTACGAATTTATGGTTGTTTGCTTTACCAATCATGGTGGCATGGTGGCATGGTAGTGTCAAAAGTGTAGTGTTAATTTAAAAATATTTGTTTGAAAGAAAAAATAGGATCCAGATGAGTGGCCCATTATAGAGCCACTTCCTTCTTATGGAAGAGGAAGAGAGAGATTGGGAGGAAGACACATCAGCCTTCTTCATGGCAATGGCCTTACCAATGTTGTCATTACAGGTACACTCCCACTTTTCTTTTCTTTTTCTTCTTTTTTCTTTCTTTCTTTATTTATTTGCCTGCTTTTTTATTTTTGTTTTTGGCTCCATCTTCATTGCTGGGATTTTATATTCATGAGAATTCTTGGTTTTTGTAATGTAATGGAATCAAACTCTGATCATGACTAAGCTATTGGGAACCAAGATAAGATTAAAAAAGGAAAAAATTTAGGGCCAGGAATATTATTTCTGTATCTCAAGATTATGCTTCTTTGCTAGTGTTTTTATGTGCGGGGAGGGATGAATTAGAGCGACGTAGGTTTGAATTTCAATAGATCGTGGTAGCAAAGTGTTTTTAGAAAGTGAAATTTTCAATAAAGGACGCTTTTAACCATTACGGTCGTCTTTTTCGTGATCGTTTTTCCTCTTTTGGTAGATTTTTGGAATCAGTTCTCTTTACTGTTTTTTCATAGTGCAAAATTAATCACCCTTTTAACAATTATGGTTTATTTTTTCTAGTTACCAATTGACAATCTTTCTTGTAATCACCTGTAGGTGTTTTGGGGTTTTTCCCTTATTTCATTTATCAACGAAATGTTTCTTTGTCCAAAAAAAAAAAAAAAAAAGGAAATTTTGTAAAGTCACGTGACCTTTGGTACATTCTGGTTGTCAAGAAGATTGAAAGATTTTACGTCAAGGGATCACATAAGGTGTGAAAGACTCCGGTTTGATAAATGGCTAAGAGGGAATGAGTTCAATTTATAGTGGTCACCTGCCTAGGGTATTCTACAAATTTCCTTGACCCCCAAATATTGTAAGGTGGTTAGATGAGTTGTCACAGTAAGATTAGTTGAGGTTGCACGTAAGTTGGCTTGGACACTTACAAATTAAAAAAAAAAAAAAGAAAAATGAAATGAGAAAAGTTAGGTATTTGAATCTAAAGCATAAGATGCACATTCTAGGACTACTCGACCCACATATTTTCTTTCTTTGATTCTCTTGCTTTTTACCATACCTAAATAAATATCTGTTGGCCACCAACGTGACTACTATAGTTAAAGCACATATAACTTTGACCAAGCTATTTGATGTTTGAACCCTCACTCGCACTTATTGTTGAACTTAAATGAATACCCGTAGAGCCAATCCATAAAGATTAGGCATAAGAAGTTTTTACCTACCTTACAAAAGAGATCGAATGAGATCATAACTTTTGATCTACATTAGCTTAGTGTATTGAAACTCGAAATAGTGTGAACTTTTCTTCTCATTTAGCTTTGATTTGCGCTCGGTTTCGAGAATGTTCTAAATCATGAAAATTTGATGAGTTTGTGTGTTGTTTTCCAGGACAGAATGGAACCATTGATGGGCAAGGCAAGATGTGGTGGGACCTTTGGTGGAATAGAACATTAAATCACACAAGGGGCCATCTTGTAGAGCTCTTGAACTCTCACAATATCCTCATCTCCAATCTCACCTTCAAAAATTCCCCCTTTTGGACCATCCATCCTGTCTATTGCAGGTTTCATTCTCAATATTCTCTCTGTCATTCTATAGACTTGTGTTTTGTTCCTTGAATTTCTCTTTGTTTTCCTTTTATAATTTCAGCAATGTTGTTATCAAAGACATGACCATCTTGGCTCCGCTCAATGCCCCGAACACTGACGGTATCGATCCAGGTATTTTGCGTTTGTCTTGGAGGAGGTATGAGAAATAAAAGAAAACAATGGTGAAGGTTTCTAAACTCCAAATGATCTTATGGTGTAGATTCGAGTACCAATGTTTGTATCGAGGACTGTTACATCGAAAGCGGAGATGATCTAGTAGCAGTGAAGAGCGGATGGGATCAATATGGAATCAACCTTGCACGCCCGAGCTCGAACATCATCATAAGGCGAGTTTCTGGCACCACTCCAACCTGTTCTGGTGTTGGAATAGGAAGTGAGATGTCGGGTGGAATATCAAACATTACGATCGAGGATTTAAACGTTTGGGATTCGGCAGCTGGGATTCGGATCAAATCCGACCAAGGTAGGGGAGGATACATTGCAAATGTTAGTATAAGTAACTTTGTAATGAACAGGGTGAAAATGGCTATAAGGTTTAGCAGGGGTTCAAAAGATCATCCAGATGAACAATGGGATCCAAAGGCTGTTCCTAAAGTGAAGGGCATTTTCATCACCAATGTCATGAGCTTTAATTCGACAAAGGCTCCGGTTCTCAACGGGATCGAGGGCATGTCGTACGACGGTGTATGCATGAAAAATGTCACTATTCTCGGTCTCGCTCCCTCTGCAAAATGGCATTGTGCTTTTGTCTCAGGTTTTAGCACTTCAGTCTTTCCTATGCCATGTCCTCAGTTGCAGAACACCACATTTTCATCGTTGTGCCCATAATTTTAAGCGTATGCAGCGCAGTTTTTGCTAACTAATTGGTATGACATGATACGAAGCCGTGCTCGGAGTAGTTCTGTTTTCAAACTTTGAGTTATAATACAGCAATTCATCGATCGAGCGTTGCTAGCACGACATGAGCTTTACTGATGGTGATATGTGTAAGTTTTTCATAGTGAAAAGAGGGGTCTTATTTAACAAATCACACATGAGATTTTTTGTTGCCTTCTTTGTTTGTTATTCAAATGAATCTAATTATCAAAATACCATCAACATTTACTAACTGACCCAACAATACAATAGGATCTATTGTACAAAGTGAGGGATATCTGTATTATTTTAACCTTTGATATTTCTTTTTATTTATTTTATTTGGAAATAAGAAGAAAGTTAGCCCCATTTGCTAACCCACGTTCGGTGCTTCATGTTTCTCATTTTTTTTTTTTTCCCTTTTGGTCTAAAGACCTACTTGATATTATATTGTTGCTTATTTTTGTTTTTTAATTATTATTATTTTGGCAATATGTGAGATGGAGATGGGAACCTCTAATTTCAAAGTTTATAATGCCAATATGTTCATATTAACATTTACTATTTTATTTTATTTTGGAATCTTGATTTTTGATATTGTAAAAAATAGTGATTTTATCTATTCTTCCCTAGAACGGGGAAGGAATAACATATTTAGTAATTAGTAACCATTTCTGTCTTTTGTTTTGTTTTGTTTTTTTTTTTTTTCTAAAACAAAAACACGTCTTTGTGATAATTATTATTGTTATTATTATTTTTGTTCTTTACGTTGAAATACGGCAAACAGCCCACCAAGTACAATAAACACTTCTCATGAATGAGGGGAAGCTTTTTTTTTTTTTTTTTTTTTTTTTTTGTGGGGAAGATTTTTTTTTTTTTTTTTTTTTTTTGTTGAAAGAAAATTTGCTGATACAATATAAAAAAGATATAATAGGTAGTTAATTAGTTACAAAATAATATATTATTAAGAATAATAGACGGTTTTTTGTGCGTCATAATTTAAAATCCCATTTGATTTTTAAAAATAAAAATTGTAAGAATAATAGCATACTTGAAACACAACAAAAAATAATGATCACACAATTCCTTTTTTTTATATTTTATCCTCTTACCTCTCATACCAATAAAAGAGATGCAATCAAATCACAATCTAAACAAAACCTCTACCACTTATACAATTAAACATAAAATGAAAAAAGGATCATAAGAAACTCTCCAATATGGATGTTTAGAATGAAAATAAATGTAATTGTTGCTGATTTTGTAATATCCGAAACCTATTTATTTATTTATTTTGTAACAACTGGTCTATTTTCAAAACTGAAACACTAGTTTTTGTAATTTAGATTTTTTTAAAATTTTTTTTAAAATTTTTTTTTAGTATAGATGCCTTGGATTTAGAAAGCGTTAGTGGCTGCTATGCTGTTGACACATTACACATAATAATAATAATAATATTTTAATATGATAGAAAATAGATAATTTGGGAAGCAATAAATCCTTTTTCTTTAAATATGACCACAAATTAAAATTAAAAAAGACACTTAAAATTAACGAAATGGTAATACTTGGATGCACATCAAAAAAGTATTAGAATATTTATTTAAAAAAAAAAAAAAAAAGCAAAATTTGTCACAGGATTGAACAATCCTTAGTATGCATTTAAGTATTTTTGTCAATGAAAATAAGACAAATCCACCTATATATCATCCAAAATCAGGTTGAAGAAAATAATAATAGACATGCGTGTAAAGCATGTGGGAGAAAGTCTCTTTTTCCACCACATCCAAACTTTGGAAACCCCTTAGTAGATTTGCTCTTGGAGCCCTATCTCCCTTTCAGGTGGACTAGATTAGTTGCTTAGAGACCACTTAGGACGTGTTTGGTCTCGTTGCCTTCAAGTTCATTCCTTGTTGGCAAGGAGGCGTAGATTTCTTGAAGCGATGACAATAAAAAAAGAAACTACTAAAAATGTAAAGCTTGGTCTAGGGAGGGTAGCAAGGTCACTAGTGAGCCATGTGGAATGTGGAAAATGGAAAAGAACGAGAAAGAATTTTTTAAAACATAAATCTGGATTTAAATTTTTTACCAAACCGACCTTAAATAATTTGTAATGTCTAGAATAAAAAACATTTACGAGCAATTTAATTACTATTTTCTAAGCTTTGTTTTGATTTTAGTAGTTAAGAATGCGTTGAATATTTTCAAATTGTATTTTAAACAAATTTTATCAAATTTTTTTTTAAAATATTTTTTTTCTTTAGTCAATCCTAATAGCTATATGGACCCTAAAATATTTAGTCAACTTAAAACAACTTTAACATGTGCATATAATTTACAGTGTCAATAGGTTTAGGTTATGTTAAGAGTGATTTTGGAAAAATCTTAACTGTTTTATTTGTTTGGTAAATCAAATTATTAATTAATCTACTATAATCACTTTTTAATTTTGACTAACGTGTACAAGCTAATAATAGTAACTTTTAGATTTTGCTATTACAAAAATCTACTACTTCCTTAACTATTCAAATAAATATAATATAACAAATATATCTTTCACATATATTCTTAAATTTTATTTGATTCAATATTTTATAACAATTATTTTTAAAAATTTTTGTCAAATAATTTAAATTTAGTTAAAATTCAAATCATATAAAATTTTAAAAAAAATGTATTATAATAAATTAGAAATTAATTATCAATGTGAAAATAATTAAAAGTTATTTTACTTCCTTTCGCTGTTTGATTTTTTTCAAAACAAAATTGATAGTAATTATTTTAAAAGTTACAACAATCCCAAATTAAGCCTTATTCATATATTTTCGAGATTTTAAGTTTAAAAACTCAAAAAAAAAAAAAAAAAAAGTTTATTAGCAAAAAAGGTGAATGGACAATAATTTTTCTCTTACAATATACTTGGCAATTCATAATTTCTCCTAACATATCAAAACATTTGACAACCAAGAAGAAACTCACACACCATAGAAAAAAATTTGAACTTTGCTAAACTAAGAGCTTCCCATACCAAGAAAGTCTATGAATGGAATCCTCCTCTTGTGATCCTCAGCCTCACCGGAGCCTGACGCAACTACAGCTGGCAAAGACGACTTTCCGCCGCCATTTCCGAGCACCACGGGCGGAGCGGCCGTAAGAGGAGTCCATTTGACGGCCGTGGTCTTTGAAAAGGGTAGTAAGCTATGGCGGGTCCTTAGAATGTTGTTATTATTGTTGTTGTGATTAGTGAATATTGTGAAGCGTTCTCTTCTTCTTCTAGCCATTATTACATGGTAATGATTCTTCACTGCATTGTCTGTTCTTCCTTTGAAGTGTCTAGCTATTAATGCCCATTTGTTCCCATGAAGCTGTTGAAACATTAAAAGCCTCTCTTCTTCTTCCTCACTAAATGGGTTCTTGTTTATATTTGGATCTAGTTGATTGTACCATCTCAATCTACAGCTTTTTCCTATCGAACAAAAACGTTCATTTTAGTCTTTGTATTTTTATATATTTATGAAATTATTTGAACTTTGTAATCAGGTAATTAATAATAGGAAAAACTTTTCGTGGAAATTAACCATCCATAGTCCTGGTCCTTGTAGTTTTAAATTTTTATATTTATGGTTTAATTAAGAACACTTTGTCCCCTCTTCAAAGGAGGAAAAAAAAAAAAAAAAACATATATAATAACTTGGTCTTTCAGAGGAGATGTGAAGAAGGAAGAATTTGAGATTAGGAAATTTTTATTACAAATTTTAAGATCTTAATTAAAGCTTTTATTTTCTCTAGCTTTTCCTTAATTGCTTTTCAAGATTGAGAGATCATTCAAAAAGGGTTTAGAATGTTATAAAACTTTGCCTCCTAATCAACCAATCTCCAAATATTTTCACATTGGTATTATATTGTCAATTTTAAGCGTAAATTCGAGTGGGACTTTATTTTTAGTTTCACCCAAAAGATCTTATAAACTTACGATCGTCCTCTTATCCAACCAATGTGAGACTTTGATCGTATTTACCAATGTGAGACTTTGATCGTATTTTCAAAGTTGATCTGGTGTGAAATCCTTTTTTACTCCACTCTTATAAATTGTCAATCTAATTGAGAATTTATTTTTTTAACTAAATCATAATAAATTTTAAATTATTAGAAACTAAATCTTTATAAAAAGAAAACAATCCATGAACTATGTCATTGTGAAAATATGTTTTTCAAAACCCCCAGAAAATGATCTAAAATCCTAAAGATGAGATTGGGATATGAAATGAATGTTACCAGATCTGCCTTCAAAGTGTTCTGCAATGTAATTCCAGTTTTGAGGGCCAAATTGTTCAACGAGCTGCCGGAGTTTATTGTCCTCCGCCGGCCGCCAGTGGCCTCGGTAGCAGCTGACGCCGCTGCTTCCGCCACCACCGCCGCTACTGCCGCCACTACTACTGCTACTTCTTGACCTTATCATTCTGAAAATCCAACCCTAAAAACCCTTAGAAGGAAAGAGAGGTTAAAAGAAAGTTTATTATTGAAGAAGAAAAGATTGTGAAATGGGATTTGAGAATTGCATTGAGATTTGAAAAAACACCAACAAAACAGCTTTATTTCATTTATTTTGGTTCTTCAAGGCTTCATTTGTTTTGTATAAGAACATAGAACAGATCCCATTATAAGGCATTTTGTGATCTAATTAGGTAAATGGGCTGGCTTTGTGATAGTACCTTATTTGGGATAATCCCTTCACTACAATTAATTCTTCCTTCTCTTTTATCATCCTCTTTCAAGTTCTTATTATTATTTTTTCTCTCTCCATTTTTTTATTTGTTATTTATTAGGGAAAGCTCATTAATATCAGTTGGAAGAAGTTGGTAAAACTCCTTTACTATCTCCTAAATCCATTTTCATAACTAAAATTGTAATTGGAGTACCCAATGCACTTTCAGATCAAAAGTAAGTACTCAATCATTAATTTTTTCAATTTAGTAGTCTACATGTACTAAACTATAAGATAAACACTATTTTTTTTATTACTTATTTATTATTTAATTTTGTAAACTACAAATATCTCAACTTGTTAAGATATGTATATCCTCAACTAAAAAGATCAATTATTCGAATCTCCTCACTCACAAATGTTAGGTTGAATTCAAGAAAAAACGTTTCTAAAATAGAGATTGAAATTTGAATTTCTAACCTCTTGGCCTATACTATATAATCAACTTGGCAACTTTGGAGGCTAAATTATTAATAGCTTATATTTCTATGTTGATAAATGAAATGAATGAAAATTATAAGACTGAAACCCTAAAACTTAACTAGTATATATTAGAAAAGAGATTGGTGAGAAATTATGTATTTTAAATAAAAAGAAAAAGAGGATATATAGCAAGAAATGTATAGATGTTCCTGTTGATTGCTACACAGTGTTTTGCAAATCTATATATTACCAAAAAAAAAAAAAAACATTTCACAAAAATTATGGAGTTTAAAATGATCCCAAAAAACATGTCAAAAGTCAAATGAGATAAGACTCAAAATAACACAAAAGTTCAAACACATATTAAACCACCTTCTTTTTAATATTATTTAGAAATTAGAAGTGTGTTTTTTTTTCCTTTTTCCATTTTTATTTATCCTTTTAAAACTCGTTTTTTAAGCAGCTTTTCAAAGAAATAATTAATTTTAAAAAGTTTTTTTCCAACTCTAAAAGAAATTAGTCATAAATAGTCTTTTTCAAAAATATGTATATATAAGACAATCACAATGAAATAATATAGCTAAACTTTGTCAAAAGCGTAGTATTTTTATATTTCTATGCATGAGGTTCAATATCGACATGAAGGGTGAATCAGTATTTCTATTGTATCGTAGAAAAATCTACAAAACATGAAAATAAGCAATAAGTCTCACTGCTGTAAACATAATAGAAATAATAAAATTTTAAAAATCATAAAATGTTTATTCTCTAATATAAATTATTTTTTAAAATTTTTCCAAAAAATATCTATCAAAATCGATATTTTATCGATATTTTCATCGAAATTTCTATAAAATTAAGATTTTGATATTTCTCTTGACATCAACATTTTAAACCTTGGTCTAAAGGTTTAATAATGTCACGGAATGTTTATCTCACAACCTTAATAAATATAATTTCCAATTTTCAGAAAAATTTATGTTTGGTTAATTTGCAAAAAATATGAATATAAACACAACTCAACTCAATTAGTAAAAAATGCATAGTATATCGACCCTCGAAGTTAGAAATTTCATTCTTTCACCAAATATTAAAAAAAAAATAATAATAAAAAATAAAAAAAAAACTCAAAATTTTAACATTGGGTAAAACAAACCCAACCCATGAGTCAAACCCTTATCTCCCTTTTTGGGTAAGCAACAATTGTTTATTTTTCTTTGTTTTCTTAATTTCTTTTCCCATTGGAGTTAACCAAATCTCAGTAAAGAGATTCTGATGACATCTGAATTTGCCAAAACTGGATCCAATTGAACTGTGAATTGAAATTCAAAGGGTCAAACTCAAGCCTTTAATTAACACCTATTATACAATTATCTCCTTAAATTACAAATTTAATTCCTATCTCTAAACTTTAGTTTAAGTTTTCGATTTAGGTTCTTGAATAATAAACATTTTTTTTTAAAAAAAGTTATTATTATACATAAAATTGAATTTTATGTCTAATAAAACATTAAATTTTTAATTTTATATAATAATAGGTTCATAAATTTTAAAATTTGTTGAATAGGCCAATGCCCTATTAGAAACAAAAATTCAAAATTTTTGAATTTGCTAGACATAAAATAAAAAATTTAAGGACTTATTAATTTTTTAAGAAAGTTTAGGAATTTATTCAGCACAATTGAAAATTCATGAATGGTCAAGAATTTCTTCGACGCACAAACCTAAAAATTTAGAATCAAACATGTAATTTAACCTATTTTTGATCCCTAAGAATATGTGATGGTAAATACATATTTTACATATATGTGTGAAATTTTCTCAATAGAAAATTTCTATAGAAGACAATTGAGCATAATTCAGCTTACACTAATTTGTAATGTCAACTTCTAGGTATGAGGTTCGATTCTCTATCTTACATATTTGTATATATATATATATAAAACCTATAGAATGGTTAAAATGAAGAAGGTATCTCAATTAAACGTTTACTTTAAAAGCTAAATAACAAGTTAGAAACTTATGTAATTTAAATTGAAAATTATTAGAATGTAAGGACCAAATTTAAAATGATGATTAACTTTAATAAAGAACAAAAATGAGTAGATTCTAATCTTCAAAATACATCACCTTATTTTTCTATATGGTTAAGTCAAATTCACTCTCTTGACAATGTAATGTTTATTAACTTAATACTATTTTTAAAAATTAACAAATAAACTTTATTCTAGACTCAAATGGTTATCAAATGAGATCTTAAGACATAATTAGATATAAATTTAAATTATAACTAATAAATTGCTTAAAATTTTAAAATTTTCAAAGATTTATGGAAGTAAAATTGAAAGTTTAAGAATTATTTGACGCTTTTAAAAATTTAGAGACCGATAGACACAAACTTTAAAACTAACTTGTAATTTAACCAATTTTAAAAAATATTGTGCTTCCCACAATATTTCAATATTTTAAATCCTTTATATACTTTTTTAGTAAAACCATTATTCAAAATGAACAATTTTACTCCCAGACATATAATTTAGTTAATAAAAAAAGGGGGAAAAAACCCAAAATTGCCTCCCAACTCTAAACTTTTGTTTCATCAATTTGGAATTTAAATTTAAATAAGTATCGCAAATCAAATTCACCTAATTCACTACTAATTTTAACATAGAACAACGTAAAAATCGTCTAAACTCATTAATTTCAATAATACAAAAATTTGCACACAGAATATATAAATTTGATTAATAAACAAACTAAAATCAAATAGTTCAAATTCAACCATGGATGGGACAAAACAATTTGAATTAAACAACTATAATTTTTCTTTTTTTTTTTAAACAGACCTTCAATAAAACAAATTATAATTTTCGTCCTACAATTAATTCCTATATTTTAAAAAATTAGAATTTAGTACCTAAGTTTAAATTTGTAATTTAAGATTTGTAATTTAAGGAGGTATATATGTTTCTATTTGAAACTAACAATAAAGTGCACAGAAGCCAAGAAACCCACCTAGCTTAATCAGCAAAATGAAATTCGAAACCTTAATTTAGTGAAGTTAGTGCCAAAACAGAACAAGTTATAATATTAAATATAACAAAATGGGTGTGTCTTAATTGTGGACAGTTAAATTTTTATTTGTTATTGTGATTTCACCAACCTATGCAAGGAAACCCAATTCATTTGTTGGTTCATTAGAAATTTTGAGAAACAATCCAAATTCCTCTTACGACATTTCTGGCTGTGCAGTTACACAGGTTGTCATATGCCATCAAAAGAAATTCTTTTTTTGTTTTGTTCTTATCAATGATTTCCTTTAAAAAAAAAAAAAGTTTTTCTTGAGAGGTTCTTGTTACACAACAATATAAAATAAGTAATTATCCAAAATGTATCCAATAAAATTTGTGATATCCTCTATTCATTTGATAACAACTTTGTCTATCTACTCATTTATCTTGTGTTCCATCTTTTTACTTTTCATTTTAAATCTTAGCTTGTACACAAACCAAAAAAAAAAAAAAAGTTTTTCTTGAGAGGTTCTTGTTACACAACAATATAAAATAAGTAATTATCCAAAATGTATCCAATAAAATATGTGATATCCTCTATTCATTTGATAACAACTTTGTCTATTTACTCATTTTTTTTTGTTTTTTTTTATCAAATTTTGTTTGTTTTTATTTTTTTTTTTTTTAAAAGTTTTTTTTTTTTTTTAAAGGAAATCATTGATAAAAACAAAACAAAACTTTGAAAAGAAAAAAAATATATCAGACGCATCAAAATTTGATTAAAAGCAACTAATAAATATTCAGATCACAAGGGAAGTTGATAAATAATGAGCCAATGAAATTTCAAATCTTGGTCCATCTTCTTGGTTTGGCAGGTTACAAATGATATCAAAATCTCACCCATTGTGAAGTGATCCAAAGAATATTCAAGTAGAAATTAGTAGACATATAGCTCTCGAGATTGAAGAGTCCAATGCATGATTTCAGTGGTTTGGAGGACAAAAGTCACCTTAAACCAAACAACAAATAATACGAACTAACATAAAAAATGAGAAGACAAACTTAAAAGAATAATCTAGAAATGTCTATACCAACAAGATGTACCTTATTTTGTTCAATAGCCAACTCACATTATTTTATGTCCAAAAAATAAAAACTCAACCATGTAAAGAGTTTCATTTTAATATATCAATAAGTTTCATGTAGAGATAAAAATAACAATTTAAATGTATAATATTTTCTCCAATATAATTGTTTTGAAAAAAAAAAAAAAAAGGAAAAAAAGGGTTTTCCAATCCATATTTTGGAATGAAAAGAGATATATGTATAGATAAGCTAATGCTCCCTTAACAAAATAACTCAGAATCAAAATCACTTTATTGATGGAGAAGTTGGTTTTGTACGGACTGATTCAGCAACCCTCATTTTTCCACATTTATAAAAAGCACTTTTTCCATATCCAATAACTTATTCCACAAGAGAAAAGATTCAGAAATTAACCAAATACGTCCAAATCATTTTATTTATTATCAAAATTGAGCATTTTTATTTTCTAAATTCAGCATTAACTATCAATTTTGAACTAGGCAAAACCCGTAGTGCCAACTGTTGATATTCATTTATACCTAATATGATTAAAATTAGAAATTATCATTATGTGGCAAACGTCTAACACTATTTCCTTTTAATTTTAAAAAATGTCAACAACAAAACTAACCTCACAGTAATACGCTGATTTTGTTCTTAATATTCCATTTTCGAATAATAAACTTGGTTCCTAAACCATACTTTGTTAATTGTACATTGAAGAAAAATACATTTGAAAATGTAACCAAAGTTCATAAACAAAAGTGAATTTCTGAAAAATTGTTTATTTTATCATTGTTAGAATTTTGCTACGGTTTGGATACATTTCTTTAAAGGTTGATTAAGAAAAAATTATTAATTTGGTGCTAAATGGAGGCAACAAACTCTTTTAACTTTGGAAACTCGACCCAACCCAACTCATCTGGTGCTAACCCCTATATGCTGAAATTGAAAAACGGGATTAAAGAGAATAATAGTAATAAAGAGAAAACCTAACCGAACAAACACCATTCAAGAAGCAAATCCCCCACCAACCCTACCCATCCTTCCCTATTTCTGGCAAGTATTTTGGCTCCCTCTTTTTCTATTTTAGGGATTGGCTTTCCCATTTGGATATTGATAACAAAACAAAACATCAAGAGATTAGCATTTCTACTAACCAGAGTTAATTAAGTGAATCCCAGCTTATTTTGATAGAGGGAATTATCCAAAACTAGCATTTGAAAACAAACTTGTTTCAATGCCATCCGATACGGTGAATCAACTGTGACACATGTGTCTCAAATTGGGAATACAATAAATATCCTTAAAAAGTCTCTTAGTTGTGTATATATATTCTCCTGGTAATCCCATCATAGGGGTATACAATCATACCTTTTTTTGGTGATCATCGATACGTTCTGCACAACCCTTAAGAATTTTAACAAAGTTTCTAACTTGCTTCAGATGTTTTCCACCCGAAAAATAATGTTCTGAAGTAGGGGAACCAGAAAAGAGGCACAGTTTATAGTATTGAAAATGGGAGAAAAGGAAAGCAAAGGAGAATTCAAGAAAACTAGTTTAGAATTCAATCCACAAATCTCAGTCCACAGCTCAAGGGTGAACCGCTTCAAAACTTGTGCAACGACTATTAACCAGCATAAGCATGGCAATGCAAATTCAAGTGTTTTTTAGAGAATGTGTTTGTTTAACTTGATATTTACATTTCAATTATGTTTAATTTGAGATCCCTTCAGAAGGGGGAAAAGCTCTGAAATGAGGTCCTATATGTTTATGTTTGACACTTGAAGCACTTGGAGAAGTGAAACCAAAAGCTTCAAATTTGATCTTTCAAGAAAAGAACGACAGCAGTGAGTTACACATTTTGAAATATACAAAAACAGGGTCGAAGTTGGTTGATGAAGGGAGGGAACCAGACTAGCTCCAACCTGTTAATCCTAATTTGTCAGCAAGGTTGTACATCACTAGTTTATCCCAAACAGGTCCAAACAGGCGTTCACCTCCAATGGAAAATGTCAATGCCCAAGACGAGATAATTGCCATGAAAACACCAAAACCAATAGCGGAGCCAACAATATCTAAAGGAACAACAATTTCAAACCGTTAGGTAGTTTTACTGAGCACCGAAAGTAATTAAGGGGAAAAATAGTAGAAGTAAATTTCTATTAAATAAAAATGAATACTCACCATAATGTAGTTCTAGGAATAACTATAGAAACTACCTTGACAAAATTCATAAAGAAAAATCATGATAGCCAGCCTAGAGTTATTGAAGCTCTGATGAAAGACAAGATATCCCCAAAAGGCCAAGGAGATTACCAAAAAAATAAAAGGATCACCAATTTATTTGAATAGAAGATGAGAATCAATTATAAATCTCTATATGCAAGGAACACCATCCAGAAAAGCTAGGAAAACTGTTAAGTACTCGATTTCACTCCTAGGCCTAGTTATACCCTCAATAATTCTTATGTACTTTTGACTAAAGATTAAAAGTTTATGACTCAAAATATGGTGACTGACTTCCTTTGGAAGCTGTAACCTATTATTAGAAATTGAACAGGGGAGTCCGGAGTGCTGGCCGGAAAGCACCACATTAGGTTGAAAAGATCCAGAATGTTGTACCATATCCTCATGCTAAAGTTCAGTGGATCGTCATATGGCTTTGATCCTATCCAAAACATTTCAATTACCTAGGACACCCTTTCAGAGAGATGATACAAAATTCTGAACTTTATCTAGAGTGTCAAACTTCATAGTAAATAAACCCAAAGAAACAACTCAACTTTCTTAGGCATGATGAACTTCTACAATTTGTTGCAAATACAAATAAATATAGACTTCAATCTGTGTTACCACTGGTATAAACGGTCTTGCAAGAGAAGTATCCTCCAAAATTTTTTATCTTGAGAACTCCAATATCAGAGTGACTTAATGGAAAAGCTTTCAAGTATATAGAGTATTGATCTCAAATAAATTCATTGTTATATTACATGTATAGTTTTCACGGTTGCAGTAAAACTATAAATTCCACTATAAAACATTTTTCTTTCACAATTGTAACTAGTTGAGGCGTGCATAAGCTAGCATGGATGTACAAATATAAATATCAAAATTAAATTGAATTAGATCATTTAAACTAAAAGTAACCTAAACCCTTGGAGAATATCTCCCTAATAAAAAATAAAAAATAAAAGGAACAAAAAGAAAGAACCCTTAATATAGGTTATTAAGTTTTCGAGCTCATAGGTTGAACCCAAGGCCTGCGAGAGTATTTCAAAAAAGAATCCACCCTATTATACGCGCACAAAAAAACCACCCTTGCTACACTCAAACATACAACCAACCTCACTCCCCTAATTAGTTTAGAATTAAGGGGGTGTTTAGGGCACTGACTTGAGTTATGAAGTCTAGAGTTAATATATTGAAGTTAGAAAGTCTATATTTTGGGTGCAAAGTTGTGTGATGGAGTTCCTTGATAAAGGTTCAAAACAGAGAAAGAGGAGAAGATGAAGTTCCTTGATAAATGTGCAAACTTTAAAAGTGTTTACCATTGAAGTTGAGTTGTTTAACACCAATTTATGTAGTTGGTGGGCCAAACACCCCCTAAATTGATACATATATACTCATGCACTCCAAAGTAGACCACCCTTATTAGTTATATTACATACAACACACAATCACACAAAAAGCCGCTCTTATTTTCTTAGGGGGCTTGAACCCAGGGCTTTGGAGAGTATCTTCAAACAATCAATGCCCTTACCACAAAGGAGATACATGAAAGAAGAGATGATGCATTCAACGTATAATAAACCACCATGGATTAGCCTCTTTTGAGGGCTTCTCATCCACATGCATGCAAACAGACAAAACCCACCCTTCTTACATACATAACCATCCAAATTTTTCTAGTTGGTTTATAGTTAAATTTGTATATATATACATGTACACACAGCCCTAGGTAGACCAGATAGATGCATAATGAGGTTCATCCGCATAATTCCCAAAAATAGGATATGCTAAATGAAGTTGAAATAAACAACCATGACAAATAATTTGAAGCCAATATTCTAAATTGTTGCATACTTGGAAGGCAAGAACCAAGAATCTTGACCACATTCTTTTTACAAAAAGAATTATAAGAAAGAAAACAGGATATGCATAATAAAGCTCAATTGAATTGCAACTTTGAAAAGCAATTGGAGGCTTATTTACAAATGTTGTATAATTGGAGCATAATAGCCAAGAATTTTTAGGTTCCTTCACAAGCATTAGTACTTTGACCAAAGTGAGCTAGCTTAGTAGTGATTAGCATGTACTACCTACCTCTCTTGAGGAAAGAGGTTAAAATTCCCATTTCCCCCTATCCCCATTTGATGTACCCAAAATTGTACTTTGTAGAACACAAAACGGTCAGGGTATTTGCACAAACAAACAGGTTAGAACTCTTAGTATCTTCAGACCAAACCTAAGAGAAAGATTATCAAATTCTTAAGGCTCAATTTAATGAATTTGAACACGATTACTAATTGTTTTATCCATTTTATTCATCAAATTACAAGGAGTGTCAATGTATCATTGCTTAAGTCATTATTATGAAAGCTATCCAACTCAAGACAACAATGTAATCGCCACGTCAAACTCAAGACAACAATGTAATCGCCACACCAAACTCAAGACAATAATGTAATCGCCATGTCCCAATATGATGGAGCAAACAACAAAGAGAAGAAAGGGGAATTATTACAAAGGTCAGGATATTAGCACAAATAAACAGGTTAGAACTCCTAGTATCTACAGATGATACCTAAGAGAAAGAACAACAAATGGACAAGGAAAAATGGATGGGCGCTCAGTTTTTTTAATACAAATATCTACATTACAACAGCATCAGGAATACCTGTACAAAATAATTTCAATTTTGGCTTTCCACGCATAAAAACATAACTAGTGAAAAGCCCAGGACAACAACAACCAATGAACCTTGATCCTACCATCATTAGAATATTGAAGTAAGATAAACCCAAGAATAGGACCGGAATCATATTCTCCTTTGAACAGTAATAAGTATGTAAATTTCCGGTTTTTCATCCCATAAAGATCACCTATAAGGAAATAGTTGAAAGTAGAGATGCGTGCATCGAAGTTAAAGAGAGGGAGGCAAACTCACAGGGTCGGATGCGAGGAAATGAGCGAGAGCGGAGAACAGGCCAGAAGTAGAAGCAATTAACCGCCCAAAGAAATGGAAGCAATGCAAATCCAAATTTATAGAACCTGCGGGCATAGCTCACCGACTCTTCCTCCGACAACCCTAGTGAGCCATCAATGGTAGGCCATAACACAGCAATCGGCGAGGATATGGGATTCTGGTTTCGATTGGGATTAGGGTAAGAATTGGTGTTTGTGTTTGGATTCTGCGAGCTCTCCATTGCAAAACCAAAACGAGTTTCAATGACTCTATACAAGGGGAACAAAGACCAACGATTTTTAACCAAAATTTCATTTTCATTTTTTCTTTTCTTTTCTTCTTTTTTTATTAATTTAAAATTAAAATAAAACAAATGTTATTTTTCCAATGTCGGAAAATGAGTCAATTTATTTGTAAATATAACAAAATGTTATCTATCACAGTCTACTAGTATAGATACTAATAAATGTCATATTTCTAAATAAATATTTTTAGAAGTTTTGTCATTTAAAACAATTACTCTAACATAAAAACATTTTTAGTCTATAACTTTAGAGTAAAATAGTCATGGTCTAATTTTTTTCTTTTCTTTTTTCTTTATTATTTAGTTTTTTAATTTATATTTTTAGCCGGTCAGTTTCTATAATAAGTGTATTTGGCCTCGAAAGTTACGCAATACTCTTTAGTTCTCAAATTTTATATGGATATGTTTGAAAATGATTTTTTTTTTTTCAAAAATATTAATTTGCATTAAAGAAAAGAAAATTTGAGTTCAGAGCACAAATAAAAACACAATCGAAAAAGTTATTTTAAAAAACAAGGGCAAAAACATAACCAAACACACTAAGATAAAATTATATTAAATAGTTAAAATAATATAAAATATTAAATATTCAGATAGAAATTTATTAAAGTTGTTTTTAAATATAACAAAATGAGCCAAAATATTTTCAAATATAACAAAATGTGGCAAAATGTTTTTAAATATAATAAAATATTACATTGTTTATCACTAATAAACAGTCAGTAGTTTTTTCATTTAAAATAATTAGTGTAAATAATATATTAATATTAATATCGAAAAATTAATTACAACAATGATAATGATGAATATTAATTAACTATGGTAAATATTGTTTTTTTTTTCATATCTCATGAGTGATGAAAACTTCCCCATATAGAAGACATTAGAAAACCTACGTTGGATGAGTTATGTTGTAATAATATCATTGATTTTTGAAAAGTGAATATGAGGAGGAAAAAAAAGAAAAGAAAAGCAAAAAAAAAAAAGATATTCGTCTCAAAATTCAGGAAACAAAACAAGCTCTTAGAGACTCTTTCCTTCATATGTTGATGCTTTTCTAGTGAGGCTTTTCGTATTACCAACTTAATTTGAATCGTGCTAGATTCAACTTAATTTCATGTTGGTTAGTTGGTAGGCAAATTTATAGTTTAAGTTTGAGAGTATATTAATACTAATGTAATTAATCCAACTTGAATGAGGTTAACACTGATTGAGCCTCATATGAGCAAAAATGAATTCGAGCTTAAACCTCATTTTAGAAAATTGCAAAAGAGTCCTATAATCTTCTTATGAATAGAGTTTAAACTTTTTTTCTTTTAATTAGACAAATTTACAAATCCAGAATGTCCCATAATTACAACTATTAAAAATGACAGAAAACAACAAAGAACATCCAATTTATAGAAGAAACTACAACAATCAATGAGCTGCATTGTCTTTCCCAAGTCAAAATTGGATTTCAACAGAATTCTCTTCAGCTTCATCCCAATTACAAAGCTGAAGACCACCTCAGCAAACAAAAAATGAACTGCAGCAATGAGAGATGGCTCCATTTTCTATTTCAAATTACACTCAACTGCAAACCAGCTTCAGTAAGCAGAAGTCCAATAAGAATGAGGTTGAGGCAAATTCCTTTTCCGGATATCACTTTCGAGGATTAACTTCTCTCTCGAATTTTGGCTCTAGCAAAAAACACACCAGCCAAAAGCCCTGCAAAGTACCATTTCCTTTTAGTGGTTTTGCATATGGCAATGAAGCATGTGGTTTCCAGACATATAGCTGCCAAGAAAATACGACATTGGAATTAGGCAAAACTCACCAAAAAATATACTCGCCGAGTTCTCCACGCTTGTAGGGACCTTGAAAAGGAAGATACCAGCAATAGAGAGAGGGATCTTGTTTAGTGAACCCACTAGGCTGCAAGTTATATTGCAGAAGATCAGATGAGCATATTTAGCTCTCATACCAAAAACCTGAACTGGAGTATTATAAAAGCAATAACATATTTTAAGTCTAGCAAGTACAGGCATGTTATCTTGGAAATATAAGGTGAAAAAAATGAAAATTTTGCAAGTAAATGGTGGATAATCAGCAATGAAGTCTTCAACACACATGAAACGAAGTTAGAATCAAGGAGAGACTACATTAGTATATTTGCAAGAAATTGTTTCACCATCTTTATCCATATAGACAGATTTTAAAAATGGCATTCAGAACAAAGGATGTTACACAACAGATTCTGCACATGTCACGGTGTAGAAAAGTCAGAAGCCAAGCTTGAAATCCAACTAATTATCAGCTTTTTCTAAGATGGTGATTAAGTATGGCATCAAAGCACCAAGCATGAGATTCTTAATTCAAAAGGCTGCACAGATTAATGCTCTCCATTCCATATAAAGTATATTTATTGTGCCTCGAGAGAGTTTCTAAAATAGCATTAGCATTAGCATTAGTCTTTCTTTTTCCTCATCTTACCTGTACGTTGTTGCCCCAGTTTGATGGAGAAACCACATGGACGTGAAACTAATTCCTAGACCCAGAACGCCACTGAATGTAATCACCAGCCAGAACATCGGCAATCTCAAAAGTGGTCTGCCAAGTATTCGATACTTGTTAAGTTCACATTTATGCAGGTCAAAATGCACACAAATGGCAAGAAAAAGGCTTTCCAAGTCAATAGTACATCATTTCATGTTATAACTTCCCTCCATGGAAACTTCAATAATTTCTCTCTAAAGTCCAAGCTCAAGGTTCAATCTCCAAGTACAAACTTAATAATGTTAAGGTCTCTCAGGTCAAGCCTTGGAGTAGGCGATAAGAATTAGCAAGATGAGCCTTGAGCATAATGCAATAAGAGGACCTGATACTTTAGTTATTTAAAAAATAATAAATAAATAAATAAGTAAATAAATAAGACAACTAGATGGAAAAACCAAAGTCGATGATTGAAAGGCTTTGATTAATTTTTCGTATTTTCTCAAAATTGTTTGGCTAAAGAGAAATGAAGCTCAAAAAAAATACTAGAAATGTAGGAACGTTATATGGAAATAAGAATCATTTAACCAACAGAAAGAGAAAAGGCAGACAAAGATACTTACGTTCTTGAGAGATAATCAATCTCGTTAAACACAAAAACTAGAAATATCCCAAGAGGTAGAGAAAGAGTGTTATTTAGGAGGACCATTGAGAACTCATTCAAGTTTCCAGATTTGGTTAGCTGCTTTGCCGTATCCATTACCCTCCGTAGAGTCAGCTGCATAAAAATTGTACGTCCAATGTATTGTGAAAGCTAATAAACTACAAAAAGCTAACTGCAAATTTAAGACGGCTAAGATCAATTGCCCAAAGTGGAATAATGAATAAATCTAGATTGACATATCCACAGTGATCTCAGTTATCCTTTTTCTCAATTTGAACATTGAACTTTGGATTATTTGGATACGAACAGAACCAATTCATCTTTGAGAAAGCAACAAACCCGGTTACTTACTCACTGGAACTACTAAAAACTAGCAACCTGGATGCAATATTACAGTTGGTATAGAGTAATTGGAAAAGACGCAAAAGTAGAACTAAAAGGAAGTGATAGAAAATCTAAGAATCGTTCAGGTGGTGGACAGGATATGAAGCAAATCAAACCATTGAAATGGAAGCATAAGAATGAACAAAATATAAAATCCTTACAGATATATACTTACAGAGTACGAGGCAGTCAAGAAGCAGTTGATAATTTGCCATGCATATCCAACAGCGTGAAAAGATAGATCAGTAAGCCCCCCAGTAATTGCTGAAATTATCTGCACGACACATTGAATTTCAATTGCTCATTTTAGAATTCATGATCACCATGGAAAATAGGTTTGAGCTACACACGGAGGAAACATCTGAAATAGGAAAGTGATTAAATGATTGAACCTCTAAAATCTTAATAAATTATCATCAGGTTGATGAATTGAAGGCCCCCTTCTGTGGGAGTCCAAGCCATCGGCAAGATTCCACTCTAGAACAGTTAAAGTTCTAACCTCATGTCGCAAAACAAAACAACAAAACCAAAGTTGCACTCAATCTTACATATGAAGGCCATGCATTTTTTGTGGCATATCCACACTTTGATGCCTTTCTGCATCATTTTCACTTTATGGGTGATTAACAAATGGTGACAGGTATAATAGGTATTTAATCATATGAGTTTTACACAATGAAAATCAAATACTTGGAACCAGCTGGTTGGACTAAGCACAGGGCTTATTAAAATGAACTCTCAAAATTGGATGAGATCATTAATAAATCAATATATATCCAAGGAATTAAGTAAATGACTCCTTACATTCTTTAATTAGCTAGGAAGCATGCACACTCTAATTGAGAAGGTCAATGCCAAACATGGACATGGTCCCAGTCCATGATGAGTCTCAAATCTTAATTAGTTTAAAATCTTCCAAATGTATTTGAAAAAAATGTCAAAGTGAAAAAAATATTTGATTGAACTGGTTTCTACATGTCGTGTCCTATTTTTTCACAACATGATTGTTTCCCGCCATTCCTTATCTTCATGTAGACGTTTTAGTTGATTTGCTAGAACACGTAAAGGGAAGAACTTTTAGATTACCTCTTTGTGGATTTTTTTTTCCCCTTCTTTTACGTAGCTATTGCATGCAACAAAATAACATAAACTGTGCCTTTTGCAACTAGTCCTTATAACAATACTCAAATATGCTATATACCATGAGGAACAGTGCAGCCCAGACCCTGTTGTCATGATGCTTGCCGAATAGATACATTTCACCAACTGCAGTTATTACATTGGTAACATTCTTCAGAACTGTGACCATAGCAACATTAATGTATTTCAAACTGCAGGAGAAGTAAACATTGTTTAAGAAAGTACATGAAACACAAAACCTACAGATAAGTTACAGACAGAAACATAACTGTCCCAGACCTAAAAAATAGACTCATAAACATAATAAAAATTCAAGAGATTGGTGAACAATGATTATGTATGGCATCCACAATGCACCGGGCACAAAAATGAGACTGTATAATAGACAAAAGTGGAACCATATTGGTAGGTGAGGAAATGGGCATATGACTTTTTTTGCATAATTGATTTGTTTTAAAAGAATTGGTGTGGATAATAGCATAAAATTCAGATTAAACTTTAGCAGCCAAATTAGTGTACAAAGAATAAACCATCTTGTTAAGATCTTGGACTTGACCCAAAGGCAGATAACTATTTTCTGCACTAAGATCTGGTACAAAAAACTCACAAAAGTTTGGCTAAACTGATGCCCACTGGGAAATCCTATGTTTGTTAGCTTTGTGGATGACAAGCATTATTGAATCCATTTTTTTAAGCTTCAGAGGCACATGAGATGGTTTTGTGCACCAATGTTTAAGAAGCTTAGGTAGAAATCAAACTATCTAGAGTATGTTTGGGAGTGATTCTGAAAAGGTTAAAATGACTCTTGTCATTTTCAAAATCATTCTAAAATATGCTTTTAATCATTCAAAACCAAATTTGATCATATGAAAATTGCATTTAAAAGTATAAAATTAAATATTAAATTAATTTTGAGTGATTAAATTTATATTTTATTGTGATTTTAAACATGACAAAAGTAATTTTAACAATTTCAAAATCACCCCAAACATGCACTTACTATGTTACACAATCAACCTTAGAAAAATAACAATTTTGCATGTGTTGATTGATAAAAGATTATGCACATGTTTTCAATAAAGAACAGAGAAAAATGTCGAGTCTGAAATCTTCAAAACTTCCTTTCAGTAAACACATATTTACATTCTGTAATTAAACAACAAGGAAAAGAAAGACCATACCTGAAGATACTTGTAATAAGCATCCCAACAAAGATAACATTAACAGGCAACCACACTTTAACCAGTCTCCAAGTGAGTGGTTCTGTGGATATTATCCCCATAAACCTCATTATGGTTACAATACTCACTGATATAAAATTCTGCATCAATAAACAGAGCAACAACTTGTTAGTCTTCCAATTAACTGTCAGAAGTTATGGTTTACATTAGAGAATATTAAGCCGCTACAAGGGGAAAATACATGTTAACTTCTTAACATATTGTCAATAATGAGAAATCACCTGATAGACCATCAATGATATCCCAGCATTGAAATCATAACTGGAAAGCACAAACTTGTTTACTAGTATCATGCTGCACGAAGAAATGCAGTATGCAAGGCCAGACAATAAGGCCTGGTTATGTAATCTAAATACCCTGTTATTGCGTAATGCTTTGTCTCTGTCCTTTCCCATTTTACCCTCTTCCAAGTCAGATTCACCATTCTCAAAATGCTTCATCTCTACTTATTACCTACTTGAGAGCCAACAAGCAAAAATAATGATACATATGGATCTCAAATTTAATTTTATACATTACCATATATTTAAAGGGGGGAAATAATAAAACTACTTGAGACAGAAAGAATGAATGAATCTCGAATCCAGAGAAATGCTGAATATGAAGAACATAAGAAATGTAATATTGAATAGAAGTAATTATTGTGAAAAGAAAACCTGTTAACTACTTCTCCTTTTGCTGCAGTCAAAATTTCTGATATGTTATTCAATATGACTATTCCAACACTCTTTTCCCCACCGCTAAAGTTGTAGTGGAGTCATTCAGATTGAAAATGGTTTCGTTCCAAAATGCTTCATCTCCAACTATTACATAAATGGAAGCCAACAAGAAAAATTAGGCAAAATTGATTTCAACTTTAGTTTTATATGTTTACAGGGGGGAAAATATGGTACACAGAAAGGATGAACCTAGAACCCCAAATATGTGGAATATGAAGAAAAAAAGAAGTGCAGTATTGAACAGAAACAAAGCAATTCTTATGAAAAAGAACACTGCTAACTACTCCTATTGCTGCAATAAATCTCTAATCTGCTGTTTTATATGACTCTTGTCTCTTGCAATCTGATGCTCTTTTTCCCACCACGAAAGTTTTAGTTGTATTTCAGATAGACAGTGGTTTTGTTAATAGAGAATTCAAAGACTCAAGAGGCGATCCTAAAGGCAGAGGTCTAAAGAGCAGAACCCCAAGTAGATACAGGAATCAATTCCATAAAGAATGCTAACTGATGATTATGTATTACAAATGCATCCACGTAAATGCACAGTGAAATTACCTGCCAATTTTCTACTGCTCAATCATACGGGCAATTGAGTATTAGGAACACCAAGGGGTGCAAAACAAAAGAAAGGAACGTGCCTTAGCTAGACAATTAATTCTCATTCTCACAAACTGCCAAGATGCCATGTAAGATACAGAAGTACACCATTTTGCAAGAATATCTTGAGAAACAATAACAAAGTAATAAATGAGGAGACCATAATAAAGTTCATAATTCATTGTGATTAACTACAAGTATGGACAGAAATGAAAGGGAGGAAAAAAAAAACAAATAAGGAAATCCCTAACAGAAGTATAAACATCATCTGTGACATATTATTACAGTGAGCAAAAGAGTGCAGTATGCAATGTGGAAAGGCATGAATAAGAAGGAAATCAAAAACAAATTTATGAGGTCCATCCACTATGAAGGTTTGAATACAGCAGAAAAAATGCAGAAGGGGTGCCCCAGTTCTCTTCTCCAATCAAGTTGCTCTATTCATTATCGAGAAGCAGAGTAAAACATTATACATTTGTTCTTTCCTAGTGATTTTAGTAGGAGATGATGGGAATCTTTCTCAAGCAAGTTCATATAAGTTGAATTTATGGGCAAAAGGCAAAGGAAAATAAGTTCCAACTTTTGTTTGGCCGTAGTTTAAGAAGGAATGGGAAGAGTCTTTGGATAAATGCAATAAAAGCACTCCAATGGCTGTATTAAAACTAGAGGACCTCCCGAATTTCAAATGGCATGGCAAGAAAAAAGACATGGAAGAGGTGGCCAACCTTGTGAAATTCCAGACCTTTTTTCATGGTGTTCTCTCCCTAATTTTTCAAGTAATCATTCTAGTTTAGGTATTAACTTAGAAAAAAATTCCTTGTGCACCTTGTGAATAGTGAAAACTTATGAATTTATACATGGGGCATACCAATAACTTCAGATACGTTTTGGCTACAAATCCAATGCCCCAATTTGTCCCTTTCCCTATAAAGGTACTTTTAACTTCCAATATTCCACATCTTATTGCAAGAAAGAGTAACATTAGCTCCAGAAGTTCCCATTGTTCAAAACTAAAGCTTCTAAAGCTTCTAAACTTCCTAAATATCCTTCTTTCCTTCTAAGACATCACAATATCTGAACACCGAAAAGGACAAAGAGACGTTCATGATTCCAAATTAAGGCTGAAACAGAAATCATGCTGGAGAATAAATAATAAACAAAATCACCTGTGAATCATCAGACTCAGAAACTCAGCAATTCCGCAGAACAAAGGCGATCAACCTCTCGATTACAGAAAACTCATAGACGATAAACTATGGCATGGCGGCACTTGTGGAGAATGTGAAAGAAAAGTCACGAGCATCAGCAAAAATAAGCGAAACACAAAGAACCCACAACTTCAAAATCGAAATGAACTTACAGAAATCGGTTGACTCGTCTTCCCCACGAATGAAACAGGAAACTTGTAGAGGGAAAGAATTGAGGGTGAAGTTGAAAGCGGGAGCAGGGAGAAATCAAAAGTTGTACAACGTCCGGATTGAATCAAATCAAGCTTATAGGGTAAAAGGGAAAGGAATTTTGTTGCTATTTTAATACCCAAAAGAAAAATGTGGGAACTTGGAAATTTCATATTATGAAATGTGGAATTTGCGTCAGAATATTGGTTGAAACTCTCATAAAGTAACGCATTTGAGGGGTGGGTTAATGCGCACTTCCCCTTTTCTCTGCCTAATTATTCAATCCAAACTTCAATCCACTCAAACGAATAATCTGTTCTGATATGATTCCACTCTCCTTTTCTCTTAATTTGTTGTTTGTTTTATTGTAACACTGCTTTTGGAAATCTCAACTTTCACCGACCAATCTTGAATTTGCTGATGAAGGGGTAGGGATGCAATTTGAATCGGTTCGGTTTTTAGTAAACTCAACCAAATCTCTCAATTCTTTAACGAATAATTATTAAAGAATCAAATTGGCACGAACAAATAAAACTAAACCAACTATTGTTATTTAGATTATAAATGAAAATTACTTAACAAATAAAGAGCGAAGGCTATTAGCTTAAATAAGAAGTTGTAGACCCACATAGTGTCAATAAAAATTGTCTACCATTATTTACTGATTTGAAAGTTTTTTATTTATCAATTTTCATGATTTATTCTACCCAAATACATTAACGTTATTTTATCGGAATTGTTCTCAAATATAGAAAAGTGAACTAAAATATTTATAAATATAGCAAAATTTTATTGTTTATTCGCAATTGCAATAGACTACTATTGGTGTCTATCTCGATAATGAATTTGAGTAACATTTTTTTTCAAAAGATAACAAACTATATATTTAATAACTATAGTAAAATTTCGCTTAAAAAGAAACTACAATGAGGTTACATAATAAAATGAGAAATATTGATTACATTCAATTCATTTCAAGTCAATTAAGTTTGTTAAATTAAATTAGGATTTTTTTTATGTGAAATTTTGTATATTATTGAATAATTAACTTAATCAAAATACAATGAAGTAGAGAATAGATAGACCTCAAGACAACAAAGGAAAAAAAAACATAAAAGGAAAACTGTTGGGAAGGAAAAAGGACAAGAAAATAATAATTAGAATAAACTCTAATTAACATTAAAATAGAGTTTGACCTCAATATAATTGAACCTACATAATATGGGGTGGTTTGATTTAATTCATTGATTAAGAGTGTGTTTGGAATACATTTTCAAGTAATTCATTTAAAAAATAAGATATTTTGTAAAAATTTCAAGTGTTTGACAATCACTCAAAATGAATTTTGAAAAAATGAGTTTATAAAATAAGTTGGTTTGGCATAAACACTTAAAACCAATTTTTAGAAAAATGAATTACGAGTGTTTAATAGTTAATCTCTCCCTAATTTGAGAAACTCCAGTCACTACTTTTGGCCACCAACGGTGATTGCCACTGACAACTACCATCGTCATACTCCAGCCACCACTTTCGGAGATCACCACTATAGTAATTTGACATTAATACTTTTAGTAGTATATAACAAACTAAATAAACTTGTATATAAAATTATTTTTGAAAAACAATTGTCAAACAAACGTGTATTTTTATTTTAAGAAGTTTTTATAAAAAGTATTTAAATAAAAATAAATTTTTGAATTTTTTTTTTAAGTTATACAAAGCCTTAAAATCTCATTCAACCCTATATAAGTCAAGTATGTGATCTGTTTTTTATGCTTCAAAAAATCAAATGATTTATGATCATTTAAAATAAAGTACTCAATTTAAGAATAATTCAACCATTTAAACATTAATAACTTTATTGAGTTCAAAGATTTAAATTACTTACAATTGTGACATTATATTCTTTAAAAAAATTCAAAATTTGAAATCGTAATATAGATGTCTAACTTTTTCAATTCAATTATAGCTTGGTTGATAATAACAAATCAATTACCATTTCAAATTTGATGATGATTTAATCTCTCGACCTTGAATTTGTGTTCAACTAAGAAAATTCTAAATTATGCATTTTTTTATATGTTGATAATTAATTGTGATCACAACAGCGAAGGATATCCTCAAAATAATAATAATAATAACTAATAAATTGAAGATATAACAGTAATATTTGAAATAGTTGTAGTTTTCCTAACGGACAGGAAAAATCAACTAGTCAAAAAAATTGGTTTGTCGTACTATTGAGAATTTTCTCATATACAATCTTCTTTTTTGTTTTTTTTAGAAAACTCATATACAATTTAGAGACTAGTTGCTAAAAGAATTACAAATATATATGGTCAAAAAATCTCGATGATTAAGAATTAAAATATCCATCATTACTTGCAGATACGTATATGTAAATGAGAAGGTTTGATACTATTGTTAAATATTGATAGTACTCTTAAGGTGCTATTAGGGCTCTGATGTGTGTTTTAATTGTGTGACTTGATGCTATTCCGCTAGTATTTTTTACAAATAAAGTTAAAAGAGGAAGATTTTGAGTTGTGAAAATATGAGATTACTAAGGTCTCATTTTACAATGATTTTATTTTTAGTTTTATATTTTTAAAATTTATACATGTTCTTTGCATGTGCTTGCTTCAATTATGATTAATTTTCACTTTAGTTATAATTAAAAAATAAAACACTCAAATTCTAAAAACATTTTTTTTTTAGTTTTTAAATTTTTAGACTAGTTTTTAAAACGTGAATAGAAAGTTGATAACAAAATATAAAAACTTTTGAAAAATTAAATAAGATTATTTGAATATATAATAGAACGAAGTAGAAATCAAAATGAAGAGAAATTTTGAAAGTGGCAAATTTGTGGAATACATAACAAAATCCAAAATCAAAGATGGAGACCTTGGATGCCTCTATAAGAAAGTGGTGCTCCATGTACCACTTTGTCTAGTTGAAATTAAATTTGGTAACAACTCCACTTCTTTAGCTGCAGCCATTTCTGAATGAAAATATATATATATATATATTGTCAGTGTCAATGTGGAAGCCATTTTTGAAGAAAGAAAGAAACAAAAACAAGCACAAAAGATAGCCCTTTTATGCTTTTCATCAAACTATAAAGGATGATATCAACTTTAAGTTGAATCACAGTTGAAGAGACTTTTAAATCTTAAATTTTCCTTCTGGCAAATCAAGACAATAAAAATAAGACAATTTGTAACTCAGATTTATGTATTTGAATCATCTATTCACTGGCCATCTTTGTTGAGAAGATGATTATAATGAGAAAAAAAAAAATCAATACAAATTTCATAAAAATAGGAGAAATAGTCAAATCATCCTAAGTACAGTGATAGTTTCAATTATACCATCAAATTTTCAGTTATGGTGATTGTAGCTCTCGTTATAACAAGGATAATAACACCTGTAGTCACAGTAATCTATAAGCCAACAAGGTGGTTTCTACCCTATAAGAAACGAACAATCCAAGCATCAAAACCAGATTCAGAGTTTAGAGTTTTAGTTTGTATACACACACCTCGAAATGTGCCAACAATCATCAATCTCCTTGATGCCTCCCATCCAACCAAAAGATCCCCAATTTGCATTTATGTGCTACACTTGGTCGAACTCACATGTCAAGTCTCAGCCATGCTCATTGTCCACAATACCAGAAAATCAGGCCGCCCTACTTTAAATTGAACCCAAGCTCAATCAGATCACATCATCAATGCATTCGAGAACTACGAACAACATGTCGATTGCGTCTTTGTTCAACCCCTCACAACCATTTCCCCTTACTCCACAATGCACGAAGACAAATGCAATTTAGCCGAGGATAAACGGGTTGCCTTCATAATCATCCCATTCCATAAGCAAAACAGTCGATGGAGGAATGAAAGCCACAAATCCAGCCTTTAGATTGGTTAACCAAAAAAATGTGTTAGCCAATGCCCCTTGCTCCGTTGGAATCCTAGTCGATCGAGGCTTAAACGGCTTGAATCGAGTCACATCAAACAAGGCAACTCTATTGTTCTTTGGTGGACGAGATGATAGAGAAGCCCTATCATACGTATGGAGAATGTCAGAATATCTAGGAGTGAGCTTAACCGTAATGCGATTCATCACTGCACAAAAAATAATTGAACCAAAACCAGAAGAGAACGCAACGATCGTTTCAGCCATGGAAACAGAAATTAGCAGAGAGAGGAAATTGGACAAAGTTTACATAAACGAAGTACTCATTACTTACACCGAGAGAGTGTTGAGCAACAGCGAGGAGACACCAAGCATTTTTTTAAAGGTGGATTGCTCGACCTAACATGGTCCCACCCAAGTACTCATTGAACTAAAAAGAAAACTTGGCTAGATGACAGGGATGCAAACCCCCATCTCGCCTGTTGTATCTTTAATTGATTTAAATGTGAATGAACAAATGTATATTTTTTATTTAAAGAAAATTATTCTTGATGTTTAATGAGGTTTCTTGATCAAATATGCCTATAACAACAAATATATTAAGTTGTTAAACACTAAATATTGACACTTAATTTTGTAAAACAAATTCAGACTGAAGTTAAATTATTGTAAAATTTAAAATATATGAACCAATTGTTACATATTAAGCCTTGTTTGGATTGACTTAAAGAAAAAAATGTTTCTAAAAAAATTCATTTTTATTCAAACCCTTCTAAATCTATTTTGAGTGGTCGTCAAATATTCCAAATTTTTTTCCAAAATGACTTATTTTTTAAATTAAACACTTGATTATGCATTTCAAACACACCCTAAAATTTATGAGCAAAATTGTTACAAATTTGAAAATACATAGACTAAATTATTATGATGCATATTTCAAGAACAGGATTATATTGCTATTTTAACGTAAGTTCAAACACAAAATGGGTTCTTTAACCTATAAAGCATTAGTCATATGTTTTAGATTGAACAGACTAACATCATGATGGATATCACGCCTTCTTGATGTAATTACATCAGTGTTGAATCCACCAATAGTCTCCACGAACATGTCATATCTAATATTATAGCCTCCCACCTTTGACTACTTTTTTCTTTTTTTTTTTTTTTAAAGATAAACAACACACACAAAAAAAATGTTAAACACAACATAAATCACACTAAGAATCTGAAGTATACTAGATGCTCGATCCTCTAATGCTTTACATACAACACAATGAACCATCTCATTTTAACCATGATGGACATGAGAAAAAGCAACAACACTTAGATCATTGTCTCAACAATAAAGAAAGAGACTTCAGAATTATAAACAACATTGTCATTTAATAGATTGACTATCTTTAGACAATCAGAATCAACAAAAAAAGAAAATATTCGAGATTGAGCATATATATCGCCATTACTTCAAGAATCTTCACTTCCTTGGAATATATGAACTTCAATCCAACAAGAAGAACCCGCGCCAGATGGTCTCGAAAAACCCATCTCAGACCTCATAAGTTGGAAACAAAGCACTAAGCAACATCAATGTTCAATTTCCAACAAGAAATAACAAGAGGTTGCCAATCAACCATCAAAGAAATATTGAAAAAAAGGGGACATGTTCTTGCATTTGTCAACTACATCAACACCAACATGATGAATCTGATCCACATATTTGTCAGTTAAATCCCTAATATTCTCAAAATCTGCATATGGTCTTTGAATTAGTAGTAGTGTTTATGACCTCTTTTAATACTTTATAATTAAATTTTAAACTTCATTCCAACAATAAATTCGAAGTTTAAAATTATTACTAGCTGAAATTGAAAAACTAAACCACTTATGATACCTCCTTTTATTCAAGGACTCGTGAAATCAACATTTAAGAAAATTACTTGATATGCTATTTATTCTATATGGAAATGAGTGAATTCTATCTCGTGAAATTAGATTCTCAACTTACTATTTAGTCAGATTTCTTAGACTTGTTGAATCAGTTAGTTAGGTCATTTTCACTCATGCAAATCAAAGAATGAATACTCACGAATAGGATTTTATAACTCTTACTCAGGATTGAGATAGAGTTACATAATGACCATCTCCTTAAGATACTAATCTTATCAAGTAAAGAATTTATAGAAAGAGATTAAGGGCCTGTTCGGATTAACTTAAAAAATAAATGTTTTTCAAAAAATCATTTTCATTTAAATACTTTCGAGAAAAACTTTTTAAAATAAATACACTAGTTGCTTTTAAAATATATTTTGAGTAATTATCGAACACTTGTATTTTTTTCAAAATAACTTATTTTTTATATTCAACACTTGAAAATATATTCTAGATACATTTTGAACTATTTCACACCTCAATCTTGTAAAAGCTTAAGGGAAGAAAAAAAATAGAAATTAAAAGAGGGGAACGGAAATGGAGTGGTGAAGGGCGTTGAGCCATGCTCTCTGTTTTCCATTCTCTCACCGCCACGTGTCTCCTCACGAAAATACTGCAAGAGTATATCACACTTCGCTCTTCTTTTATTCATTCTCCCGCTTCCCCTCCGCAGCTACGTGAAACCTTCATCATCTTCTTTCTTCTTTCTTCTTTCTTCTTTTCTTCTTCCCTAATTCCCTTCCTTCCGCAGGGGAAGGGGCCCTTCATTTTCCCTTTCTTCCCTTCCTCCTCTTTCCATTTCCTCCAACTACGTAAGTTTTCTGATCTCATCAACATTATTATTGCATCCTCCAGTTCTTCTAATTTTCAATCATAACACACGTTAAGTATATAATTGGCTTTCATTGCTTTCCATCTGAATCTCGATTCATCTTCTAATTCCTAAAATGTAACTAATTATCGCACAGCAGGGCGTGAATTAAAGAGGATATATCCAGCGCAGTGGTGTGGTGGGGGTCGACGTGCGATCAATGTCCACGCTGGAGTCTGGCCCGCAAGGGCTGACCAGACGCCCATCTCGGAGCGCCGCTTCCACTGTTTTCTCTACCGAGGTATTCGACAATGAGGTGGTTCCCTCGTCTCTAGCTTCCATTGCTCCAATTCTTCGCGTCGCTACAGAGATCGAAGCTGAACGCCCTCGTGTTGCCTATCTCTGTAAGTTCAATCATATCAAATTAGTTTACGTACGCTTGAGTTTATCATCATTATTACTAAAAACCAATCACGCATTTTCTTTTCTCGCGCTAGGTCGATTCTATGCGTTTGAGAAGGCCCACAGATTGGACCCGAGCTCCAGTGGACGTGGTGTCAGGCAGTTCAAAACAGCACTGTTTCAACGATTAGAGAGGGTACGTACGTATGACTCTCTTATTTTATGACAATTAATTACTCCATTTATTTTCTTTACTTGCATTACCGTGAATTTCTAGAAGCTCGTGATTTTATGGTGAATATATGATGGCTGCATGACGTCATTAGGAGTTCATATATGGAAAAGAGAATCCAGAATTAGTAACAAATTGAATCAAGCCTGATAAAAAAAAAAAATAAAAAAATATATATAATAATAATAATAATAATAATAATAATAAGCGAAGGAAGTAAGAAAAAATTAATAAAAATAAAAAACAAGCTTCTAACAAAATTTTCACTCAGCAATAAATTTAATGAACAAACAATTTTATGGTCAGCTTCCAAATAAAGAGAAGAGCTTTACCTAATTTTTGGTGATCACATACTTTTACTTAGTTATGCTATAATTTCATCCCGAACTTTTTTTTTTTTTTTTAAGGATCTCGAACTAATTATATTATATACCTATTATAGTATACCCAATAACAAGAATTTGGTTTCTCTATAATAATAATAATAATAAGCGAAGGAAGTAGAAAAAATTAATAAAAATAAAAAACAAGCTTCTAACAAAATTTTCACTCAGCAATAAATTTAATGATCAAACAATTTTATGGTCAGCTTCCAAATAAAGAGAAGAGCTTTACCTAATTTTTGGTGATCACATACTTTTACTTAGTTATGCTATAATTTCATCCCGAACTTTTTTTTTTTTTTTTAAGGATCTCGAACTAATTATATTATATACCTATTATAGTATACCCAATAACAAGAATTTGGTTTCTCTATAATAATAATAATAATAAGCGAAGGAAGTAGAAAAAATTAATAAAAATAAAAAACAAGCTTCTAACAAAATTTTCACTCAGCAATAAATTTAATGATCAAACAATTTTATGGTCAGCTTCCAAATAAAGAGAAGAGCTTTACCTAATTTTTGGTGATCACATACTTTTACTTAGTTATGCTATAATTTCATCCCGAACTTTTTTTTTTTTTTTTAAGGATCTCGAACTAATTTTTTTTTTTTTTTTTCTTTAATTTTACCCCCAACTTTTTTTTTTTTTTTTAAGGATCTCGAACTAATTTTTTTTTTTTTTTTTAATTAAGTATCAACCAGTGTTTTTAGAATAATTTCTTGCTGAGTTCAAACAAAAAAATGTCCCTGAGGCGATGAAATTGAGGAAGAAATTAAGGGGTAAATTAGTTCACAAAAAATAAAATATAAATTTTTTAGTCTAAGATAAATTTAGGTGACAGTTATTCCCATCCTTTGTGAATAGGAAATCTTTTAGATTTTTTTTATAAAAAAAAACTTTTAGATTTTATTGGAATCGTAGCATTGTAGTTTTATGCCAACAAACAATTAGATGTAATGTATAAGGTTGGAAAAATTCAACCAAACTTTGGAGAAAAGAAAGAAATTAAAACTAATCGTATGTCTTACAAATTTATAAAACTTTTTCATTACATTTTTCTTTCTTCAAAGAATATGTTAAGTGGAGAATCAAATTTCTAATATTATAAAATTTATATCAGTTACGCTATTATCATGTTGACATACTTCTTATTATTATTACATAAATGGTTATTTTCAAATATTGGAAAATGAACCAAAATATTTACAAATATAGCAATTTTGCAGATAGATGGTGATATTTTACTATTATGTGTAAATATTTTTAGCAATTTTTTCATTTAAAATAATTTTTCTTAAATAAATCAATTAGCATGTTAAATAAATGAAATAATATGATAAGCAAAAATGAACGATGAATAAAAAAAATCTAAATATTATAAAGTAGTTTAAAACGAGGGTTCTTTTCAAATATAACAAAAGGAACCAAAATATTTACAAATATAGTAAAATTTCACTATCTATCTGCGATAGACTACTATCTGTGTCAGATAGACACAACTAGTAGTCTATTGCGATTTATCGTAGTCTGTCGCAGATAGTCCGTGTATTTTGCTATTAGTTATAAATATTTTCAGCAATTTTTCCATTTAAGATAATTTCCCTTAATACAAATAGAAATATAAAAAAATATCTAGTGAGACCACTAATAGTGTGATTGTCTCTTGTTAACTTGAGATAGATTAAGAAAGAACAATGATTAGGTTGCACCTAACCATCATGCTCCTCTTCTTCATACAACACAAATATTTTTTTAGGAAAAAGAAACCAAAATTACCAATTTTTGGGTTGCACCCAAGTTTTTTCCTAAGGATGTTTGGGGTAAGAGTGGAATAGTGACGAGTAAAGAGTTATGAAATCTAGTAAGTTGTGAACTCCTGAGGCCCAAAGTATAAAGAGTTGATAAGGTATAAAATTGATATTTTTTAGTAGTGAGACTCATCAACTCCTAAGGCTGAACAAGGAATGAAGTTCTCAATTCCCCACTTCCAAATTCCTTGGGCCAAACACACCCTTACCCATTAAAATTACTACTGGATGGATAGAAATAATGTGTGTTTGACTTTGACATGGAAGGATTAAGAAAAGACAATTTAAAACCTATCGATAATTACTAAGTTGGCAAAAATTATTCTATGAGACTATTACCATGAGAAATCTTCTAGTATTATGGGAATATCAAGCACCTTTTGTTCACATGTATATTTGTCTTCATAAATATTAATGAATCGTATAGGTGAGTTTTACTCTATTTTTTAATTTTTAAAAGCAAATTGATGTGACACACAATATATTAATATGTGGGTTCTATTCTATTTTTAAAAGCATATTGATGTGCCACACAATAAATAAAAGTATTTTCGTATAGTACTCAACTTTTATTTTTATTTTCATTTTCATTTTTATTTTTTATTTTTATATTACAATATAGTCTTTAGTGATAATAATAGTGAGATGTAGATTTCAAAAATTGCCTACAACTTTCTTTCTACGTAAAAATTACAAACCACACTGTGGGCTTGTGGCGGCCATTTCCAATATTTTTTTTTGGAGGCATGCATATTCATTTTAAACCTGGACAGTTTAAACAACGCCGATGCGCGAGTGTGGCAGCGTCGTGCAATCACAATATGATACAAAAACATGGATTCTATTGTGTTCCCCTGTCACGGAGTCTTGGAAGCTTGTAAAATACTCCAATTACCCACGGAACAACTAATTTGAAGTCCCTCATTGGTCTAGGACGATGCATCAAGTCTTGCGTCTCGAGCAAAAAAAACAGATGCTAGGGAAATCGAGGCCTTCTATCAGCAATATTATAAGCATTATGTTAGTGCTCTTGATCAAGGGGAGCAAGCAGACAGGTACTCCTGTAAATTTCACAACTTTCATCGACACTCTTGTTTTGATGTTTATATTGTATATCCTATGTTTGAATACCATATTCTTTTCCCTTCTAAACCTTTGCCAGAGCCCAGCTCGGTAAAGCTTACCAGACAGCCGGTGTGCTTTTCGAAGTGCTTTGCGCCGTTAATAAGACCGAGAAAGTTGAAGAAGTTGCTCCTGAGGTTTGTTCAATACAGTGTCAACTGTCTAATTGATCTTACCATTTCGCCTAATTGGTTGCCACGAAGATTGTCTAAACTAATGTTCTACATCAACAGATTATCGCTGCAGCTAGGGATGTTCAAGAAAAGACTGAAATTTATGCACCCTATAACATTCTACCTCTTGATTCTGCTGGCGCTTCGCAATCTATAATGCAACTTGGAGAGGTTTGTGTCATGCAACTGATAGTGGGTGTCATGTTATCATTACAAAATTCAAGCTTCATTTTGTTCTTTTTCCATTCCTTTTAGGTTAAGGCTGCTGCGGGTGCCTTGTGGAATACTCGTGGCCTGAATTGGCCAAGTACGTTTGAGCAGCGCAGACAGAGAGCAGGTGATCTGGACCTACTGGATTGGTTAAGGGCAATGTTTGGATTTCAGGTATGTTTTTCTTAACAAGAGGCAATCAATTCTAATAACTGTCCTAAGAGATAAACAATATGCAATTGACATTTTTGTGGCTACAGAGAGATAACGTTAGAAATCAGCGGGAACATTTGATCCTTCTGCTTGCTAATTCTCATATAAGGCTTCGCCCCAAGCCCGAACCTCTCAACGAGGTACAAAATGTAACCTTACATGCAAATCACGTGCCATTTTAAGGATATATATCCAATATAATTATGATGTATACAATATATTTTTTTGTCATTTATATGATTTTCTTCCTGGCGCATAGAAAATCACCTTGTTTATCAAATTCTGGAATCACTTTTTCTTTCCCCCCTCTTTTCTAAGCATATTCTTGGTTCTATAAATAACGCAGCTTGATGAACTAGCAGTTGATGCAGTAATGAACAAACTGTTCAAGAATTACAAAACGTGGTGCAAATTTTTGGGACGGAAACATAGTCTACGGTGAGATGTGAAAACTATGACTGGGGGGGGGGGGGTTTTGAAAACTATGGTTCCATTTTATAATGATTTATTTTTAGTTTTATATTTGTGAAATTTGTGCCTGTTTACTCCCAATTTTTTTACTAGGTTTTCACTATTCTTATAGAAACAATTGTATTCTCCATCAAATTCTAAAAACAAAAATGACTTGTTCTAGTTTAAAAAAATTGTCTTAGTATTTTAAAACGATGGTAGAAAGTGGATAAAAAAAAAAAAAAAAACTTTTAGGTGTTTATAAATTTAATTTTTAATAACGAAAATCTTAATTTGTCTAGGCTCCCTCAAGGTCAGCTAGAAATTCAACAAAGGAAGACACTCTACATGGGTCTGTATCTTCTCATCTGGGGTGAAGCAGCAAATGTTCGCTTCATGCCAGAATGTTTGAGTTATATATTTCATAATGTGAGACAATTTTTTATTTTCTATTTTTATTTTTTATCTTTTGCGTGTATATGGCTCTTTTTTCTCCTTTAGATCATTGTACTACAGAATTTGTTAATGTATTCCCTTAACATTATAGTCTTTGGCATTCTTTATAAGTAGATGGCATATGAACTTCATGGCTTGTTGGCTGGAAACGTGAGCATTGTTACTGGTGAAAATATTAAGCCTTCTTATGGTGGGGATGACGAGGCTTTCTTGCGGAAGGTTATAACTCCCCTTTATCGAGTTATTGAAAAGGTAAGTCAGCCAAATCCTTAAGCTACGTATCATTCTATTTCAGCCAAGTACTTGAGCTACGTACCATATTTCAACACCAATGGTTTTGCCTTTTGACCTTCCAGGAGGCCAAAAAGAGCGAAAATGGAAAAGCTCCGCACTCAGCCTGGTGCAACTATGATGATCTTAATGAGTACTTCTGGTTAGCCTTCAGATACTATTGGTATTTATTTGGTTTTGAATGTTGTCCGGTAGTTTATTATTTTCTTCAACATTTCAATTTGTAGGTCATCTGATTGCTTTTCTCTTGGTTGGCCTATGCGAGACGATGGTGAATTTTTCAAATCAACGCGTGACATAGCGCAGGTCTTTTTTAATATATATATATTTAAAAAAATTCTGTATTGATCCCTTTGTTCAAGCAGTTTTGTTTAACGAGAAAAATTGTTGTGCGAGGGACGAAAGGGACCACAAAGAAAATCTGGAAGTACAGGAAAATCTTATTTTGTTGAGTCTCGAACATTTTGGCATACATTTCGAAGTTTTGATCGTTTATGGACCTTTTATGTACTAGCTCTTCAGGTATCCAATTAAGGAACGTACAAATTTTTAGACTGTTTTCATGTTACTCCTGATTTGTGGTTCTTTACTCTATATCTAATCTACTCTTCAATTTGTTTGTTACAGACGATGGTCATTGCTGCATGGAAGGGAGTTTCCCCACTGGAGATTTTCCAAAGGGATGTCTTGTACTCCTTATCAAGCATTTTCATCACTGCTGCAGTCCTTCGACTTCTTCAAAGTAAAATATTCACATTCAAGAGCCTTGATACTTATTATATTTTTCAAATATAATATCCCAATAGCAACAACAATTGGAATACTATATTGTTCAAGTTGTAAAAAGTTACTTGAATGAATATGATGCAAATCCTTCATGATTTGCCCCCTTGACTCCCGCATAGAAGCTGTTCAGAATACTATAATGATTGAACTTTTACCTAATGTTCACTAGCCAATCTTGGAGAAATCTTCCTATATGATATGACTATACTATATCTTTACTCGATATTTGTATGTTTGAAAATTTACCTGAATTATATCCGTTGAAATGGTTGGGGAGGGGGACTATGAATCCGTTTCTTTTGGTGTAGTTATTTGTTTATAGGATTACAATAAATGATATGCATCTTTTATTGCAGGTATCTTGGACTTGGTAATAAACTTCCCAGGATTTCACCGCTGGAAGTTCACTGACGTGCTAAGAAATATTTTGAAGGTTATTGTCAGTCTTGCTTGGGCTATTGTTCTTCCCGTATGCTATCTTCACACTTTCAAGATGGCTTCTGAGAAATTCAGAGACGTGTTGTCATTTCTTAACACATTGAGGGGCATTCCTCCTCTATATATAATGGCGGTTGCTCTATATCTGCTACCAAATCTACTTGCAGCAGTTTTGTTCATATTTCCAATGCTTCGACGTTGGATTGAAAACTCAGATTGGCACATTATTAGATTCCTACTTTGGTGGTCTCAGGTAAGATAAGCTGCTCAATTCTCTTTCTCTCTCTTTCTCTTCCTCCCCTCTACTGTCCATAAGTACTCCATCAAATAAATACATTTTGACCACTATGGTTCTGATGCAACTATATACCTTAACTGCTATTGTCATGCACTCCATTAAATTAGTGATAATTCTGCTGAAACCTTCGTTTGTTCTAGATTTAATAATATACTCTTCTATCTTCCTAATTTTGAATCTAGCTGTAGGGAAAAACTGTGGTGCCTAATTAACAATCATGGTCCCCAGACATGGTATGCTTACAACAGTAATTTGTCTATAACATGTTTATCCTTTTTCCCTTTTCGTTTGACTTTCTATGAATATGCAATCAAAAGATTTGTGTAAGACCATTTTGACTTTTTCAAGTGGGAAAGACCTTGTCTCATCACTTTGGTTCACTCGTGCTCTTGATTGTGTGTTCATAAGGTTCTTGTTGGAGGTGTTGAATATTCAGGGTCTTGTGGAAAGGCCCTTGATAACCGTGTTTCTCTTTCTGCAGCCAAGAATATATGTTGGAAGAGGAATGCATGAAAGCCAATTTGCACTTATAAAGTGAGTTGACAGACTATGGATCTCATTTTTTCCCTATTATTTATGAAATCGCAAATTCTGTTTTCTTGATTAGTTAGTATGTGCTTCATGGTAAGACATTCTTCGATTTCAGGTATACCATCTTTTGGGTGTCACTTTTGTGCTGCAAATTTGCCTTTAGCTACTTTGTTCAGGTAATAAATTTTCGAAATGGCCAGGATAGTAATTGCAGTAGTTAAATATATTGAGGTTTTGGTCAATGTGCTCCTCTAACCTCTTTATATTTAATCCCTTCAGATAAGGCCATTGGTGAAGCCAACAAAAGATATAATGAGTATTCATCGAGTTGAATATGAATGGCATGAGTTTTTTCCTAAAGGTGTTTGTTTCCTGTCCGATCAGTTCACTTTAATGCTTTGATTACTTTTCTTGTGCTGAAATTATCTTTTCCATGCAGCCAAGAACAACTACGGGGCAGTTGTATCACTGTGGGTGCCAGTAATTTTGGTGTGTTCTCTATTCACTTCTTTATTTTTGTTTTATACGGTCGCTGTACATTGTATGGAAGAATTTTTGTATTGTCTTGTATAAAGCCTCATGTACTTTTTAATTTAAATGCAGGTTTATTTCATGGATACTCAAATTTGGTATGCTATATTTTCGACCATATATGGTGGTTTCATTGGAGCTTGCGATCGATTAGGAGAGGTGATATTATGCTTGTTTAAGAATTATTATTTTATTTCATTTATTAATCTTTCGAAGTGACTCATCATCGATGCAATATCTGCTCGCATATTTTTTCTCCAACCTCTACTAGCCTAGCGTGCACAATTATTTGGTATCTTCTAATGTCTTGGGCTGGCTTAGAAATTATTACTTTTTGATCTGTCAAAAGATTATGTCAAAAGTAATTGTTTGAGGCGTATCTTCTGGGTCGAAACTATTATACAGAACTGACTATTTTTCATATAGCACATATTTGTAGATTCAATTAAAGTAGAAATGTTTCTCGTGTTGATAGAAGAATGTTTAACTATGTTTGTTTGAATCACTTAATTTTAATTACCAGGTAAAATGTGTTTGGTTTGACTTGATTTGATTTGATTTTCAATTACAGATACGAACTCTAGGTATGCTTAGGTCTAGGTTTCAATCCTTACCAGGCGCATTCAACACATACTTGGTGCCATCAGATAAGTCCCGAAAAAGGGGATTCTCTTTCTCAAAGCGTTTTGCTGAGGTTGCTTTTTTAGTTTTGAATGTTTTTTTATTACCTTTTTCTAAGATGTATAAAATCAGTTGTTCAAGCATTATATCTTTAGTAATTTCTATTTTATTTCTGAGTAGATTACAACCAGCAGGAGAAGTGAAGCTGCCAAGTTTGCACAGTTGTGGAATGAAGTGATATGTAGTTTTCGGGAAGAAGATTTAATAAGTGACAGGAAAGGCTGTATAAACTAAGTTATCTATTATTTCTTCATTCCAAGCATCCATTAATTATATTTTTAAAACTAAACTGGTTTTTCAAATGAAACAGGGAGATGGATCTCTTGCTAGTTCCTTATTCATCAGATCCCAGCTTAAAAATAATACAATGGCCTCCCTTTTTACTAGCCAGCAAGGTCGATCCGGTCCCTTATGTTTTCTTTTATGTATATCTTACCTTTTCATTATTGGGCATACTTGAAGTGACTGTTAACAACTTCTCTACTGCTACAGATTCCAATAGCATTGGATATGGCTGCTGAGTTTCGATCCAGAGACTCTGACCTCTGGAAGCGTATTTGTGCAGACGAGTACATGAAATGTGCAGTGATAGAGTGTTATGAATCTTTCAAAAATGTCCTGAATGTTCTAGTTGTTGGAGAAAATGAGAAAAGGTTCTAAGCTACAGTCCTACTTATTGAACCAAACATCATCAAATGATCATAATTTTCCTTTCCTGCAAAGAGAAAACATGCAAAAGCTTAACCTGCAGTTCTGTATCATTTGTAAAACCAAGATATTTCATATAAGGGGAAATTGCAGCCTTCGGATTTTTGGAAACAATAAATCATCATTTACTTCATTTTTTCTCACTGCCTCAGGAGGAAAAAACTATTAATGTTTTATAATGTCAGCGAACTTCGTACATGGCTGTTTATGGGTCACCTGTAAATGTTTTTTTGAGTACCAATCATCCAAGGTTGAAATAATGCATAAACTGCAATTATGTTTCTGCAGGATGCTACAACTAAACGGAGAAATGAGAACCTATGTCAATTCTAACTCCACTCTGACTTTTACAGGATTATTGGGACCATTATTAAAGAAATTGAAAATAATATTGGGAAGAACACACTTCTCACAAACTTCAAAATGGGTCCCTTACTCATTTTGTGCCAGAAATTTGTGGAACTCGTGGAAATCTTGGTAAGTCATGATGCAATTTTGAAGTGTCTGTTGGTCTATTATTGCAGATTGGAAACTTTTTTTGTTTCCTGTTTCAGAAAGATGGAGACCCATCCAAGCAAGATACAGTTGTGCTTTTGCTGCAAGATATGTTAGAAGTTGTTACTCGAGATATGATGCACAACGAAGTCCGGTTAGCAAATAAAATTTGTGCAATTTGATGTGAATTTGTTTATGCCTACTAGCATCCTTCGAATGGTTACTGTTATACGCTGAAATGCTAACTTTCCTTGTTATATCTTTCAGTGAATTGGCAGAACTGGGTCATAACAAAGACTCTGGAAGGCAACTCTTCGCGGGTACTGACACCAGACCTGCCATAAACTTTCCTCCTTCAGTTACAGCTNCTGCTGATCTAAGATTAAAGATCTAAGAGGGTGCAAACTAAAATAAGTTATAAATGTTTTGGCAGCTTTATTAAGCACACATTCATGTTTCATGTCTTATAACGCCGAAAATGGATTTTTCTTTTAAGCTTTGATATAAAAATTGGATATTTTATTCTTCCTCTTGGCATTTCCAATAAAAATTACTTTTTGGTTTTTCTTAAGAAACATCTTTTGTTGAAAAGAAATGTTACTAATATACCTCAGTTTTTGTACTTGGTAATATTTTTGGGTTCTTGACAGCATTGTGTCTCCAAAATATAGTGAAAAGATGGGTCTGGTTCAAAACTGACCCTGAGATGAATATTTTTGGGTTGTTCACAGCGTTTTGACTCCATACTACAGTGAAGAGACTGTCTATTCTAAAACTGACCTTGAGATGGAAAATGAGGATGGTGTCTCCATCATATATTACTTACAGAAGATCTTTCCAGGTGAGTGATATATGGAAACGACTCAAATATCTCTTGGTTCTTTGATAAGTGATTTCTGAGTGACTTATCTCATGAACATTTGCCTTCTTGCTAGATGAATGGAACAACTTCATGGAGCGACTCAATTGTAAAAAAGACTCTGAGATTTGGGAAAATGAAGAAAACATACTACACCTCCGTCATTGGGCGTCCTTGCGAGGACAAACTCTATCAAGAACAGGTAGCTTAGATGCATTACATTTACTTTTGAGGTCATCTATACATCTCCATCGTTGGCATTAACAGAATTATTGCAGTTAGGGGTATGATGTATTATCGAAGGGCATTGAAGCTTCAAGCATTTCTTGACATGGCTTCTGAGAGTGGTAAGCATGTGCATGTTAACCTTTTCCTGTAATTGCAATCAAATTTACTTCTCAAGAATGCTTGTTTCTCATTCCTTCACTCTTTGTGTGGTTGAGATGTCTTGTGTTCTTATTAGCTTCATTGGTGTGCTTTCTCTCTAATGAGTATTAACTATGGTTTCCTTAATGATTGCTTTGATAATGATAGAGATACTTGAAGGTTACAAAGCGATCACAGTTCCATCAGAAGAGGATAAAAGAAGCCAGAGATCCCTATATGCTCAATTAGAGGCCGTGGCTGACATGAAATTCACGTACGTTGCTACTTGCCAAAATTATGGAAATCAAAAACGAAGTGGGGATCGTCGCGCTACAGATATCCTGAATCTGATGGTTAAGTATGTTCCCAACCCCTCCAATGTAATTGGGTTAATGTATTTTTAATGTGTGTTTTTCCTTGGTGCAATTCGTTAAATAATTTTTTTTTCCTTCCACTTTCTTTTTGGGCACAGTAATCCATCTCTTCGAGTGGCGTATATTGATGAAGTTGAAGAGAGAGAAGGTGGAAAAGCACATAAAGTGTATTATTCTGTAATGGTAAAAGCTGTTGATAATCTTGACCAGGTAATAATAAGTTAAACTCGAGGATTAAAAATGGTGAATTTATAGTAATCTTGTTCTTTTTTTGCTCTTATTTAAAGGAAATCTATCGGATTAAGCTACCTGGTTTGGCTAAGATCGGAGAAGGGAAACCTGAAAATCAAAACCATGCTATTATTTTTACGAGAGGTGAAGCACTTCAAGCAATTGACATGAATCAGGTAAACCATCAAAAGCTAGATATTGCTGCTTGCTTTTGGTTATGACATAGATGCTGAATAATGGTGGTTAACTTTCTGAATCCCTTCTAGGATAATTACTTGGAAGAAGCATTCAAAATGCGAAACCTTCTAGAAGAGTTCAATGAGGACCATGGTGTTCGTCCACCTACAATTTTGGGTGTGCGTGAACATATCTTTACTGGAAGGTTAGGTTTTTTTTCTTAACAAGAGCTATGAAAAGTTGTCATGCCTTCTTTTTCTAACTTCAGTTGTCGAACCGCAGTGTTTCTTCTCTGGCTTGGTTTATGTCAAATCAAGAAACTAGCTTTGTTACTATTGGTCAGAGGGTTCTTGCAAGGCCTCTAAAGTATGCTTTCCTTCTTGGACTTAATTTATTTTACGTATCTTATAATTAGCCAACATAGATATTAATCATATTTGAGCGAAGGAGTATTTGGGAAAACTGAACCCGAAACTCTTAAAGTTGGTGTGGATGTACAAATCTCAAAATTAACTAATCACTTTTTTAAAGTAGTTAAAAGGAAGCAGAACTGAATGATTGAAAACTTGCATGAGTAAAATTTTAATTCTAGTTCTCTTTGTAATGACTTAATGCCAAAGGATTAACCCTTTTTCTTTCTTTGGTTGCACAATGGTGAATATTTGGGAAAGAGTAATACTAGATTAATCGTGATTTTTATATTGCTTAGCAGTTTGCCCTACTAAATGTGAGCATATTTTGTTCACACATTGATAAACTTGCTTTGGCTGGTTCTAGGGTGAGGTTCCACTATGGACATCCAGATGTTTTCGATCGAATCTTCCATATTACTCGTGGGGGCATGAGCAAAGCTTCTCGAGACAACAAACTCAGTGAGGATATCTTTGCTGGTATTATTCTTTACACTACACTTTCACTAGTCAAGTGAACTTTTCTTCTCAAGATTTATTATCTTTTTAAAAAAATTTCCCCCATAGGCTTCAACTCAACGTTGAGACGAGGAAATGTAACCCACCACGAGTATATTCAAGTTGGGAAAGGGAGAGATGTGGGTCTTAATCAAATCTCTCTTTTTGAGGCGAAGGTAGCTTGTGGTAAGGGAGAGCAAATTCTCAGCAGAGACATCTATCGTCTGGGGCATCGTGTTGATTTTTTTCGCATGTTGTCTTTCTACTTCACAACAGTAGGGTTTACGTCAGTGCAATGGTGAGTTTTCACATTTAAATATTTTCTTTTACCTCCTGAACTAATGTGTATCTTTGATTTTCTTTTTTAGCGCTGAAATTTTCTCCCGTGCAATGATTATTTGTTATTTTTGTGATGCAGATGATTGTCATTACAGTATATGCTTTCTTATATGGTAGACTTTATCTGTCATTGAGTGGATTGGAGAAGTCCATAATGAAATATGCTAGGTCAAAAGGAAATGATCCTTTAAAGGCGGCCATGGCTTCACAATCAGTTGTTCAGTTAGGTCTTTTAACTGCCTTGCCAATGATCATGGAAATTGGGCTTGAGAGAGGGTTCAGAACTGCAATAGGTGACTTGATACTCATGCAATTACAACTAGCATCCGTTATCTTCACCTTCTCTCTTGGCACAAAGGTGCATTATTTTGGGCGCACAATCCTTCATGGTGGGGCAAAGTATAGAGCTACTGGTCGTGGTTTTGTTGTGCGGCATGAGAAATATGCTGAGAACTACAGGATGTATTCAAGGAGTCACTTTGTCAAAGGACTTGAGCTTATGATATTGCTTATAGTTTACCTGATATATGGAACAGCTGCTAGTGATCCTGTAGCTTATATTCTTGTCACATCCTCAATGTGGTTCCTGGTTGTTTCCTGGCTATTTGCCCCTTTCCTTTTCAACCCTTCAGGTTTTGAATGGCAAAAGATAGTGGATGATTGGGATGATTGGTCAAAATGGATCAACAGCAGAGGTGGTATTGGTGTGCCTGCAAACAAAAGTTGGGAGTCTTGGTGGGACGAAGAACAAGAACACCTTCAGCACACTGGATTCATTGGACGCTTCTTGGAAATCGTACTATCTATCCGATTCTTTCTCTATCAGTATGGTATAGTGTATCAGCTACATGTGGCTGGAAATAATAAACGCATCACGGTAAGCCTCTGATTCCTATTTGGTTTTAGGAAACAAACAAACAAAGGAGAAGAAAAACAGATTTTTATTTTCTGTTATCATTTTCAGGTGTATGGGTTATCCTGGCTTGTCATTGTTGCTGTGATGGTTATACTGAAGGTTGATGATTGACCTCTAATAACTTTTCCTGCATCAAAGAAACCTTATTTATTTCAAGAATTACGGACTTAACTAATGAGCGTTTGAACTGCAGATTGTGTCCACGGGTAGAAAGAAATTCAGTGCAGACTTCCAGCTATTGTTCAGACTTCTAAAGTTGTTCCTGTTTATTGGTTCAGTGGTCGTAGTAGCGATGTTGTTTACTCTTCTCCATCTCACGGTCGGCGACATTTTTGCAAGCATCCTAGCCTTCATGCCAACAGGGTGGGCTATTTTGCAAGTACGATGGTCTATGAGATGGAATCCTATGTTATCTAATTTAGATCACTTTTTATTTTATTTATTAATTATTGGAGTGTTGTTTTTTGGTGGTTGTAGATAGCACAAGCTTGGAGACCTATTATGAAAGCAATAGGGATGTGGGGATCAGTGAAAGTTCTTGCTAGAGGGTACGAGTATGTGATGGGCGGTGTCATCTTCACACCAGTGGCCATGCTTGCCTGGTTCCCATGCGTGTCGGAGTTCCAAACGAGGCTACTCTTCAACCAAGCATGTAGCAGAGGTCTCCAAATCCAAAGGATTCTGGCTGGTGGGAAAAAGAACAAGTGAAACCCGAATGAAAGCTCATTGCTATATTAGATTTGAAAAGAAGAGGAACACGACGTCCCAACTTCTTATAAGATCACCAAGCTCAAGTTGAATAAGATGGCTTCTGCATTGCTTTCCTCTTTTACCAACCAATATACTCCCTTTATGTATTATAGTTTCCAATGTAATATTAGCGTAACTCAATACTATTACAGATTCGTTTTACGTATAATATAAATAACCCACCACAATTTTTACTCGAAACGTGTACTTGTACTCATTCCCCTGTAAATTCAACGGCCCCTAAATCTCTAATTCTTCTGCAGTGGGAATAAAAAAAATTAATAAAGAATGTACATAACAAACACAAGAATGAAATTCATTATGTAAAAAATGATTGCAATAACATAAGGTTCTTATTTGTAAGGAAGACTCTCTCAATGCTTTTGTACTATTCATATTCTTATCTCATAATTCACAACTAAGAGAACACCTACTATACCATAAAAGTAAACCACTTAGAATGCCTTCTAAGACTCTTTTTTCGTCACAGTTGATAAACCCTACTGAATTTATGGTGCAATTTTCATCTACTTGACTAACTTGGAAGGTCTTACGCCATCAATATAACTTTCACCACGCACAGACATTTGCATTGTTTCCAAGTCAATTCTCGTGTTTAAACTTGTGGAACAACTAACATCAAGCCCTCTATTAGATGGTAAAGTAAGACATAGCATGAAGGATGGATTTTGGTTTTCCTTCGGAAGAAACGTGAAAGGTTAAAAAGAGAGAGAAGAAGAGGAAGATTACAACCAAAGATTCAAAATGCCCCCACACTTTTGGTAGTCAACCCTAGAGTTTTTGTACAATCTATATCATGTGTTCACACGAACGAGGTCATACCACTTAAAGGAGGGAAAAGCTTTAGGTTACACATGAGTATAAGTTGGCTTATATAGGGCCAACCAAGAGTCTCTAAATTGCCAATGAAACATTAAAATTAGGGAATAACTAGAAATAAATGAGTTGTAATAAAAAAGAGATGAAGAATTAAGTTTGCACCCTTACAAAATCTTGAAAAGATTACAAAAATACATCCATGCTTGGAGGCTTTCAGAAACTTCATTGGTTTTAGAATTCTTAGCATGTACTCTCGTGACAAGGTGTTAGTTAAATGGTTCATTTCATATCACTCTAATTCTAAAATACAAAGTCAAATGGATGCATTATTGAAAATTGTTTTAGGATAGTGTTAGATTTTTCTTGGGGTTCAGATATATAATTTAGACAAGATGCTTACGGAACAATTAATTAATATTATTATTAACTAATCACACCCATACTTAATTGCGGAATTGATTCATCAAGTTTCTAAATAAACACTTGTAAACATATTTTATTTGAAGGTAGTCAATGCAAGGGGCGGCAGTCGGCAATGTCGTCTAGTTATTAGCCTAATTTTTCTAAGACTTATTGAAACTTCATCGACTTGGATTCTTTCCAAACGGCCAATAAGTAAAATTGTATTTCCAATCTCCTATTAACAATACTCGATATTTTGATTCTTTTAGGAGTGTTCAAATAACCCGACGATCCGAACGACCTAAACTATCCAATCCAAAATGTAAGAGTTAGGTTGGATTAGTTTTGTTCTTGGGTTGGGTTATGCTTTTTCTATTTTTATTGGGTTGAGTTGAGTCGGGGGTTGGCCCAAATAATTTTTTGAATTGACCCAATCCAACCTGAATTTTATATATATTAATAAAAAAATATATATTTCTATTTGTTTAAAGTTTGATTACTTTGTAGAATTTTTAATATTTTTCTTTTTAAATTGTTATGATATTTATCTTTGCTTAAAGTTTGTAATAAATATCTTAGATATTTGGTATTTAATATTTGAATTTTATGAGATTTTAGTTATTAGTCTAGATAAATTTACATATTTTTTATTAAAAATAAAAAATAAGTTATAACCCGACAACCCAAAAGTTGGGTTGGGTTGGGTTGGAGATTTTATTTGGATTTTTTGTGTTGTCAACCTAACCAACCCGAATTTTTCGGTTGGTCCAAAAAACACCCTCGACCCAACCCAACCCATGTACACCCCTAATCCATTTTATATTATAATTCAACATGTGTATTTGCACGTATTAAATATTAATTCATATCTTCATTATGTTTTATAGATATTTGTGAAATATAGAAAATAACATCTATTAATTTTAGTATGAATATAAATACGAATATCAAAATCTAATAACTTAGTTTGAAAGTAAAACTAACTTAATTATTAATTTAAATACTTTTTATACTTTTTCAATCATAGAAATATCTGTCATAATTTATCCATAGATCCATCTCTATATTTGTAAAATTGAAATTTGTAAAATTGAAATCTTGATATTCACAACATCTTGATTAAATTTAGAAAATATATATCACATTATTGAGGTTATTTTTTTTATAAAAATTTTAAGCATATAATTAAGATCTTGTTTGGTAATTATTTTATTTTTGGTTTTTGGAAATTGAGCATATTTTTTCTCAGTTTCTTACAATATTTTATATATTTCTTAAGTAAAAGAGTTGAATTCTTAGTTAAATTCCAAAAACATTGATAAAAAAAGTAGATAAAAAAGCAAGAAGTTTAGAAGTGCTAAGGATGTTTATATGTTTAATTTTAAAAAATCAAATGGTTGCCAAATGAGACCTAATATTAGCTTTCAACCTTAATAATAATTTTTCCATTAAAAACTTTTAACAATTATTTTTCAAGGTTGAGATATTAATATTGTCTCAATTATATGAGCAAAAGGTTCTTCCCAAGAATTCAATTGGATCCTAAAACATTTTAGTTGGGTTCGAGTGGTTTAATTTCTCCCCAAAAGTTCAACCCTAGTCTTAGCGTGCATGAAATATGAACACCAACTAGTCTCATAAGTATAAGTCTTAACAAAGAGTCCTTAAAGCATATGGAACCCACACAATGATCTCCTTAGAATAGACAAACCCAAATATACAATATTAACTAAATAAACTATTTAATCAATTAGTTTTTGCTCATTAGCCCTAGGTTAACCTAGAAAATTGCACTATTATACATAGTGTAACAAGTCGTGTCCATAAATATAATCATTGCATAAATTTGATGTTACACAAATTGTTCAATAATTGCAACTAGGTCAAAAGTTTGCTATACCCCTTTATGTACATCTTACATTTTAAGTTCTACTTATCCGTTAAGAAATAATGTGTCTATGATCCAATCATAACTAAGTTCCTCTTAAGCCAGTAACCCAACAAGAGGATAGGACCTCATTGATCAAGTTTCAAAATTAATACTAAGCGAACTACTCATATACTTTCTAGCTGCTTATTTGGTCAAGTCTCCAACATGATAGGTTATTTGAATCGGTTACAAAAAGCATTCTCACTCATGCAAATCAAAGAACAAGCTTTCACAATAAGATGTTCATAACTCACTCAAGATTAAGATTGAATCGCATACGAACATCTTGTGAAATAATTATTTATTCATGTTTTTACATGAACGATGATATTGATTAAATCATCTATAACTATTGTCGAGCATATTGTATTAATAGTGTTACAACTAGAATCTAAGGCACTCAACTTTATCAATATACTATAGATATAAAAGTGAAAAAAAACAAAAGAAAAACGCAAAAAATAATAATAATAAAGAAAGAAAGAAAAGAAACCGAAGAAGAAACACCGGAAAAAAGAAGAGAAGAAGAAGAAATGTAGAAAAACCGAAGAACAAGGAAGAGTGGTTAAAATAATAATTTCACATGGTTATAACATAAGCAGAAGGCCAAAAACCATTTGTTTTGAAACTTGGGGTTAATTTTGCTTTTGGGACCCTAGAACTCTATACAATAATTTCTAAGTTTGAGGGTTTAATTTTTACCATAAATTTGAAGGTACAATTGCAACTACCATTATACTATGTAATTTTTATGATTTTCTCTTAAAACTAATTCCCTATCAACTCATTAAATTGATCATTTTTAATTCTTTAAGACGTAAGTCTATAACACATGAGTTCCAATGGACTTCTAACACCACTATACTAGCTTCTCCATGTTGCAATGCCCATGCAACACGTTACAATGAAAGTCTTTATTATTATTATTTTTAATAAGACTTGTTTAAATCTTATTTTTGATGTTTGAACTTTCCTATGTAGTTCATTTTGTCTCATACATTTAAATTATTTTTTTTAATCTTTACAACGTTCTATACATGTAATTCTTTTAGAAACTTGATGCCTACTTGATACTACGCTAATTTATTTTTAATAGTACATTGTGCATTAAAAAGGCTATCTTAGTTCTTACTATTAATTTAAATTTGTTTGAAAATTTTGATACTACATTAGTACATATGACTTCAACTCTTGCTCAGATAGGAATTTAAGGATTAAAATAAATGGATAAAATGTGTCTATATCAAGTTTCTAGTACATAGTTTATTTAAAAAAAATTAATGGCAAGAATTAAAATATGGATTTCTATACAAATTTCATAGAATCTTTGAAAGAGATAAGCATAAAGGTTGAATGCCTTGAATTGAATAAACCTGAACTATTTGTTCATAGATTACAAACTTAACTAAGTGATTTAAACATCTGAAGTTTGGTTTCCAGTAACAGGAGTTCTCTTTAAAAGATAGTCTTGATAATTAAATAAGCTCACATAATAGTTAGTCACCTAACTCAAAGATTAAAATATTGTTGTCTCCTCATAGATAGAGTTGACTAATTTAGTTAGATTTTACACTCATAAATAAAAAATAATTTTTTTAAAAAAATTAAAGGTTGACTAAGAAGATTTGAACCTCTAAATTCAATGGGGTACGTATATACCCACATGGTACGAAATTTCCATTGACATCTCCGTTGATATTTCTACCTGACTATGAGTTCAACACCAACATTTTATTATATATATCGAGAAAAAAAATCGATAAAACATAAGGAAAAAAATGAAAGGTAAGTGATTTATAAATAATAAAAATTTTTTACAATAGAAATAACGTTCATTTTTTGATCCAATAATAAAAGAATAAAAGGTTTATTTTGTAGTTTAAATAACTTTTTGAACTTTTAGCTTTCATAATTTTTCAAAAATATTTATCGACCGTCGACATTTTACCAACATTTTGGTACGAATTAGCATTGAGCTATATATATATATATATAAACATAATAATTGTAAAAATTGAATATTTTGTAAATAATTAAAGAAACTAATGCTACTCCTCAACCAAATTGGTTATTCAATCTCTATTCCCCGACCATAGGTTAATGTTGTTGATTGCCTAAAAAAGGCCTATTTACAAGCCTCCTCCATTATAAACCCACCAAGAATAGTATGGGGTCTAGAAATAGTCAATCTATCTTTGACCACAGATCTCCAACCAACTTTATGAAATACAAATATTACTTCAACATTTCTCCTTCTGTTTCCTCTCCCCATTCAAACCAACCTGGGTCCTCGCTGGTAGAACACACACAAAATGCAAACCAAACCAAATTCTCAATATTTACACTTTATGAACTCATTTTAATTGCAAACATTAAATGTTGGTAATTGAATGAAACCTTCCTTTAGCTTCTACAAGTTTCATCAAGGTCCTGTTAACTGTAAGAGAGGTGATTTAACAAACAGAAGAAGAAATGGATGCAGAACCTTCGATAACCAATGGCACAGATGATACAATCGTCTGCTACGCGCCCACCATGATTACTACAAATGGGGTGTGGCAAGGAGACAACCCTCTGGATTATTCTCTTCCTCTCTTCATTTTGCAGTTAACAATGGTGGTTTTGATGACTCGCGCTTTGGTTTTCCTCTTAAAACCATTTCGTCAACCTCGAGTCATCTCTGAAATTTTGGTGAGTTTAAGATCTGATTTTAGGTTCTTTGTTGCAGCTAACTTATTGGCCTTGATGATGGCATTTGGAGCTTTAAATTTTTGTTTCTTTGTGTAACAGGGTGGGGTGATTTTGGGGCCTTCGGTACTAGGGAGAAGTGCTAAATTTGCCAACACCGTATTTCCTTTAAGAAGTGTAATGGTGCTTGAAACAATGGCCAATGTGGGGCTTCTCTACTTTCTATTCTTGGTTGGTGTGGAGATGGATCTATCAGTGATTCGTCGAACAGGGAAGAAGGCAATGGCAATAGCTGTAGCAGGAATGATTCTTCCGTTCGGAATAGGAGCTGCCTTTTCATTCCAGTTGCACAAAGCAGATCAGAAATTGAACTACAACACTTACGTTATGTTTCTTGGTATTGCGCTCTCCGTGACAGCTTTCCCCGTGCTAGCTAGAATTCTTGCAGAGCTTAAACTGATAAATTCAGAGCTTGGAAGGATGGCCATGGCAGCTGCCCTTTTCAATGATATGTGTGCTTGGGTTCTCTTAGCTTTAGCCATAGCCTTATCTGAGAATGACTCCTCATCCTTGGCTTCTTTATGGGTTGTATTGTCAAGTGTAGGCTTTGTTTTGTTCTGCATCTTCATCGTTAGACCGACGATCTCGTGGATGATTCGAAAAACTCCAGAAGGGGAAAGTGTGAGTGAGTTCTACATTTGTTTGATTCTCACAGGGGTTATGATCTCAGGATTTGTTACAGATGCCATAGGAACACACTCCGTGTTTGGGGCTTTTGTGTTTGGCTTAGTTATCCCAAATGGATCACTTGGGGTGGCTTTAATTGAGAAACTTGAGGATTTTGTTTCAGGGCTTCTGCTCCCTCTTTTCTTTGCAATAAGTGGGCTTAAGACTAATGTGGCTAGCATAGAAGGATTAATCTCTTGGGTATCTATTCTATTTATAACTCTCCTTGCTTTTATTGGCAAAATCATTGGAACTCTTCTTGCTTCCATTTGTTATCAAATGTCCTATCGGGAAGGTGTCACATTAGGCTTGCTTATGAACACCAAGGGCCTTATTGAAATGATCATCCTCAATGTCGGAAAGGACCAAAAGGTAATCACTCTCGACACACTACGGGTGTTCATACTCAACACATATGCTCTGCACATATAAATAAGAGTTTTTCTTTTTCTTTACCATCAAATTTTCCTCTTTTTCATACCTTTCTTATTCTTACCAAACAATCAATGTAAACTGAATATGCAGGTGTTAGATGATCAAACATTCACAGTTATGGTGATTGTAGCCCTCGTTATGACCGGGATAATAACACCTGTAGTTACAATAATCTATAGGCCAACAAGAAGGTTTCTACCCTATAAGAAACGAACAATCCAAGCATCAAAGCCAGATTCAGAGTTCAGAGTTTTAGTTTGTATACACACACCTCGAAATGTGCCAACTATCATCCATCTCCTTGATGCCTCCCATCCAACCAAAAGATCCCCAATTTGCATTTATGTGCTACACTTGGTCGAACTCACAGGTCGAGCCTCAGCCATGCTCATTGTCCACAACACCAGAAAATCAGGTCGTCCTGCTTTAAATCGAACCCAAGCTCAATCAGATCACATCATCAATGCATTCGAGAACTACGAACAACACGTCGATTGCGTCTCTGTTCAACCCCTCACAGCCATTTCCCCTTACTCGACAATGCACGAAGACATATGCAATTTAGCCGAGGATAAACGGGTTGCCCTCATAATCATCCCATTCCATAAGCAACAAACAGTTGATGGAGGAATGGAAGCCACAAATCCAGCATTTAGATTGGTTAACCAAAATGTGTTAGCCAATGCCCCTTGCTCCGTCGGAATTCTAGTCGATCGAGGCTTAAACGGCTCGAATCGAGTCGCTTCAAACAAGGCAACTCATTATAACATAATCATGTTGTTCTTTGGTGGACAAGATGATAGAGAAGCCTTATCATACGCATGGAGAATGTCAGAACATCCAGGAGTGAGCTTAACCGTAATGCGATTCATCGCTGCACAAGAAATAATTGAACCAAAACCAGAAGAGGACTCACCAATCGTTTCAGCAACGGAAACAGAAATTAGCAGAGAGAGGAAACTCGATGAAGATTACATAAACGAATTTAGGACAAAGAACCCAAATAGCGAGTCAATTACTTACACAGAGAGAGTGTTGAACAATGGCGAGGAGACAGTGGCGGCCATAAGATCAATGGACGATGCTCACGACCTGTTCATCGTAGGAAGAGGTGAATCTCATGTATCACCTCTCACTGCCGGACTCACAGACTGGAGCGAATGTCCAGAGCTGGGAGCAATCGGTGATTTGTTAGCTTCATCGGATTTTGCAGCGACGACTTCAGTTTTGGTAGTGCAACAATTCGGAGCAGCAATAGCGGTAGAACATGGAGAAGAAGAAGGTTCACCACGCAACGAAGAACCCATTGATCCCTACCAAAGCCTGAGATCAATGAATTTGAGGCAACATACTCCACCAAGAACTCAAATGATTTATGATACATGATCATTGTATTACAGAATTAGATTTTTTTTTTTTCCCTTTTACTTATAAACCATAGTATTTAGTATTTTGAATTTTCATCTATCCATATTTCTGCGTTTCCATGCATCCATGCCAAGATGAAGAGTATGGATATTTTTTGTAATAGAAAATTTATGAAACACAAAAGATAAACAACAAAATGTCATTAATATAAATAATATATATGATAATTTTATATGGTAATTTTTTGAAAGTCATAAAATATTTATTTACTAACTTTAAGTTTTTCTTTTACAATTTTTTTTTATAAATATCTGTCAATATTTTATCTATATTTTCATTGAAATTTTCGTAAAATTAAGAGTTCTATATTTTGGTCGAAATCAATATTTTAAACTTGGTATAAAAGAATATTTTCTTTAATCTTTTGTTGTTTAGGTTTTTAGTTTTAACTCTTTTCAACAAATTTTTTGGTCTCTTCTTTTAATTTCATTGTCTTTGGATAGCTCAATATAAAAACTACTAACATTTTCCTTTCTGAGTCTATTGATCTATTTTAAAAGAAATGTTTATAAATTAAGTTTTATTAATATATTAATAAACTTCTTAAATAATTTATCTCGATAAGTTCAATCAAACATGATTTGCACATATGTCAACTACATACTTTTCAAGATTATATACTAATGGCCTTAGATTTGCACTTTAATAGATAATATAATATTGTAATATAATAAGCATAATATGAGGCTTCAGAGCATAAATCCGAACGCTTACCTCAAATAATTTAGAGAAAGTCATGGCGGTGTCTTTAGTTTACTTGATCTCCAACTCCAGCGAAAGTAGGAACAAGGTCTTGTGGGATCCTCTTACAAAAATCTACAAGGGATAATGAGATTTGGAAAGAATTTCTCTAATTCTTTAAAAATTGATTTTTTATTTTTAAAAATTGATTTTTTATTTTTAAAAATTGATTGTGCTTGTTTAATTTTATTTTAATTTTTTTACTATGGATTCTTAGCCAAACGCCAAAAACAAAACATATTTTTAAAAACCACAACTTCTTTCCATTTAAAAACTTGACTTAATTTTTTAAAATATTAGTAGAAAAGTAGATAACAAAGTCAAGAATCAAAGAAAGGTAGAGTGAGTATTTATAAACTTAATATAAAAAAAACTAAATGGTTAACAAACATGACCCAAACTGTCGTTACATGTTAATCTTAAAATTTGGAAAAAAAAACTTAGTTAAAAGCAATTAGCATGCATGCATGTAGTAACACTTATAGTATTAAATTTTCTGTCAATATTTTTATGTTTCTACTAATTTAATTTATTATTTTTTTTTTTTTATAATTTTCCAAAAATATTCATTGACAATGGCCATATAAAAAATTCTAGTAATGTCCTTGGAGAGAGAGAGAGAGAGAGAGAGAGAGAGAGAGAGAGAGAGAGAGAGAGAGAGAGAGAATGGGAAAAGAAAAAAAACAGAAAAGAGAGGAACGGAAAGGGAGTGGTGAAGAATAGAAAGAAAGGGCAATAGAACACAATACAACAAAACAAACCCCCGAGAAGGGCGTTGAGCCATGCTCTCTGTTTTCCGTTCTCTCACCGCCACGTTTCCCCTCACAAAAATAACTGCAAGAAATATATCACACTCTCTCTCTTCTTTTATTCATTCTCCCGCTTCCCCCTTCTATTTTTGCGATCTCCTCCAGCTTCCCTCCGCAGCTAGGTGAAACCTTCATCTTCTTCTTTCTTCTTTTCTTCTTTCTTCTCTTCTTCTTCCCTAATTCCCTTCTTTCCGCAGGAGAAGGCGCCCTTCATTTTCCATTTCTTCCCTTCCTCCTCTTTCCATTTCCTCCAACTACGTAAGTTTTCTGATCTCATCAACACTATTATTATTGCATTTTTCCATTTCTTCTAATTTTCAATCATACACGTTAACTATATTAATTCCCTGGATCTCGATTCATCTTCTAATTTCTGAAATGCAGGGCGTGATTGTAGAAGATATATCTAACGCAGTGGTCTGGTGGTGGTCGACGTGAGATCAATGTCCACGCTGGAGTCTGGCCCCCAAGGGCTGACCAGGCGCCCTTCTCGGAGCGCCGCTACCACTGTTTTCTCCACCGAGGTATTCGACAATGAGGTGGTTCCCTCGTCTCTAGCTTCCATTGCTCCAATTCTTCGCGTCGCTACAGAGATCGAAGCTGAACGCCCTCGTGTTGCCTATCTCTGTAAGTTCAATCATATCAAATTAGTTTACGTGCGCTTGATTTTATCATCATTATTAATAAAAATCAATCACGCATTTTTTTTTTTTTCTCTTTCCATTTTCTTTTCTCGCGCTAGGTCGATTCTATGCGTTTGAGAAGGCCCACCGATTGGATCCGAGCTCCAGTGGACGTGGTGTCAGGCAGTTCAAAACAGCACTTTTACAACGATTAGAGAGGGTACGTACGTATGACTCTCTTATTTTTTTTAATAATTAATTACTCCATTTATTTTCTTGCATTACCATTAATTTCTATTCTATGATCTATCCCCCCCTTTTTTTAGCGTACAAGAATACAGCCCATTTTTTGCTCTAAATAACTTGAATGTCTTTTGACTACTTGAAAAATAGTCACTTCATTCTAATTTGAAACTTATTAATTTTATATGCATGGCCTAAACCCAATTCTTAATTTTTTTATGCATGGTTTAAGCCAACGACACTTAATTCACTACAAAATTAAAATGTTAATATCTGTGACAAAGACAACGATTAGATATAGTTAGTAGTCCTCATTTATTATCTAATAGAAAGATAGGTATAATTTAAGATGTATTTATTTTTTTTTTTTATGATAATTCACTCTAAGTATAGTTTAAGTGTTAAAATATTAGCAAAACTTTTTTTTCTTTTATCGTTAGATGTTTTAAATCCTGACCATATGAGT
>QLSR01000317.1:0-7500 GCA_031780015.1 Citrullus colocynthis
AAATTGAGATGATTGGATTTGCACCAATAGAAACCATAAATTTGATACACAATAAAAGGATACGATAAATATTTTTTATTTATTTTTAGGTAGTGAACGGAGTTCTTCCATTCATTCTATCCTATTCATTGGTACTTATCACTGATACGGGAAAAATTTTGTACTTTCTTTTCTTTTGTCCCGGTCCATGGTCTAAACGAGTCACACATACACCCTAGTACATGTTCCTCGACGCTGAGGGCATCCCCGAAGGGCAGGCGATTTGGTGACATTTCTGATTGGCTGTCTTGTATTTCTAATAAGTTGTTTAATAGTTGGCATGTCGAATTGTATACATAATGAGTTGGTTTAGATCAATCCTAACCGGATGATTATGAATTACTTCTATATTCAATATTAATAATTAATAGGATTAATAGTAATAGAAAATATGATATTAACCCCCAGTAAAAAGAGAAAATCTCAAATTTCGGATTTTTCAGATGCTTCTCTCTCGATCCATATGTCTATCATCAATTTCATTGCTTTTTCTTTTCCATATATGTGTGTGTGTGAAATCAACATTTTGATGTTGGTAAAACAAGAAGAGGACGGAGAAGTGAGGAGTATTTCCCCCATTTTGCATTTTCCCCTCGTTTGTAAAATCAAAATGAGTATTCGTTAATTCAAAATCAAAATGGTCAACTAGAGGGTTTCTCGAATTACTTGTCATCCTCAGATTTTGGGATATTTGTACGGATGGCCCATTTTGAGAGGCCCACTTGAAATCTGGCCTCACTTTCAAAAATACTTGAAATTTGGCTTTTTGCTGATGTCATCACTAAGTGAATTTACCACTTTAACCCCACTTCCTTCTTTCTTCTACATTCTCTCTTTTTTGCAGCTTTTTTCTTTTCTCTTTTTCTTTTTTTTCTGCTCTTCTTCTTCTTCTTCTCCTTCTTTCCAATTTCTTTTCCAACGATTTCTTTTTTTTCTTTTCTGGAGATTTCTGTTTATGTTGCCCTATTTTTTTCATCTACATTTTTCCAGCGAGATTTTCTTAATTTAGAATGAAGCAAGAGTGAATTGGGCGAGGAGAGAACGACGCTGCTAAGAACTTCTCCCATAAAGTTCTGATTGGAACTTTACGGGAAAAGTGACAAGAAGCTTCCTTCCGAGTAAGTTTGAACTTATCGGGAAGAAATAAGCTCTCTGTCACTTTTCCTGTAAAGTTCCAAAAAGTTCTGATAGAAACTTTACGAAAAATGCGACAGAGTGCTTATTCCTTCTGGGTAAGTTTGAACTTACCGGGAAGGAATAAGCTCTCTCTCACTTTTCCCGTAAAGTTCTGATCAGCACTTTACAAAAAAAGTGATAGATAGTAGTAATTTCGGGTAAGTTCAAAGCTCCGATGAGACCAACTCTGGTAAGTGAGAACGAGAGCAAGAGAGCGAGAACAAGAGTGAGAGAGTGAAAGAGCAAGAGTCAGAGTTGGTCGCACCCTCTCTCTTGCTCTCTCACTCTCATTCTCGTTCTTGTGCTCTCGCTCTCATTCTTACTCTCTCGTTCTCTTTCTCAGGCTCTCGCTCTTTTTCTCGTACTCTCGCCTCGTTCTCGCTCTCACACTCTCGTTCTCACTCATCATAGTTGGTCGCGTCGGAACTTACTAGGAATTACGACTCTCTGTCTCTTTTTCCGTAAAGTTTCGATCAGAACTTTACGAAAAAAATTCTTAGCAACGTCGTTCTCTCCTCCCCCAATTCACTCTTGCTTCATTTTGATTAAGAAAGTATCGCCAGAAAAATGAAGATGAAAAAAATAGGGTGACATAAACAAAAATCTCCAGAAAAGAAAAAAGGGAAAAAAAATAGGGGATTTGAGCGTTTCCAACAAAAATCTTATCAGATTTCATTTATTTCAATAATAATTTAAGGTGTAAATTTTCTTTATTGAACAATAGTTTTATTTTATAGGATTTTGCAAACCAATTTCATTATGTATTCGGCGGGATATATTCTATCATAGTAATAATGATTTCGAGAAAAGAAATTAAGGGTTCATAGAATTAAACAAGAAGGTTTTAACTTAATTAACTAATGTCATCGTTTCAATGTCTCATTAAATTTTTAATAAAGAGTTTCAGTTTACTATTTGATCTTCTATATTTATATATTATATATATAATATATAAAATATCTAATAAAATCAAAAATAAACAAAAACTTTTTGGTTTATTGGGGCGATGGGGATTCGTATTTTCCCCATCCCGAAAATCATAAAACAAAGATATGAAAAAGAAAGGTCAACCCGTGTATTTATTTTTATTCTTTGAACAAAAAAGGTACTATTTTCTATTTTTTAATTGAGTAAACAAAAGATTTCTTATTTTTTTTACATACCCTAAAAATATAAAAAAATTAACTAAAATATTTATAAAGATAGCAAAATTTTACCGTCTATCTACGATAGACTATTATTTGTTTCTATTTGCTTCTATTTTTATCATGATAGATACAAATTATTGCAATTTATTGATAGTCGGTGGTATTTTCTATAATTTGTAAATATTTTTAGCAATTTTGTCATTTAAAATAATTTCTCAATAATAAAGGAAAATTATTTTAAATGAAAAAACTGTTGAACATATTTACAAATAATAGCAAATATTCTAGTTCATTTTTCTATATTTGATAAGAGCTCAATAACAAATTTAAATTAATGAATAATTATTTTATGATTTTTAAACAAGTGAAATATCTATTATTTTTATTATATTAACATTACGAACATTTCATTGCTTATTCTTTAAGTTTAATGAATTTTTCTACGATAAAATGTAAATAGTGAGTTGACATAGAAACGTGTATCGATAAAAATTTAATAATGATTTAATATAAAGGTTGATTTGGTATCTAAGTGTGATGGTGTGTGCCTTTCTACCAATATATAATTGTAGAAAGGTTTGTGGAGATGGAGAATGGTCAATGGCATATTAAGGAAGAGAAACTAATTTTATTATTATTTTTTTAAATGCCAAACTTGAGATGTCCAAAAAAGTATGACAACTACAAGAAGTGGTTGGAGAAGGAAGGGGATGGTAACGAATTATAGACCATTAACTTCACCATTAATCATTTTCCTGGAAGAAAAAGAAAAAAAAAGAAAAAGCGACACTTTTGTTTTTTTGCTTTTTCATTCATGAATAACACGTGCAGTATTGCTGCTGTTAAGAAAAATAATAAATTAATAAATTATTTAATGACGTGTGATATAATTAATTGAGGTAATATATATTATAGTCTGTCGATAAGATGGCGATATTTTGAAAAATCAAACTATAAGATTAAAAATAGTAATCCAAAATAAAGAAACAACGTACAGTGGTATGGAAAAATTACATTTTATTTTTTGTTTCTTATATTTTAAATTGACTATTTTAGTGGAACAGATCGAAAAGAAATGATATTTTTAATAATTTAGCTTCTTTCTTTTATGTCTCTTGTTCTCTCTTTTCTCTCATCGTTCTCTCTTTCTCTCTCATCTTTCAACCAAATGCAACCCACTACTCCCCTAAGTGACATTCTTAGGTTTTACCGATTTTGAAGAAATAAAAGTTGAGGTATATTTTTGATGAAATGGAACAAGCACAATTGTGTTTCTTCACCATCAATTCACTACTACCCCTCCATAAGGGATCTTTTCTTTTTTTTTTTTTTTCTTTTTTTTAATGAAATTGATTGAGCATAATTTATTCCTACTTTCTTTTTTGTGTCATCTTTATGGAATCATAATTTAACGTCTTGCCCAAGTTTCAGAGGCGAACAGCGAGTTAGCACATCGAGAAATATGACCAACAGTGCTTCGAATGTATATACAAAGAATTTCTTTTTTTATACTTTTGACTATTAGATAGGACCCATAAATCTCATGATGGGTACCCAAAGATTCATAGTGAACTTCGATAGGGGCTTCTCTTGAAGCAATAACGCGTTGATCTAGTCGCCATCGGAGCCACAAAGGACTATCTAAATTGATCCTTTTCTGGCGATAAGCTCCAATTGCATCATAGGAATTACAAAAAAAGGGTTCTTTCGTATATTTATAGTTATTATTGTAAATTTTTTCATTTTTTTGATTTTTGCGATTAGATGGATTATACCGATTTGCACAAATACCTCGGCGATTCCCGCTCGTTAATACATAGAGTCCAATAAGCATATCTTGAGTTGGTACAGAAATGGGATCCCCAATAGCTGAAGACAAGAGATTCATATGAGAAAACATAAGTAAACGCGCCTCTGCTTGAGCCTCCAAAGATAAAGGTACATGAACAGCCATTTGATCCCCATCAAAGTCGGCATTGAATCCCTTACAAACTAATGGATGTAAACAAATAGCACGTCCTTCCACTAAAATAGGTTGGAAGGCCTGGATGCCTAATCTATGCAGAGTAGGCGCTCTATTTAGCAATACGGGATGCCCCTGCATAACTTCCTGAAGTATTTCCCATACAATGGGTTCTTTTTCCCGAATTTTACTCTTAGCAACTCCTATGTTCGAAGCAAAATGTTGTCGAATTAGACCACGAATTAAAAATGTCTGGAAAAGCTCTATTGCGATTTCGCGAGGCAATCCACATCGATGTAATGAAAGTGAGGGACCTACAACAATCACAGAACGTCCTGAATAATCGACCCGTTTGCCAAGCAGAGTCTCCCGAAATCTTCCCTCTTTGCCTTCAATTACATCGGAAAACGACTTGTAAACCTTATTATGGCCATCCCTCATTGGTTGTCCGCGGATTCCATTATCAAGAAGTGTATCCACGGCTTCTTGTACCAATTTCTCCTGACACATTACTAATTCTCCTGGCGTAGATCTACTTGTTGTTAATAGATCAATAAGAGTATTGTTCCGATAGATAACTCTTCTATAGAGTTCATTAATATCCGAGCTCATTAGTTTACCCCCATCTATCTGAATGATCGGTCTCAGCTCGGGAGGAAGAACAGGTAATAGACATAAAACCATCCATTCGGGTTCTATATTTGTTCGAATAAAATGCTTAGCTAATTCCATACGTCTAACCAAAAAATCCTTTCTTCTTCCAACTTTTCGATCTTCCCATTCATTACCCGCGGGTCCTTCTTCGCCTAATTCTTTCCATTCTACCAAGGAATAATCTATAATAAGTCGCAAATCCAGATCGGCTAATTGTTCTCGTATAGCACCTGCTCCGGTAGAAATTTCTCGATTTCGAAATGTATCGAAGCCTTGGGTAGTAAAAAAAAGTGGGATGCTGTATTTCCAGGATTGGATTTCATATTCGAATGAACCCCGTAATCGTAAGAAAGTAGGTTTTTTAGCTATGGGCCTAGCAAAAGAAAAATTTGGATAGGATACTATAGGATCTCCCCCTTTCAAAATCGGACGTGAAAGTTTCTTTTCATCCGGCTCAAGTAGTTACATCAAATAAAGGAGTTCCCACTTTCAAATTCTATAAAACCCCCAACTACTCTTTACTCAAGTTCTCAATTAAGACCAAACAAGATTTCATTGATTCTTTTTCTTTTTTATTTCGATTTTCAGAGTTCTTTATTCAATATATCAATTACAACATAAAAAATAAATAAATGTGAAATTTTTGAGTAGTCTATTTCCCTTGGACTGACGAATCCCCTTAATTAAAATTAATAAGGAGTACCTTGGAATTCATAAGGGATTTACTTGTCTTTATATCGTTCCATTCGNGGGGGACGATTGGGGCGTGGACATAAAGGTCTTTATGACACAATCAATAATTCGCTTCATTTTCAATTAGGTCTTGCTTTAGCCTCTTTAGGGGTTATTACTTCCTTGGTAGCTCAACACATGTACGCTTTACCTGCTTATGCGTTCATAGCACAAGACTTTACTACTCAAGCTGCGTTATATACCCATCACCAATACATAGCAGGATTCATTATGACAGGAGCTTTTGCTCATGGAGCTATATTTTTTATTAGAGATTACAATCCAGAACAGAATGAGGATAATGTATTGGCAAGAATGTTAGACCATAAAGAAGCTATCATATCCCATTTAAGTTGGGCCAGCCTTTTTCTGGGGTTCCATACTTTGGGGCTTTATGTTCATAATGATGTCATGCTTGCTTTTGGTACTCCGGAAAAACAAATCTTAATCGAACCGATATTTGCCCAATGGATTCAATCCGCTCATGGTAAAACTTCATATGGCTTCGATGTACTTTTATCTTCAACAAGCGGCCCGGCGTTCAATGCGGGTCGAAGCATATGGTTGCCAGGTTGGTTAAATGCTGTTAATGAGAATAGTAATTCACTATTCTTAACAATAGGGCCCGGAGACTTCTTGGTTCATCATGCTATTGCTTTAGGGTTACATACAACTACATTGATCTTAGTAAAAGGTGCTTTAGATGCACGTGGTTCCAAATTAATGCCGGATAAAAAGGATTTTGGTTATAGTTTTCCTTGCGACGGTCCGGGACGAGGTGGTACTTGTGATATTTCGGCTTGGGACGCCTTTTATTTGGCAGTTTTCTGGATGTTAAATACCATTGGATGGGTTACTTTTTATTGGCACTGGAAGCACATCACATTATGGCAGGGTAACGTTTCACAGTTTAATGAATCTTCCACTTATTTGATGGGATGGTTAAGAGATTATCTATGGTTAAACTCTTCACAACTTATCAATGGATATAATCCTTTTGGTATGAATAGTTTATCAGTCTGGGCGTGGATGTTCTTATTTGGACATCTTGTTTGGGCTACTGGATTTATGTTCTTAATTTCCTGGCGCGGATATTGGCAAGAATTGATTGAAACTTTAGCATGGGCTCACGAACGCACACCTTTGGCTAATTTGATTCGATGGAGAGATAAACCAGTGGCTCTTTCCATTGTGCAAGCAAGATTAGTTGGATTAGCCCACTTTTCAGTAGGTTATATATTTACTTATGCGGCTTTCTTGATTGCCTCTACATCAGGCAAATTTGGTTAATTTTGTATGTGTTGTATCCGCGAAAATATCATTTCTTTCGATGGATAAGGGGATCTTCCTTCTTATATTTCTACATCTAGGATCCGACTTGTATCATTGCTACTACTAGGAATTGAATCATTATGGCAAGGAAAAGTTTAATTCAGAGGGAGAAGAAGAGGCAAAAATTGGAACAAAAATATCATTTGATTCGTCGATCCTTAAAAAAAGAAATAAGCAAAGTTCCATCGTTGAGTGAGAAATGGGAAATTCATGGAAAGTTACAATCCCCACCGCGTAACAGTGCACCCACACGTCTTCATCGACGTTGTTTTTTAACCGGAAGACCGAGAGCTAACTATCGAGACTTTAGGCTCTCTGGACACATACTTCGTGAAATGGTTCATGCATGCTTGTTGCTGGGGCAACAAGATCAAGTTGGTAAGGATTCAAATATCCCTTTTTTCTATTAATTTCTATGACCGTAGAGGGCCCCCTTTACCATTCTGTATAAATGGA
>QLSR01000317.1:20000-122432 GCA_031780015.1 Citrullus colocynthis
CTCTACACAACTTATCAATGGATATAATCCTTTTGGTATGAATAGTTTATCAGTCTGGGCGTGGATGTTCTTATTTGGACATCTTGTTTGGGCTCTCTTAGGGTTCCCTCATCTGGGATCCCTGGGGAAGAGGATCAAGTTGGCCCTTGCGAACAGCTTGATGCACTATCTCCCTTCAACCCTTTGAGCGAAATGCGGTAAAAGGAAGGAAAATCCATGGACCGACCCCATCGTCTCCACCCCGTAGAAACTACGAGATCACCCCAAGGAAGCCTTCGGTATCCAGGGGTCGCGGACCGACCATAGAACCCTGTTCAATAAGTGGAACGCATTAGCTGTCCGCTCTTCGGTTGGGCAGTAAGGGTCAGAGAAGGGCAATCACTCATTCTTAAAACCAGCATTCTTAAGACCAAAGAGGCGGGCGGAAAAGGGGGGAAAGCTCTCCGTTCCTGTAATTCAACTACCAAAATCATGCGTTTAGCTTTAAAGTTACTCTAATTAATTCAAACAGTGATTATAATAACTTGTATTTCTACAAGTTATCACAATCGATGTCATTAGGACAGAGATTGCGGACATTGTGCAAGAGTGAATCTCAAGAACGGTGGGAAACAAAACCCCAACTGGAGCTGCGGTCCAATTTAACAAGGTGAAACACTCGAACCCAAGCCCTTCTGTGGGGCTCGAGATGCAAAAGCTTTAGAGAATTTCATATTCGACATGTAGCAATATTTTAGGGCTATAAACACAATTGCTAAAGAGTCAAAGATCACTTTGGTGACGATCCACTTGGCACATGACGCCAAGTTATGGTGGAGGTCCCATTATAGAGATGTTCAAAAGGCTCATTGCACTATCGACACATTAGATAGGCTAAAACAAGACCTACATTCTTAGTTCTCCCTCGAAAATGTCGAGATCTTGGCACGTTGAAAGTTTTGGGAGTTAAAACACACAGGCCTTCTCCGAGACTCCATGAAACAGTTTGCAGGGCTAATGTTGGACATAAGTGATATGTCCGATAAAAGCAAAGTATTTTATTTTGTTGAAGTCCTTAAACCGTGGGTGAAGGCCAAGCTGTATGAATAGAGAGTACAAGACCTTACATCTGCGTATGCAACAGCCAAACAATTGTTTGACCTCAGAAATGACTCCCAAGACAAGAGACGACAACCAATTTCCTCGAGTGGAGAAAATAAAAATAGCCGCTCAAGTGCTCCTCGAAATGTTAGAGGGGATAAGACCACAAATGGAGATTGTAGACACCGTATTTGGTATAACTAACTTTATTATTATTATTATTATTATTATTATTATTATTATTATTATTATTATTATTATTATAGATAACATATATTTCAATTTATTTATTTTTATATAAAAAAATGGGTTTAAAAAAGATTTTTCCTTAAGTTTTTGAAACTTTTAAAAAGATGTAAAAAAAAAAAAAAGAATATACTAAAATTGAAAAAGATAATTTTTCTTCCCATTTTCCCATTCTTCCTCCTTCCCCGATTTCTCTCATTTCCTTTCTCCTCTTCTTCATACTTCTTCTCTTTTTCCTCCCTTCCCCATTTTAAATTCTCTTATAAAGCCCAACTCTCAACCTCCACACTCCCCTATAAATTGATGGGGATTCACAATGGAAAAAGAGGGGAGAAAACACAAAAGGTGAAAGAGATGATTATACACATTGAGGGAGAAATAGAGAGGAAGGAATAACTGAGAAAGAGATGATTCAGACAAAAGCTCATCTCCATTGGATGGATTGTGCACGATTCCGACGAAACGCACATAAAACCCACTAATACAATGCAGCCCGACAACGTCTTCAACAAACAAAAATTTCCAACGAAGCCCACGAATAGACAACTCTGACAGCGAACCTCACAGCAGTAGTGTTTTAATGGGGGAGATCTCGCATGTTTGCAACTTGGGATGATTTCTTATCTACAATGAAAGAAAATAAAAGGAGAAGAGAAGTGAAAAGAAAAAGAAAAAAAGTGAAGGAAGAAGAAGTATTTGGACAAGAAAGAAGAAAAGTAAATAAGAAAAAAAAAAGATAAAGGTGGTCAGTCCCACCCACATTTTTCTCTCTTTATTTATTGATAATTTATTGGAATTGACTTAAACTTTGAAAAATTTCAAAATATGTTTCAATTAATTTCTTCTTAAAGACTTCATTGACTTTTTAAAGTAAATTCTAACTTTATTTCTAATTTAAACTTGATTTCTCCTTAATTTTATTATTTTCATTAGTAGGATTTCAAATCTTCATTTCGTTTTAATCTCCGATTTGGTGGAGTTATAAAAATGAAACTCCAATATCACTATGTTTTCAAGCTTGTCAATTTAGTTTAAATGAATTTTGAATATCTTGCAATTTGAAATTTCTAAAAAACATTTCAATCTCGACTTTAATTTGAAATTTTCGTAAATGATTTTTAACTTGGTTTTACTTCAGCTTTCAAATGAATATCAATTTCACTTAAATTTGAATTTTTAAATTAAAATTTCAGTTTGAGTTTTCACCTCGATTTACAAACTGAATTTCAATCTTCCTTTGAGGGGTTTACACTTCTCATAAGGATTAAGTCATATTTTTACTTCTAAAATGTGATTTGATCCACATGAGACATTTTCTTAAATGTCATGTTTTATGACGGAGTTGAGATTGTCAAATATCTCAAATTCTTAAGGTCAATGCACTCTCTAATTTGAGAAGTCAAATATCAACATGATAATAAATTAATGGACGTTTGTCTACTCACAAAATGCTACTCTACTTTATCTTAAAGTTAGAATGTGATTTAGTGAGACATTGTCTAAACGTATTTTTGATATTTAGTTGTTAGTTAAATGTTTCTCTTTTAAATTGACTTTTTAAAATAGAATAGATTTTGTCAATGAATTTTAGATAAAATTGAATATAAGCAATAGTTCTGTCTAGGCTGGGGTACTTAAGTTAACCGTAAGGGAACACCTCTACTTGGGAACTGTTTAATTAGTCATATTTTATTTAATTTTAGTTTTTAATAAAAAAAAGCATTATTTTTCTTCCAAATAAAGACTATCTTTAATAAAATGAATTGGATAGCAAAAATAAAATATTTTAAAACGGGTATTGTAGGGTGTTAACACATTCCCTACACTCAACGACCCCCGAGCCTAACTTTGGTAAAGCAGATTAATTTTTTTTCTTTAAAATAGGTTAACAATAACACCTACAATGATTGGTGTCGACTCCAAACCTTTTACCTTGAAAGAGACCCATGGGGAAGGACGTCGGTCGCTCCGCGTCGCGATGACGTTGCGACAAAGATCATAAGCCCTACTAACCACCTAAGTAGAGGAACGGAAATACATGGTGAGGGCCTAACTAACAAAATAATTACTATCGTCCTTTATAATGTTTCATATGCAAGGGACAACATATAGTGAGTGAATTTTCGAAATGAACTGCGTTTAACACCTTCCAAGCCACTCTGACAACTGACTCAAATGGCAAGACGAACCAACTAGACACTGAAACCCTACCGCTAGAAGGGGATGATACTCCCTGAATGGGAGCGCTATAGAGCGGAGAGAGATGCCCACAATCTTCGGTGGGAGAGAGATGTAGGGTGGATGAAAGTTGTCAACTCTGTAGCCTTACCCATCACATGAGTAATAAAGAGAGTAGTGGTTAAGATGGGAGATTGGAGTGGACATGCCGATTTTGTGATCGTCAAGATGGACGATTTTAATGTAGTCTTTGGGATGGAATTCTTACTTGAGCAAAAGGTGACACCGATGTCGCTAGCAAAATGTTTATAATTACAGAGTCCACCCTCATCATGGTTCAGACCAACATCAAACAACCAAATGGGATAAGGATGATCTCAGCCCTCTAGCTTAAGAGGAGTCTCATCCATGACAAACTCACGTTCATGGACATCCCTGTCGAGTCAATTGAAATGGAAGAAGAGACCGTTCCCGAAATCATTCAGTTTGTCTTGGAAAAAATCGAGATGTCATGCCGAACAGTCTACCTAAGTTCTTACCTTCGAGAAGGGGGATCAACCACGAAATCAAACTGTTACCAGGGCAAAGCCACCCACGAAGAATGCCTATCAAATGGCGCCACCTGAATTAATAGAACTCTAGAAACAACTAGATGAGTTGTTGAGTGTGGGGTTCATTCGTCCAACTAAACCTCCAAAGGAGTTAGCAACGTAAAAGTGGAAACAATTAGAACCTAAAGCACTCTAATTATATCAATTTTGAAGATTAACCATGCTTGTTCTAAAACCCAAAAAACAAAGACAAGAACACTTACTTGTTGTAGCTCAAAATTGATTTGAAAACCTTCAAGCTTTTGATCATGAACACTTTGTGAACCGCCACAAGAGTCTTCCTTGTTATTCTCTAGCCTTAGAATGGATTGTGGGATCCAAATTGTGTTGAATTTAGAACAATTTTGTGAAGAACACACAGTTTTGGAGAGTAAGAAGTAGGTGAGAATTTTCAGCAAAATTCACTCAAAATTCCTTTTCCAAATTTTCTTCTTCTATTTAAAGAAGAAACCATGCAAATCAGCTTTACATGTTGATTGACACCGAACATGGTGAATAAGGTGGTAAAATTGAAAGTGGAAGAAGAGGTTGAAAATAAGGTCTACACCTCCTACTTCAACATGCAAAGTGAAAAATTCCTAAAATCGAATTTCTTATATTGAATTTTAATTTCCAAATTTAAAATTAATTTCCACAAATCAATTTTTAATTTAATATAAAATTAATTTAAATAATAATTAATTTATTATATTAAATTAATAATTTTTCCACTTTTTCCTAAATCTCTATTCATCCAAAAATATTTAAATCATATTTAAATATTTTTTAACTCTCCAAATTTGTTTAATTCGCAATTAAACAAACAAACTGTAAATGTTTGCTCCTTAACCCAATTCGAACATTTCAAATTCTTTCAACATATTGTTCTAAGGTTTAGTCCATGAGCTAACAAGGGGACCTAATAGACCTATAGATTATGAGCTTCAACGATCCAAAATTAACCGGCTAAACTCTTTAACCTAGCGATTTAGCATCTGTTAACTAACAATACGCTCCACTAAAACCCAATAGTTGCACTCTCCTCATTGTAGATATATTTCTATCTAGTTGATACCATGATTAGTAAGTCAATTCTTCACAAGTTGTTCGTAATTACAGCTGGGTCAAAATTACCGTTTTACCCTTGTAATTACATCTCGTTCCTTAAGTCCCACTAATCTTGTAATGAAGAATTGGTTTGTGGTCCAACCACAAAACCTAGTCTTTCTCGTCCAATGAGAGGGTGGGGCCCCTTATTTAAGACCTGAAATCAGCACTTCAGGGAACAACTTCTCTACTAACTTAGAATTAGGTAGGAGAAAATTTCATCTTGCAAAACTATGTCTCCAGCTATTTGCCTGGTCTTATCCCTAAAATGGGAGGCTTATTGAGTCAGTAAACTCGAGCCACTCTCACCCATGCAGATTAAAGGATAATCTCAAACAAACAAGAGTTCACAGTTAGCTCAAGATTAACATCGAGTTACCTAGGTCATCAAGTTGAAATAATTGGTTTTAATAATAAACGATATTTATAAAGTAAAAATAATTATTTCATGGTCCAGTCTTATGCAAACTCATTGCATAGGATGCCCCCACTCACATGTTTTTACATGAACGATATAGGATCACATCATTTGTATCCAATACAAAGTGGACCGCATCCATAGTATCCCTAGGATAAGATACCCAGTCTTGTCTCTATACCATAGACCGTTTTGGCTATTATTTAACTTCATCCACTTTTATGTCTACACATAAAGTTTAAGTATTCAACTTATAGCTAGAGGTTCTTAGTTTATTGGATTTTAATAAATGCAATTCATATATTCAATAACAACTTTACTGAATAAATCTCAATCACAACTTTATTGAGAATAAGTTCCACAATATACAAACTATGAGTTTTAGGACATAAACCCAATAACCTTCTTATGGATCCCCGATATTGTTTCAGAAGAAGAAAAACAGAAGCCTTCAGTTATGCATCGACTATCATGCCTTAAACAAGCTCACTGTTCGTAACAAATACTCATTGCCAATTATTACAAACTTATTTGAGTGCCTTCATTGAGCTAAGTATTTTTCAAAACTCGATCTTCGATCAGAATATTATCAGGTGCAAATTGTTGAAGAAGATGAACCAAAGACAATGTGTGTCACGAGTTATAGGGCCTTCAAGTTCCTTTTAATGCCCATTGGCCTCACTAATGGTCCGACCACCTTCTACACATTCATGAACCAGGTTTTTCATGAATATCTCGACAAATTTGTAGTGGTGTATTTAGACGACATTGTGGTTTATAGTGCAACAATGGAGGAACATCAGCATCACCTTTAGTTGGTCTTTGAAAAGTTGAAACAAAACTAATTGTATGTGAAGAGAGATAAATGCTCCTTCGCTCAAGAGTACATAAACTTCTTTAATCACGTGATTGAGTATGGTCGAATCAGCATGGAAAAGAATAAAGTTCATGCGACACGAGTCTGGAAGGTGCTGACCTCGTGACATAACTATGTTCCTTCCTTGGATTAGCCAATTACTATAGGCGGTTCGTGGAGGAATTCTTAAGAAAAGCAAGACCATTTACTGAGTTGTTGAAGAAAGACCACCAATGGGGTCAGACCCCAAAGTGTCCAACCGCCTTCGAAGGCTTGAATAAAGCCATGATGGAGGGGCATGTTCTTGGAATTGCAGATGTGACAAAGCCTTTCGAAGTTGAGATTGATGCATCTGATTTTGCACTAGACAATGTCCTTTTTCAAGACAGCCACCATATTTCCTTGGAGAGTAGGAAACTAAATGATACTAAAAGAAAATATGCAGCATCCAAGAAAGAAATGCTGGCAGTAGTTCATTGTTTGTGGGCCTAGAGACCGTATCTGGGCTCCAAGTTTGTAGTCAAGACGAACAATAGCTCGACATGTCACTTTTTCACACAGTCGAAGTTATCTTCCAAACATTTGCATTAGCAAGAGTGTCTGGCCGAATTTGACTTTTATTTTGAACAAAGACTGAGTAAACCAATCAAGCGGCAGATGCCCCCAGTCGAAAGAGCTTACATGCGGCCCTATACTTGTTCGCTCATCTGAAAGTCAGTAGTTTGAGTGGTACAATATGAGAAAACATAAGGGCACACTTAACCAACAACACAGTAGCATAGGCTTTGGTACAATTAGCCAAAGAAGGGAAGACTTGGCAATTTTAAGTAGAAGATGACCTCCTCCTTACCAAAGGCAATCGTCTATATGTTCCCCGATTTAGGGAGCTGTGAAGACTGCTAATGAAGAAGTGTCATAACATGCCATAGGCTGGACACAGTGGTTGGCAAAGAACCTATGCATTTTTTAAACAAGACTACTACTAGTCGAGTCTTTGAGACGACGTTATGCAATTCACTAAGACCTATCTTGTCTGCCAATAAGACAAAGTAGAAAGTGGCGAAATTAGCAGGTTTATTGGAACCTCTACCTGTGCCATCGAGACCGAGAGTGTGTCTCTCGACTTCATCACCCACTTGCCTAAAGTTGGAGAGTTCAAATTGATATTTGTAAACATTGACAGATTTTCAAAATACGCTACATTCATTACAACTCTAAGGTTGTGTTCAGCCAAGATGACGACACAATTGTTCTTCAAGCACATTGTGAAACTATGGGGTGTCCATGTCAATATCATTAGTGATCGTGATGGAAGATTCAGTGGTACATTCTGGACGGAACTATTTCGGACGTTGGTTTCGACATTGAATATTTCACCCAGTTATCATCCACAGACTGATAGCAGACAAAACGCTTGAACAGTATGCTTAAAGAGTATCTCCAACACTCTATTGATGCACGATAGAAAATTTGGGTCCAGATGTTAGACGTGGCTCAGTTCAACTTTAATAGCTAGAAGATGCCTCCAAAGGGAAGACACCCTTTGAGATTGTATGTGGTAGACAACTACTCATACCTCATGTTATAGACCATCCCTATGCGGGTAAGAGCCCTCGGAAGTTGCATGTGAGTACTTAGAGAAAGCATCGAAGCACATGAAGAAGTGGGCAGATATGAAGTGTAGACCCCTCGAGTTTCAATCAAAGGATAAAGTTCTGACCAAACTGCACTCTGAACAATTTTGGTTTCGAGGATAGAGAGACCAACAACTTGTGAGAAAACATGAAGGACCCGTGGAAGTGATTAAGAAGGTCGGGAAAACCTCTTATTGGGTTCAGTTACCCTCATGGATGAAGATTAATCCTGTCATCCACGTGAGTAACTTGAAACCTTACCATCCCGATCTTGACGATGAACAACGCAATGTCATGACTCGCCTTCCCGTCACAATGAAGAGCACAACAGAGAAAAAGGTCGAAGAGATACTTGCTGAAAGAACCCGCCGTGTTGGAAGACCAAGACACGACCTGAAGAAATTCTTGGTGAAGTGGAAAGGCCTATCGGACGAAAAAATCAATTGGGAGCACGCTGAAGACCTGAAGTTTGCTGCCCTACAAATTGTTGAGTTCGAGCACAAACGGTTACGGGGACGTCAACCAATTAAGTGGAGGAGAATGCCACAGTCATTCTTGTCTAGAGTGTGTTGCCCATGGTCACAAGCCCATCTCGACCTTCTTTTATCATGCTTTCATCTTATGTATTTTATTTTGCAAGTTAGTTTACTTTCCTAGTACTTTTCTTTATAATTGACCATTCGCTACGTTGTATATGCAAGGGTGACATTTCTAAAAATACTTATAATGTACTGTATGGGGGTAAGACTAATCATCATATCCTCATACCTAGAGTTGTGAGGTATTAAGTCGTTGTTGTCCCTTATTGTTTTCTAGCCTTACGACAAACTTTATTTTCTCAAACATGCTTTCAAACACTTGCGAAAACATTTTCTTCTAAACCCGTTTTCTAAAATCGTTATCTCCATAACAGGGGTAAAGGTTGCAAGTGGCACCTAGTGTGCTACAGGCGATCAAAATTTGATCACGCATATGTGTTCATGAGCTAGAACAAGTGCCGCACAATAGCTCAGCAAAGCGTGAAGGTGCGATTGTGACACCCAACACACACAATGAGTGCCTAGCATGCCAGTGTGTGTGCCTGTCGCACACCCCTGTGCCAGCTTGCACCCACAACCCCCCATGCTACCCATTTGAAGACCCACGACCATTTTAGGTGAAATTGAGTTATTTTTTGGTTCAAATCATATTTTTTTGAATTGTTTCTGCTATAAAATGAGTATTTTTTTACCCTAAGCTAATTTTGAGCTATTTAAAGAAATTTAGAAAAATTGTGCTAAAAGCCCTAAGTTATGAAGTTTTGGGAATTAAATGAAATTCTAGGGAAGCATGCTTTGTACTAGGATGTGCTAGGCTTAAATGGTTACTCAAGGAAGGTTATTGAAAGGTGGTGATTTGATTTTTAGGTTAAACGACAATAGGAGACGCGTATAGGCGTGAAGGATCGAAAAGGATCTGTGAGTGATAACTTTCATTAAATTAAACATTATTTTCTTAAATGTTTTCCCTATGCAATATGATTTTGGAAAGTAAGATAAATTCTTGATTTCAAACCATTTTTCTCTATAAGCATAAGTTTACAAGCATGACTTATACTTGAGATTGCAAGCCTGAAAAGTATGTTTGAATGATTATTGAAAGCTTTCCAGAAGCATGCTTATTTGATGATTGATTTGAGAATTTTGAAGTTTTTCATGAATTTATGCATGTTGAAAAGGCTCTTTTGAGCATGCTTGTATTTCTAAATGATTTAAAAGGGACCCAATGCTAAAGGACATTAAGAAGACATATGAGCAACCCTGAGATTATTGCGGAACTCAATACTAAAGGATGTTAAGAAGGCATATGGACAACCTTGAGATTATTGAGGAACTCAATGCTGAAGGATTGATGCGCACTTTCCATGTTAACCGCAACTGTACGAGTCAAGTTATAATATAAGACAGTTAAGTCCGAATATCGTTCCACTGAGGATTCAATTGTGAAGGTTTAACTTACTTAGCTATCCTAGAATTGAATCAATTTTATTTGAGGATTCGATCTTAAATGTGATTTTGGAAATAAAACTAAAAAGGAAAGTAAGTAAATAAGAAAAACAAGAGTCAAAGAGAGTTCTAGGGTAATGAATCATTATTAGGTTCATGGATTTCATTGCAATTCTTATACTTAAGTCTAGAAACACAATTCCAAGTTATTTCCTTTCAAAAACAGCATTCTCTCATGCAACTTAATTGATTACTAATTTCTTGAAATTAATACAAATTACATGGCATTAAGAATAGTCTTTAGCAACTTTCATTGTTAACCTAACTATTTCCATGAAAGATTAACAACAATTCATTGTTATAGATCTAATTAGACATACAATTTATCAACCATACATCTAACCTAACATTCAATCATGGCCATTCAACAAGAATTTAAGCACAATAACAATGAAAAGCATAATCGTTACAATAAAACCATCAATAGTCTAAAATATCAACATAACTTCATAAACAATTCATCAAAACTCTAAAACTAAAGAGTTTAGCCACTCATAGCTTTAAGCAATATGTTCATAACAATATAAGCAAAGAAAGAGCGTAAAGAAAGGGAAACTCTACTGAAAAGAATAGTCTTTAGCAACTTAATTAATTACTAATTTCTTGAAATCAATACAAATTACATGGCATTAAGAATGGTCTTTAGCATCTTTCATTGTTAACCTAACTATTTCCATGAAAGATTAACAACAACGCATTGTTATAGATCTAATTAGACATACAATTTCTCAACCATACATCTAACCTAACATTCAATCATGGTCATTCAACAAGAATTTAAGCACAATAACAATGAAAAGCATAATCATTACAATAAAACCATCAATAGTCTAAAATATCAACATAACTTCATAAACAATTCATCAAAACCCTAAAACTAAAGAGTTTAGCCACTCATAGCTTTAAGCAACATGTTCATAACAATATAAGCAAAGAAAGAGCGTAAAGAAAGAGAAACTTTACTGAAAAAAAGCTCTTGAGAGAAGAGGGACCGTCCAGATGTCCTTGGTCTTCACCTCGGGAACTCGAACGGCACCACAACTCTGTCTCGAACTTTTTTCTCTCTTACTTGTAGATAACTCACTCTTTGGACTCTCCAATGAACTTTCTCTAAAATCTCTTATTCTTATGTCTCTTGGTGTGTTTCTTCATGATTAGAACTACTAAAAACCCTCCAATTTATAGAGTTGGCCGCCCAAAATTCTTTCCAAAAATGTAAATTCTTCAAATAAGGAAAAATGACGCCGCAACACTAGTTAATGGCGCCGCAACGCTAATCAACATTGAATGGTGGCATCGCCGCACTGTGCATCATGAAAACCTATCCTCGACACTGTGTCGCAGCGTCGCGATGGAGTTGCTACGCCAAACGCAAAGGCTGCTATTGGAAAAAAGTGTTGCGGCAGCGCCATACCAGCCTCTGTTTTTGGCAGTTTTGTATTTTTTCTTCTCTTTCACTTGATTTTGGCTCGGTTTGGTTCTTTTGCCCTTCGAATCTTCTTTTCTTTATTTAGACCTGAAAACCACTAGCAAACACGTGAAATCTCATATAAACTCCCTTAATTTGAGAGAATAGAAAGCACTTTTCAAGCGGTTTTCAACGACGTTGAGAAGGCATTTGAGTATCCATGGGACCCAGTACAAAAGGACATTGAGAAGGTACTTGGGCAGCCCGAGATATAGTTATTCCTATGTGCACACACAGAGAGTTGACGTTATTCTGTTGAGATTACTCTACATCAGCTAAGGATGTTTTCGAAGTTGAATGTGTTGAGCTTGCTCCACCTCAACTAAGGATATTTTAAGTTCAAGAATTATGATTTATGAGTTTTATCAAGTCTATTTTCGGATGATTTGTTTAGTTGTTTTACTTAAAGATTGAGCTTGATTTCTATGTTGAAGATTATGTTTTTAGTTTATGTTACTCACTAGGCAACCCAACTCACAGTTTTTCCTTGATTTCTCTTTCTTCCAGGTAGCAAGTAAGTTCACGGTGCTTAGCCTACCAAGCCTCGTCTGATCCTACTATCTCGTATTAGTTCAGTTTGTTGTACGGACTTGTATCTAAGACGTGTTTACATTGTACATAAGGGGTGGAGTTTACAAGAATGTGAATATGGTTTGTGTATGGATGTTATAAGAATGGTTCCTAGTTTGGAAGTTATGTAAACTACGTCTGGATTATGTATGTTTATGAGGAAGTTAGTATCTGTTGATTATTATCTATTTATCAGGTATTACAAGTTTATGGGTTAAGAAAGAGTACAGGTCTGACAGTACGTGTAGTAAAAAGGTTGATACTTGCTGTCATCACATTCTTTTCTAGGTTAAAAGGGTACTTGGGAGAGGGTGTGTGTAATGCCCTACACTATAAAATAAGGCTAACTTTGGTTTGAACCTTGCCATTACATCTCTTTCAACCTATTAATTTTTTTTTTTAAATTAATGGGACTCCTTAATCGTCAATTCTAATTTGTAACATTTGAATTTCAAGTTAGCCTTCTAAGTTTAACTAAATTAAACGTCAGTAAGTGTTGAAAGCAGAAAGGAAGACAACTATTTATTTTAGTTCATTATTATTACTATTATGAATTACTGCTATCAAATAAATCCTTATTGAGTTGTTATTTTTGGAAGAAAAAAGAACTTATATTGAAATTAAGTAAGAATCCTAAAAATTTAATTTGTCTTCCTTTTATTATGTGGGTGGCTTGCTTTAAAAGAAAAGAAGAAAAGAGAAAAAAAGAACCACATATAAACAACATAACTTCCTTTCTTCATCTTTTCTTTCTCTCTCTCTCTCTCCATCTCGGCACCCAAACCTGCACAACCGGCAACGTCGGCAGTGGCGGTCGAACTTAGATGAGCAGCGCACCCGACGACGTTGGCAGCGGCTGCGTTCAACGCATACGGCAACTGCAACGGTGACGTCTCCTACTCTTGCACGACCACGAATGTGCAAGCTCTCAGCGATCTGCAATGGCAAACTCGACCCACGGATCCCGTTCTCCCGATGTGTGGTAGCATCAACAGCAAGCCTCACGCGTTTTGGACAAGTTTTAGCGAGAACCCATGCGACGAAGCACTCTGGCAGTAGTGTTTTGTCCTTTGCAACGAGATTTGACACCTACCCATCCCTTTTCAACACCAGATTTAATATACCCTTAACAACTCCAAATTTTTAGGATTCGACACATTCGGACACCAACCTGCAAGGATTTGTATCGTGTTGGGTGAGTTTCAGTAGGTTTAGTACTCTAAATTCCTTTTCGAACTAGGTGAAGGTTGCTTCGGCAAGTCTCTAATGCTTGGAAGCATTTATTTGTAGAACTGGCATAGATTTGGAACTATTCGAACACTTTGCAGTAAGAGAACCAATCTATTTTGGTGAGTTTTAGATATTATAGCCTTTTTAGATCCATTCAACATCATTTTAGATGCTGGAATTTAGGCAATAATTTATGAGTATTACTTAATTGTAGTTTAGTTTGGATTCGAAGCGTTCGAATCGAAGTTTAAGGTTGCTTTGGGGAACTTTTGGATTAGTTAGAAGCACTCTAGAACATTTAGGTAAGTAGAACTCTAGCGGTTGAGTCTATTTGCTTGTGTGTGAGCATGTGGCATGATTTATTTATATATTGTATAAATATGATTCATGTAAATATGAACTTGTGAATTGTTCTTAGATGATTGGATATGCATAAATGCTCCCTATGCTGATTGTAATATGTGAGACACACTGAGATAATATTAGGTGGCTTGAGTGGCAATAGTATGTTGTGGAGTTGCTTGAACACATGTATGCTTAATATGTGATTTTTGTGGAGCATGTTTAAGTATGTAGTCTTACATGCAGTATGTGGTTGTTTGTAACGTATGTTTAGTAGGTGGGTTTTCGTAAAGTATGTTTAGGGGAAACATCAAGACCTTGGGTACAAATGGTCAAGGGTTGGTATGATGGGTTCTAGGACAAGCATCGAGGTCTTGGGTACAAACGGTCAAGGGTTAGTGTGACAGGTTCTAGGAGTGCATTGAGGCCCTGGGTACAAAGGGTCAAGGGTCAATGCAATGTAGAGTCATCGAGGCCTTGAATATAAATGGTTAAAGGTCGATGCATAATTCGAGGCCTTGGGTATAAATAGTCAAGGACCATGCATTAAAAATTGAATTAAAAATTATGTTAGTCTTGTACATGATAATATGTTCATGAGTTTTAGCATGATGTACTTGACCTTAATGTTGTTGGGTATTCTTTTTGCATTACGTAAATGTTGTTTGGTGGCCCTTCAGGTGGGCTACTTACTAGTACAAGTGTGTACTAACCCCCCACCAAAATTTGTAGGTGATGATGAGCTATACAACCCTGGTGATGCTAAGGAGGGAGCTTGAGAAAGACTAGTAATTAGATCACTGCTATTGTTCTTTCCATTTTGCTAGAAGTTTATGTATTTTGAAACTTTCAGTAAAGAAACCTTACTTTAAATTGATAGGACCTTAGTTTCCTTTAAGTTGGAAATAAGTTTAAGTTTATTAGAATATTGAATTTCGCTATAGTTGAGTTGTTGGTTTGTTGGTTTGAAGTGGTTGTTGAATATGAATAATTTTGTGTTATGAGTTTTGATCCATTTTTTAAAGCTTGGATGATTCTGTTTGGAAGTAGTTAAAGTTAAATGTTGCCTCTTTTTTAAACAGGTTAAAAGGAAAAAAAATTGGGTTTCGTTGTGGTAGCGTCGTTATGTTGTCGAAATTTTTCTAAGACATAAGAGTTATTAAAGTTAGTGATAGGTTAAATGTGGTGTTGTCCCTAGTTTAGTTTAGATATTGGGGTCGTCCAAATGTGACACCTCAATCTCTTCAAATCCCAGCAAAATGACCTCAATAGAATAGAGTATCAAAAAATTAAGTAGAATCTTCAAGCAAACAAATTAAGAAAAATCTTCAATTAAATACAACAGATTTGTAGCCAATTTTTATTCTAGAGGATGACCATTGTGAAGACAACTCAATCAATTAAAATTAAGAAGAATCTTCAAGCAAGGATGAACTTCAAGTAAACAATCGAACAAACTCTTCGATCTCAGATAGGCGTCTTCACAACAGCGGCAATGGCTGTATCGATTTTATTGCTGAAGGCAAACAAAACGACGATAACAATGGCAGGAGGCAGTGGCTGAAACTAGAGTTTAGAGAGAGGGAAAGAGAGAGAGAAACTCATAGAGGTAGCTTACCGACGAGGTTGGCAATCGATAGACGAGCGATGGAATGGTGAAGGTCAGCAGTTGTCAAGTGGTCGAATGGCTTGGAGATGCGAATGTGAGAGTGAGAAAGACAGAGAAAAGGGTTTCCAACAAGTCGTGTGTTCATTTTTTTTTTTTTTTTTTCCCTTTTCAAGTGTGTGTGTTTTATTATTTGCTTATCAATAAAAGCATTGTAGTCAATTTCCAACAAGTTGTGTGTTCATTTTCTTTCCTTTTCAAGTGTGAGTGTATTTTATTATTTGCTTATCAATAAAAGCATTGTATTCAATTTCCAACAAGTTGTGTTCATTTTCTTTCCTTTTCAAGTGTGTATTTTATTATTTGTTTATCAACAAAAGCATTGTAGTCCATTTCCAACAAGTTGTGTGTTCATCTTCTTTCCTTTTCAAGTGTGAGTGTGTCAAACATCCTTTGGATGCTATCGTGTATTAGAGTATTTTGTGAGCAATTCGGACAAATTTAGAAAATTGACTAAAGAAACTTCCTTAAATCACATGGTGTGTGTGCCCGTCAAAAATGTGTAGTTATAAGTTAAATCATTGCCTTGATGTATTAAATTGCTATCGAGTTATAAAAACTCAAAATCCTGTACGACACTAACTTTTAGGTTTTTTTTTTTTTTTTTCTTCTCTTCTTTTCCTTCCTTTTAGGAGGTGCAAGAATTATATTATAACCTTCAAAAAAAAAGTAGAAAGATTATTATAAATAGAAAAAATATCAAAATGTTTATGAATATAGATACTATTTATTCATGACAAACTATGATAGACTTCTATGACAGATTAATTATTATAATTTGCTCATTTTGCTACATTTGACAACCCTTAAAAATAACTATTTATTTTGTACAAATTTTATAAAGAACTATTTTAAAATATAACAAAATGAGCAAATTATTTACAAATATATCAGAATGTCATTGTTCATCAATGATATACAAACACTAATATAAATCTATTGATGTTTATCATTGACAGACAGTAATAGATGATAGTGATCTATATAAGTGTCTATCGTTGTTTATCACTAATAAATAGAAGCATTTTGCTATATTTGAAAATATTTTCAACAATTTTGTCATTTAAAATAATTACCTTTTTATAAAATAAAAAAAAAAATTAATTCCTTTATCATATTTTCACTTGTTATCATCTAACATAAACCAAAAGTTAGCAATTATTTAAAATAAAGGACCAAATCATAATTTACTTTCAAGGATAGAGCTAAAAGAATAAATCATTAAAACCCCTTTAGTAACCATTTTATTTATTGTTTTTGTTTTTTTGAAAATTAAGCCTATTTCCTCCATATTTCTTATAATGATTTACATCTTTCTTAAGTACAATGGTAAAAATTCTTAACCAAATTCCAAAAACAAAAACAATTTTAAAAGCTACTTTTTTAATTTTCAAAATTTGGCTTAGTTTTCTAAACCATTGGAGAAAATTAAACAACAAATGAAGAAATTTGGAGGTATAAATAGTGTTTATAAACTTAATTTTCAAAAAAAAAAAAACGAAATGATTACCAAACGGAGCCTAAAATATTATTTTTAGGATAAAAAGTCAAAGGGCCAAAAAACAAGACCATTGAGATGACTCATTGGTGTAAGCACATCATCCAAAGGTTTGACAAAATCATGTTTGTTTTGTTCTACAAATATTTTCTATTACACAAGGTCCGAAAAAACACAGGATGAACCACTTTAAGTTGATAGCCATTCAGTGTCGGTGAAACGAGAGCCAATTTTCCAGCCTAAAGAGACAAATAAGGAATCTTTAGTTTGTTGCATGAATCAAATTTTGATACCTCATCATCAGTAACTTCTACCATATCTTTTGATTCAGGCTTTTCCTTTTTTGCATGATACAGGCGGGGGTTGGTAAGTTTCCTCTGAATATATAGCTGAAAGTAAAACAAATGTCAATATCAACTGCTTAAACTTCAATGGACAGCCTACAAATGATGATTAACAGGATAAGTAATGCTATGGAATACAAGTTTTTAACATATTCTTGTTGAAGAGAAAAGCACAAACACAAACCTTGTACACACAATTTATCTCGTACTACCCCCTTTCCACCAGGTAAATATAGGTTCTTTTCATCTGACAATAGCAACTACCTCTTCGTTGTTCTGTTCAATCCCATTTTTAAAATCTTAACAGGATTAACCCCATAAGACTCAGGTCCTATAACAATTGGTGGTTGGATATGCATGGAAATCATTCGGGTTGGTGCAAGATCAAGTTGAACCCAACTCATGAGTAAATCAGATTCGGAAGACAGTCGATGAATAATATAGCATAGTGACATTACTTCACAAATGGAAAGGAGCAAAACGAGGTAAGGTGGCCGCTCAATTAATATTACTAAGACTCAAAAAGGTAATATCAACTTTTCTTTTAATATAACTAGATGCATCAAAATTAGCAGTAAGCATAAAAGACTAACCAGCTCTAGCCTCTCATTTCTTTGTTTTATCAAGTACTTCAATATACTTTTTTGGAATCCCATATTGTTCAATCAGATGTCTTGCCAAGTCATCGATGACTCCACCTTGGACCACAACTTCATACCCTTTTTTACCTGAATTTGTTTTTCCAAAATGCATCAAGAAAATCAACGTATTCAGAAAGAGAACAATAAAAATCATCAAATGAATACTATGTTCATTCGGAATTTCAGCATCCTTTCCTTAACATCTTTAACCAAAAGAATTGAAAATTGGCTAAACATCAATTGAATATTTTCCCATCAAGAAGCGAGAAAAATAGAAACAAGGAAAGAAGAAAAAACTACATACTTTTGAACTCCATATAATTCATAACTTATTCATTTTCAAATATCGAAATAAAAATTGTGGATATCCATGCAAATACAAAATTCAACTCTTCCCTAGATGTCAGGAGTAACAAAACATAACTGGGACAGCACAAGAAATATAATGTTATCGCATAACAAACAAACTGAAAATCAAAATGATTTCATGGAAGGAACCATCTTTCAAAGTTACTAATACTACAAGAGGTACTTTCCCCCTCGCCCTTCCCATTTATCTTGCAGATGGGTTTTCCTTTTGGCTATCAGGCATTTATGGCCCAACTAAAACAGAGGAAAAATCACAATTTCGGGAGGAGCACAGAGATTTAGATATACAATGAGACTTGGCTTCTGGGTGGAGATTCCAGAGTAATCCGGTGGACCAAAGAAAAATCTAAATATAGACAAAGGGAGATGCATATTTTTAATGAGTTTATCCATCGTGAATCTCTTGTTCATATTTTTCTGTCTAATGGACTATACACATGGACTGACTTTAGAGACTCCCACTCATATGCTCACTGACAGATTTTTGGCTACCAAGGCTTTCCTTATTAAATTCCCAAATGCAATAGTCAAGTGTCTCAAAAGGGTGACCTCGACTCCAATCTGTTGGATAAACATGGGGTATCATTTCAAAACCAATTGAAAAGAGAGAAGTAGTTCATATGTCTTATAAACATTGTGATGTCTCTCCATTTTTCCAATCTCAACATATCCCCACGAGAAGATACCTCTTATAAATATTGCCATGATACATGGCAGGATGTCTCACTGTCAGTAGAAATGGGGCTGTCAAGGAATTTTGGAAAACTGAATTTGGCTTTCACATATGTGATTGAGAAGAAATCTTAGAGACACCGAAATTGAAGAAATAGAACTCTCATTCACTGCTTGTCCACTATCTCCTTGTATAACGGACCAGACAAAGGAATTTGGAAATCGGACCCCAACGGTTTCTTTACATAAAGCTCTCTCTTGTGTGACACTGCTCCATCCAACAGTGAGTCTTCTCTGACCATCTATGAATTAATTTGGGAATGACACTACTCGGAAAAGATTTAAAAAAAAAAAAAAAAACTTCTTTATAAGAACTATCTCGCAAAGCCATTAATACTCATGATAAATTACAGAGAAGGCTGTTTTTCATGGTCTTGTCCACAGTGGTGCTCCATGTGCAAGCAACATTATGAACCTCAACCTCAGAGTCATCCCATGGTCTCTTGTAAATTTGCAAAGGCCTTCCTTTCATCATTCAACTGGCACACACTCCTTCCTGAAGATCCCAATAACCTCTCATATACCCTTGGAGGGCATCCTTACAAATCGAAAACATTTGGTTTGGGAGAATTTTATAAGAGCCATCTGCTGGAATTTATGGCGTGAAAGAAATAGAAGAATCTTCCAAGACAAAGAGCTTTCTTTTTATAGATTTTTCCATGCTATAACCATAGTTAATACAGTTGCAACTTGGTGTAAATATTCTCTTTTATTTCACCACTATAACTTTTCCTTTTTTTTTGCTGCTATCTATAGTGTCCGAGCCAGCTTATGCACACCTCGACTAATCTCAAGAGACAACCCGCCTAACCCCACAACATTTTGGTATCAAAGAAACCTGTAGGATATTAATTCACCACTATAGCTTTTCCACTCCCTTTGTAGAGGTCTCCCCCTTCTTTTGTAATTTCATACCGCCAATCCAACTGTTTCTTTAAAAAAACAAAACAAAACAAAAAGAATATGTAGACAGGTCATATTACCTGGCAACTCGGCCACCGTCGTACTGCAAGCACACTTTTTCTGAAGCTCTGATGCCAATGCTCCAGCATCCAACAAGAACGTTTCCAACCCAGAAAGTCTTGTAACTTTCTTATTTCCTTGACGTCGCTCTGTCATTATTTGAATAGTCTTTAATGCACCTTTGCGAACAACAGACTCACTTCCTCTTGTTACAATATGATGAGGTTGCATCCGGCTGATAAATGTTGAACCTATATCCTTTTTATGAATTTCTGTTGGATATGTTGTTCCTTTCTTAATGGCCCCCTTGAACAGTGCATCACACAATATTGCGTCCAAGACCACTCTGGACTTTTCTGTTGGTTTCTCCAATTTTTCTTTCTCAATGTATTGGAAGACAATATCAGTAGCCTCTGCTGCAGTGTAAAGTTTGCTAGTGTCCGCCCCCACAGCAAAAAAAATGGGATTGACATGCACACTTGGCTTGTATATCTCTGCTACTTCAAGTATTTTATTGGATAAACTTTCTTTTGGACCATGATTGTCGCTCTGATCAATTTTCTCTACCTGTTGCTTCTCTGGTTTAAAGGAAGTGTAGTCTGGATGCTTACGGTTAACAGAGTACAAAACCGTCTCTTTTTTATGCTTGTCTTCTTTCACTATAATCTGAAACAAACAAATAATATATTCAATGCACAATAACAAGGGACGTAAGTAAGCATTTCGATTTTGTTGTTTTTCCCTGATAAGAACCAAGATCTTCAGATACAATTTCAAAATACCAGCCTTCAATTGATAGTAAACTGAAAATTTTACATACTTTGTATGAGAAGACAAATAAAGGCATAATGAAGTTTGAAATAGCACTATTTTCTGTTAGATGATATAATATTAAATTTACCTTCATTCACTATCTTAAGCTTTTGGGTCAATCAGTAATTTTAACATGGTATCAGAGCAGGTGGTCCAAGAGGTCCTATGTTCAAACTCCAACAATGTTATGTCCTCCCTAATTAATATTGATTTCCACTTGTTAGGTTTTCTACATATTTCAAGCCCACAAGTGAGGGGAGTATAAGATGATATAATATTAAATTACCTACACCAATTAGCTTAAGCTTTTGGGTCAAACACTGATTTAAGATTTCTTAAAACTTTGTGGAAATAAATTTGAAGTTCTTACTAGCATTTCTCTCTTCACAGGGATAAGAAACAAATTCTACTCACCATGAAACGGTAAACAAAATGAGGGGGGACTAATGTCCAATCCTAGTGACAGACTCCAAAAAGTACTCCAGTTTGGTTAGCTATATTTTGCCTCCATGATGAATAAAATCAAGAAACAGGTATTTTCTTTGCAATGATGGTGGTTGTCTATACTAACTTACAGGCTACTTCTGTAATCTTATACGCCAACCGTTTACACTTTAACATTGTAACATTTATCATTAGAAAACTCATGAAAGATTAATATTTATAAGCATCCTTAAGTACATGATCACTAAGATTTGAACCCACAATGACAAATACACCTGAATTCTACATTGAGCCTCATGCTTACCTATTTTTCAATATATATACAATGCACCTGATTTTTACACTAATATCAATCTATATACCGACCCATTTCTTACTAACAAGACAAAGACGAAGAAGATGACATAGCTTTTTCTAAAAAATCAACTACCAAGCATAAAGATGAACTATGTGTGGTTCTATTCTCTCTTGCTCAGTCATCACTATGAGGTTTTAACTTTGATACAAAGTCAGCAGTACAATTTAAAACTAAGCAGTTGAATAGAAGTAGCATGTGACATACCAGTCCAGTAGAGGATTTAGCTTGCAACCACTTCGACAATTTCTTGTAAGATGATTTCTTGATGTCTAGCATCATGCCAGGAGGCCGACAAGGTAATACATGATTTGACCTACATTGGGCAAAAAGTGAGAAAAATAAAATAATGTGCTAGAAAATCAAATGGTAGGTCTTCAAACTCACAGTAGTAAGCATTTAAGTCAAGAGCTTCCCCAACCCCCCCCCCCCCCCCATTTTGGGTTTTGGGTTGTATTATATCGTTCCATTTCTCCTTTTCAAGTATGATGATCTGTCATACTTCTATGTCAGTACAGCTCTTTGTAATACAAAACATTTGTTTTTCCACAAATATTGTTGAAATAGAAAGTGAAATTTCATTGAAGATATACTCTAAAGGGCCAACGGTAACAATGAAAGTATGGTTCCATAGACTACTTATTAAGTACTACCCTTTACCACATAAAATTATAGTAACACTTATAACAGGAAAGAATTGGTGATTACATAGTCCACATGTAATTTTGGCTTGACTCGTGAATTGGTGATAACAATCTTAAACAGAAATTTCCCAAGTTTTATCTCTTGGCTGGTTCCAAAGAAGCAACTATTTCTGAGGTTTGGAATTCTGAACATTGCTTTTGGTCCTTAAACTTTAGAAGAAACTTCAAAGATGATGAGATTTTGGAGTGGGCTGCTTTCACTCATATTCTCCATTAATATAAATGGCGGAAATGACATATGGACTTGGAAGCTGGATTTTAAGGGGTTTACTACAAAATTTTTATACACCTTCCTCTCATCAATTGGGCACTCTACAACAAAATTATTATACAAGAAGATTTGAAGTTGCCCTTGTCCAAAAAGGGTAAATTCCTTCTCCGGGAAGAGTGCCATGTCACATGCACAGATAGCAGAAACGTTGTCCTTGGCTCTCTATATATCCATCTTGGTGTTGCCTTTGCCAATCCAACAATGAATCCGTCCAGCACTTATTCCCTAGGTAACATCTTATTTAGTTGGGAACTCTTTATTTAGAGAGGGTGCTTTTCTAGACTCATTTTTTTGGATGCCCTTGAATTCTTTCATTTTTTTTTTTCAATAAAAGCAGTTGATTCTATCCAAAAAAGAAAAAAAAAAAAAAGAAAAAGAAAAAACATGAAAGAATTGTCAATTGGGGAAAACAAATATTACATATAAAAAATATACATGGAATATCTTTAAAAACTTAAGCCTTCAGAAAGAAAGAAAGAAAAAAACCTCCTATGTCAGAATTCAATGACAGGTCAGAATTTCTTACCATAGAGTGCTTCCAGGAAGTGGAAAGTCTTTGTCTTTCACGGTTGTATGCAGGGCTTGAAGAAGACATTTATCCAGAAGCTTATCCACATCATCAGCTGATAAAGTATGTTGCACATTTGGTTCCTCAGTGGAAATATCATTTACAACCTTCAAATCATTCACACCAGAAACGATATCATCAGTAGTTGAATCTGTCTGTGCTGTTAGAACAACCCCAGGCTCATCAAGAACATCACTTGTAGTTTCATCAACAGATTCCCCAACTTCTTTATTGCTGCTGTCATTCTGTCCATAATTTGAAGCATCAGCAGCAGTTTCAGTACCTTCACAAGAGTCATCGGTTTGTGAAGATGATGCCAAAACAGGATCTCCATATACAACATCTTCCAAGAAACCTGCATTCGGCACATAATGACCCTCTACCGATCCCCTGAAAAATAAATTCAAAAGAGAAGATCGTGTCATGCATCAATAATCAATCATTATGTTTCTAAGCCAATTTGATCAATCTCACCAAAGGGAATCCCTGTAGTAGTGTAGAATTCTCAGAGCCTTTCCACGTAAACCCGCTTTTAATGCTTCAGTGCTACTCATGGTGGTAACACCAACCTGCGTGAGATCTTCAGGTTCACTAGAATGCAAATTTGTCTTCACAGCCAAAATTAAGTTGCAACATGAGATCAAATTTCAGTGAAACTTACAGCAATAGGAGATGCATTGCCAGGGACTTTCACAGCCCATGGTTCCCCAGATAAAAATGAAGGAAGACCATCAGCAGGAATGTGAATACCAGGGAACATCAAGTCTGCTCCTCCTATCACATAGCGAGACACTTCACCCCCCTTCAAAACAAAGGCAGGCAACAACTCTGGTACCATCCAGAGTGCAAAAACTACAACAGAATTGAGAATGTTACTAAAGCCAATAAGACTGAAAGACAATCATCCAATCCAACAAGAACCAAAATGCTTTGAAGGAAAGCTTTAGGAATCCTCCTAATATTTAATAGTGGTTGTAAAAAATTGAATAGAGTCTTCTAATGTAAAAGACAAATTCTAGAAAAGGATCAAATACCTGTGGGGAATATTTCAGTTCCTCTCCCATCAACGTCGAAAAACATAGGAAAGCCTCCTTCTAGACTATATATGTGGACGCGATTTTGGAACTTGGCAACAGAAAACTCAACCTAAAACATATTAATTTTGGATTGATAGAATGACATATAGGGGAAGATGGTAATTACTAAAGAACACAGTGAGAACTCTATGGTTGGCAATGATAGAATAAATATAATAGTTATAAAAGAGCTTTAACAAAATATACCAATACGCCAAGAAGACCATAATCTCCCAAAGGTCCTCTTCACTCTTCAACTCAATCTGCTGCCTTTTCTTTAAAATTGAGCTATTTAGTGACAAATTCTTCTCCCTCCACGAAATGAATATTAGAGTGCAGGATGTCATTGGTAGCTACCCACGCAAGGTTCATCACAATGCTAGTACCAACCAATTTTTTTAAGGTAGAAATGAATATTAGAGTGCAGGATTGATCTAAGAGGTCTTAAATCACCGATCAACCCAAAAGTTTAAGTTGATCGGTGAAAGCAAATTTAATATAATATCTACCACTCCCCTCACTTAGAGGCTTGGAGTATGAAGAATAGCCAAACATGTGGAAATAGATATTAATTGGAGAGGAAATAACAATGTAGGGGACCAGAACATCTTGAAGCAACCTGCTCTAATACCATCTTAAATCATTAAATCACCTAGGGAAGCAAATTTAATATAATATCTAACAGGAGGAGTTAGAAGCAAGTGATATTCAGCGATAATTTCAACTAAAAACGAGAAGAAGAGTCGCTAAGTAATCTGGTGAGCTGTTGCCACAATTAAATTAGGACAGATAAAATTGATTGAAAAAATAGCATTACCTTGGGAGGAAGCAAGACATCAATCTCGGCATCGGAAGCTCCGGGGAACCTTTCTTTAACAGTCCTCTTCAGCTTCTTCCTGTCTGCACCAGATAATCTCTGGTGTAACTTCGCTTCTGCCACCTTCTTGAACATATTGTTCCTTAATCCTTCAGTCGTGGTAGCTGTCGCAAGGTGGACAGTGATAAAACTGGCAGCGAGAGAGTACAGTCGCCGCCTCCGTCTCCGATGATACGATTCTGGCAGAAGCAAACAACTTACTTTTCGACGGCGGAAGAAGTGCAAGCTTTCGTCGAGGACTAGCCTTTCTAGGACTCTTTAGAGATGGGATAGTTCTGGAACGGTAATATATACGGTGATTTTTTTTCTCTTTCCTCCCTCCTCAATTAACAAAAAGTTAAATTTTAAAAGATTTTGAAATTTGGAAAAATAAACCAAAATATTTATATAAAGCAAAATCTGACTATATTATCGATAGAGACAGTAGTCTATCACGGATAAATTGTAAGTCTATCACGGATAAATTGTAATATTTTGTTATTATTTATAAATATTTTAAATATATTTGTCATTTAAAATAATTTTCTTTAAAATTTTAGGAATTTTAGTTAAATTCTAAGTTAAGTGACCAACCAGCTAGGAGCGACCAAACTGACAAATAACATGTCTTAGTCACAAAAGATTTGTGGTTCGAATTCTCGCTTGTACTAAAAAAGACCCAAGATTAGGAGTTCATCAGACTTAAAAGGAAATTATTGTCTATAAAGTATTTAAACTTTAAAATTTTATGTTTAATTGGTCATTAAGTCTTAAAAATGTCTATTAGTCTATCAATTTTTAAATTTGCATCTAAGATGTTGTTGGGAAAATTTGCATCTTACATCAACTACGTGTAAAAATACCAATTTGACTCCAAAACATGCGCAAGGGCCTGCTATTCTCATGAATTCTCAATCAGTCCTCTCACTTCTTCCTTGTGTTCTTAATTAGACAGAACTCGACCATTTTAAATGAATTTCTCTCACTCCTCATTCATTTTTCTCACTTCTTCCTCTCTTTCCTCATCGTACACAATTGCATGTTGTACACCCTTATTGTGTTTGCTTATTGTGTACATTGTATGAGACATGTATCACATAACCAATATAGAATAATGGTTTTTGTGAGAGCTGTTATTATTACCACAAGTGAATATCTCAAAGTGACGAGAAAGAGGCAAGAGGAAGAAATGATAAAAAAAAAAAAATGCAAATGAATTTTGAACAAGAGAAAGGAACATGAGGCGAGAAGACGAAACAAGAAGAAGAGGCGAGATGAGAAACGAGAGAAAGAAATAAGAGAAGCAGTTATTTTTTATATGTTATTTTTTGAAGGATGTACCAGAAGCAGTTATTCATTTAATAGGGTGGTTCATAGGATGACAAGGAACAATGTTAGAATGGAGGTCATGCAAAGGGTATCATAGTGTCGATCACATTAAAGTATAGTGAATTGAGAGATCAATTATATGAACTTACAAAAGTTAATTCTTTAGAGTTCAACATTATAATGAGGGTGAAATATAAGATGGATTATGAATGTCCTCTAGTATGCTTAATGGACGACAATGATGTTAGTTTTCTCCTTTTGAAGTTGGATCTAATAGACCTCTGATATTCGTAAGTGTTGAAAAAATCCATCAAGAGCAAAATTTGTATGACACAAAAGTAAAACACTAACCTTTGTGTGGAGTAGATATTAATAATAAGTTGGATATTTCTTCCACCGATTGTCTCTATGGAAAATGACAGCACCAGCCCATGGAGTTCATGTACGACCTAACATACTTTTGACTGGAAGAGGGTTCATTAAGAGACTTTTGGGAATGAGACTAGTGGGATCATGGAAGAGGTTGGGAATGAGATCGACATCGAGTTGTCAATGAGACTGTTGGAACTACAACAAATGTGTCGCATCCGACTCCAGTTATTAAAAGGAGTTGCCCTCCTATTGTGAACGTACTACAACCAACTATGATTCTCCATTATGAGTTTGGTCATTTTTTTTGGAAATGTGCCTTGAAGGATTGAGGCAGCAGCAACGAGTGATTCTTCAAAAGTTGGCCCATTTGTGAGTACTTTCATAATTGGAGATTTGATCATGTAATTGTAGTCTTCATCGAGGGGCAAATATTGAAGTAGGCCAAATTTTTGTTTGCAAGAATGATGTGAAGATGAGGTTATCAATATTGGCTATTAAAAAGCATTTTGAGTTGCGAGTTAAGAAATCAAACAAAAGTCTTCTTAGTGTGTGATGTATCCACGAGATGTGTAAGTGGGTAGTTTGTGTGTTAGAATGGAGGGTTGTGACATCTTCAAGTTCACTAAGTATACAAGTGTGCATACATGCTCGATTAAAGTTTAAAACCATGACCACAGGCAAGCTAGTGCATTCGTAATTGGGTAGTTAATTAAGGACAAGTTTGGAGTTGGTCATGCTGACACATTGTACAATATTGTTGAGGATATACAACAAGAGTATAATATTAATATCAACTATGATAAGACATGACATGCAAGAGAAATTGCTTTATCTGTTGCAAGTTAGGGGCTCCTAAGGAATCATATGTCATGTTCCATGTTTACGAAGAAACTCTAAAGATCAAAAATCGAGGATCGTATTTGAGATTGAACATGAAGAATCTCAATATTTCAAATATATGTTCATGGCACTAGGTCCTTACTTAAGGGGGTTTAAGAGTTGTCGTCTCGTGATCATTATAGATGACACCCATTTGAAGGGTAAGTACAAAGACACAATGTTGGTCGGTGCTGCTATGGACTATAATAACCAACTATATCCTCTGAACGTTGACAACAAAACTAACTGGTCATGGAAGTGGTTCATGACGAATATGAAAGCAAGAATTGGAGATCTTGTATTCATTTCAAACTGACACCAAATTACAACCAATGCAATTGATGTTGTATTCCCCACATCATATTATGGATTTTGTACTTACCATTAGAAGAGGAATGTAAATTCAAACTTCATGGACGAGGTGGTGAGCAAATTATTTAATAGTATGGCAAGAGTGTATCAGGAGTTTGAGTTCAAAAGCTATTGGGAGCAAATATTAAACTTAAAAAATGGTGGTTTTGCAAGATATTTGGAGGATGTTGGTGTTGAATGATAGACACAATGTTAACATGATTAGCAATAGTGTCAAGTGCTACAATTCAATGACCAAAGAAGCAAGGATGTTGCGAATAACCCCACTGTTCAAATTCATAAGAGGTTTAACCCAAGATTGGTTCGAGCAGCAAAACCTTTGGTCAACTAGTACATTGAAACATCAAAGTATGCAGAGGAAATAATGACAGTAAAGTGTGACATGGCCAGGCGATACAGAGTTAACCCAATTGATTGTTATAGGTTTTACATAAAGGATGGTGGGTTAAATGGTATTATTAGCCTTAACACACACAAATACAGTTGGAGACAATTTGAGTATTTAAAGATTCTATGTTCCTATGCTATTATTGTAGCCACATAGTGGAACTTTAACCCATTCATCTTTTGTAGCATATTTTATAGTGTTAAGTCCCTTGTCCTTGTGTCTAGATAGAAAAAAAGCTATCAAGATATGTTAAGGTGAAAATCCTTCAACCAAAAGGGTTGTTTGAGTAGGTTGACAACGAGTAGAAAGAATCCCATCTACTGAAGAACATTGTCCACCCAAGAAGTGTGGCCGATGTGGCAATGCGGGATATAATCGACAAACTTGTAATGGATCACTTGATATATACCAAGGTAATATACAAACACAATAGACACCTATGCAATAGTTGTTTTCATTTATTGTGAACTGATAGTGTAATTTTGAAATATAAGATGTTGTAATTGAAAGTATTGTTTTATGTTGAAGCCTCATTTCTTCCTCTTGTTTCCTCTTTTCGTTTCTTTCTCTCACTTTTTCTTCTTGTTTCTTGTTTATCTTTCTCACATATTGTTTCATTCTCTCATTTATTTCAAAACATGTATCATCAATTATTTAAAATAGAATATTCTTACATAGTTTATTGACGATTTGTTCACTTATATCACCAAAATTTAAATTGAATGTTACAAACAATGGATGAACAAAGTATATAACAAACAATTTGCTTCATTGAATTATGTTCATAGTTTGTCCAAGGTATATAACAAAAACAATCTACTACAATTAACATAATAAAATATGACTACGATATACATAATCTAGTAAAAGAATCTATTAGCCCATAGTTCACAACCATACTGGAGTTTAAAGTTTGCAATCCTCTCCTGAACCAATTCCTCTTTCGTCGAGTGATCGACCAAATGTGATTGTGTGATAAAAATATAGATAAGAATGGTCTAGTGCAAACATACAATGTTAATAAGTAATTGAGCTTGGGAGTATTTCAAGTATTGTGTCCCAAGAGACTATTTACGCAATTCCGATTTTCTAAAAAAGAATTTTTCGATATAAACCAAGTGGTAACCAATAAAATGAGTGATGTTAAGTAATGTGCAAAACATTAAAATAAACAGAAGATAGGAACAAGGAGTTACAATAAAGTTTCAACCAATAGGCTTCATGCCTTGAGCTATGCGACCATATCACATCAACAGTGATCCAACATGAAAAGAAAATGTCTTCTATTCGATCTTATTCTCAAGTTCCTTTAGGAGTCTAAGTAGCTAAACTTGTATTTATGGTTAGCTGAATCCTAGATAGTTTTCATGTAATTTCTTTACCCTACGGTGTACCTTATCTCTAAGCATACATGAAGCAAGGATGTTGAGAGAAATTAAAGTAAAATAATTATAAAAATTCATAAATAAATGTGCTATCATGTTGTAGAATTTAGTAATTTTAGTAATTTCGTTAATGTTATTTTTAAAAACAGTTGTTTTCTATGGAGTGTGTGACTGAAAATACAAGTCTGAACATAAAGAAAAACGACAAGAGAAAGTCACCACCCAACTCGCCAACGCCATACGTTGAAACAAAAGTGGTGAAGAAGAATAAGGCAAGTACTACGAATAAGACCTTAGGTGCGTGGGAACATTTTACAAAAGTTGAAGGTAAGTCTGATTTTCCCTAGAGCAAAGTGTAATTATTATGGTGTTACCTATGCATGTAATACTCAAAAGAATGATACCACAAACACGTTAAAACATATTCATACTAAGTGCAAAAAAATTTCAAAGAGAATAAATGAAGCTAAATAAAAACTACTGTATTTTGAAAAAACAAAAAAAGAAGGAGAAGGAAGTTCTAATTTGGTTGTCACAACTTTTAGCGTGGAGAAATGTAGACTAGCACTTGCAAAATTCATTATTGTTGAAAGAGATGTCATTTATGGTTGTTGAATCAGAAGGATTTCGTGAATATTCTACTAATTTGCAACCTAAATTTATTGCGCCATCACGATGGACGGTTACAAGAGTCTGTCTTCAACTTTACATAGATGAAAGAAAAAGTTTGAAAGAATTTATTGGAAAGAAATGTTTGAAGGTTAGTTTGACGACAGACATGTGGACCTCAATTCGAAATGTTAGTTATATGGTTCTCACAGCATACTTTATGGATGATAATTGGAATTTGCAAAAAAAGAATTTTAAATTTTTGTTTGATTCCAAATCATAAAGGAGAAACCATTGGAAAAAAAATTGAGAAATGTTTATTGGATTGGGGGATGGAGAATATTTACGTGTCAGATGTTATGCTCATATTCTTAATCTCATTGTGGGGATGCTCTGAAAGAATTTAATGATTCAATTGTTAAAATTCGGCATGCAATTTGATACATAAGATCTTCACCATTTAAACTAGCTATTTTTTAAAATTATGTGAGAAATGAAAAAATAACTAGTAAAAATTCACTTTGTTTGGATGTTTCTACTAGATGGAATTCCAACATATGTTATGTCAGACATTGCTGAAAAGTTTCGAAAAGCATTTGAAAGATTAGAAGTGGAGGATGAACAACATGTGTTGGAATTTTTGGAAAGGGAGATTTACATAGAAAATCTTCTTGAGCTTATATTTTTCATAAATAGTCTTTTCAGTTTGAATTATTTCATTGGAGGAATTTATGTATGATTTTGGACCATTATAACCTTGTATATTATTCATTTATTATTTACCGATTTTTGTTTTATTTCCTTAATTAGATTACATTTGTTGACTTCCAATTTTGGTAAACAATTTTCTTATTTAATGTATTTAATATTGATAGTTGGTTATTCTTTCTTAATTAGTTTGCTTCTAATTTGGTAAACAATTTTCTTATTTAATGCATTTAATATTGATGGTTGACTATATTTTTCATAAATTGCCTTTCAGTTTGAATTATTTCATTGGAGAGTTGCAATTTGACCCCTACATAAATTGCTTTTTTTCGGGTTTGTTTCATTTCTATATTAGGTCATTATGCCCATCTATGTGCTGTCTTTATTTTTCTTGACATACTACTTTCATTTTTAGTCATATTGTTAATAGTTCTTCATCTTTTTCTATGCAAGTTTGTAATTGATTGTTATTGTCTGCTTATTGATATGGGTAAGTGACCATATATATTAATTGTATTCTGTAATACATTTTATATAATCCACTATACATTCAGAATATACCAAAGTATAAAATCAGTCTTAGTGATATGGATAAGTGACCATTCAATTGATTATATTCTGTAATACATTATATATAATCCACTGTACATTCAACATATACCTAAAGTATATAAATCGTTCAACTCATTGTTCGCAGTTCCCGTCGTTTAAGTTTTGGCCATTCCCACCTACATCAGTGGCTGTTGTTCCTGTCGTTCCGGTCTCGAGAAGGTTGCTAGCTATGAATAACTGTTTTCATTTTTTTTTTCCTTTTTTCTTTAAAGAAATGTGTTAGTAATATTCTTTTTCTATAAAATGCAAATATTTGATGATATATTTGATATAGATTGTAGGGGAAAACATTATTAATATACAATATACAGTCGAATATTACATACTAAGTATATCTAACCAACAGAGGTAGATGATACTGTAGCCGCAATAAATAAATTTATATATATATATATATATATATATATATATAATTGAAATTGAAAACAAAATGTATAAATACACCTTGACCTGTCGTCCATCCATCGCAACCTCAACTCCCTTGACCAAATCGACCATATATATATTGATTATTTGAAGTAAACAAGAATATATACACAATATACAATTGAATATCACATAATAACTATATTTAAACAATAGTGGTAAATGATATTGCATCTGCAATAAACTCATATATATTTGAAATTGGAGAAAAATGTACAAATACACTTAGATCCATTGTCCATCCATATAAAACCTAATTATTTGAAATAAACTCTGATATATATGGATTATTTGAAATAAACTGGGAGGTTTTGGACTACATATTGCGAGCATTGGAACGGAGTTCTTAAATCTGCTTCGACAGGGCTGAAACGAAGTTCGTGAATAGATCCGTGAACATATCTAATACGAAATGAAAAATGTGAACACAATCGAAGATTTGCTTTGACAATGCTTAGATCTGAAATCGGAGTTGGCTCGAACAGCGTGAACACGAAGGTTGATAAAACTAGAACGGAGCTAGAACAATTGCAACGCTTGATGGAGCTCAACTCTGGAACTAGAGACAAACACTTGACGAAGTTGTTGAAGAAGGCTAGTAGAGCTCGACGGTCAACGTAGTTGGAATGAAGATCCACAAAAAAGCTGGAATAGAGATCCATGTCGGAGCTCGAACTTTTGAACAAAGATCCATGGTGAAGGAATGAAGGAATGCTCGAACGAAGATGGATCTTCAGCCTCTCCCATCCACCTTCCTCTTCCGACGCTGTCATTGTTGTTGCCATCGTGGCCGCCTCCATTGTCGCTTCGTTGTCCTCCTACACATCTAATTCCGACTGGAGCTTTTGTTACACCCCCTGCTAGGTACCCTCTTAAACCAAGAGTGAGTGTGAAGACAGTAGACACCGACCCTCACACGACATCCAATTCCAACCCTAAAACTTTAAATATCACCTGATAAACAGTTATATAATGATTTAACAACATGATTAACTCCAGGATTAAGTGGACATAACAATCAAGCTATCACAAGGTGTTTAATAATTACAACCACTACGCTTGACACCCTCAACCCTCAGAATATGTACATGTACAACATTTACTTAAGTTCAAGATTTACAATTTTCAAGTTTCTAGACTTTGAAGACAAGCCCAGACGAGTATCTTATGTAAGCTAAGCACCCCGGACACACTTGCTGCCTGGAAAATAAAAAAAACAAGGAAAAGATGAGGTAGAACGCCTAGTGAATGACTAGCTAAGAGTCCTCTTTTAAACAATGTAAGCTACAACATAGAATCCAACTATAACAGCAATATCATGTGTAATTCATAGCTTGAACATACATTTGCATTCAAGTAAAAGACATACATAAACTGGTTTTCCTAAAACCTTTCCTTAGTCGAGGCAAAGCGATGCTCAACGCTACTCAACGTTGAAACAACCTTAGCTGTGTGGAGTAATCTTAACACAACAGCGTCAATACACATATACATATCTAGGGTCGCCCAAGTACCTTCTCCTAGTCCTTCAGTACTGGCCCCTTAACAAATTTTCGGCCATCCACATGCCTTCTCCAAGTCCTTCAACATTGGGGTCATTTCCATACATAATTTACCCATATGCCTTCTCCGAGTCCTTTAGCATTGGGAGTCATATTCATACATAATTTACCCACATGTCTTCTCCGAGTCCTTCAGCATTGGGAGTCATGTAAATAAAACTATAACATAACATAAATCATGCATTTGAAACATTTCATTCATCACTTCACTATTCACATGTTTTCATGCTTCTGTTTACTCACATAAGTATAAATTTCATACTGTACTCAACTCATTATACAGCCACGCAGGCCTTTCACAGAACTCACAGTTCATACTTATGTCACAAAGCACATGTCATACATGTAGAACTCATGAAAATAGTTAAGTTTCAAACATATATTCAATCAAGAAATTATGCTTGAATTAAACACTTAAAAATCGAGTGTCACTCACAACTTGTCCTAGGCCTTGAGCGGATTATACACCTTCCCTGACTCCTTTCGGCATGAAATAACACATTTTTCGTGTTAGACTTCCTAAAGTTTCTTTTTACAAACCAGTAAGTTTATACATTTATATTTTATTCATGTTTCACCACCGAGACCAACTTCATCCAAAAAAATCATAATAAGCGAGATTCCAAACCACTAACGAGACTACTAGCGAGATTTCACACTACTAGCGAGATTAAACTATGGGCAATCGGCACTAGCGATACCATGGTGAGTGAGATTATCGAGACTCATCTGAGCAGCGATACTTAGCGATATGCAGCGAGAGTTCTAAGACGCAAACCCTTCAGCGTTACCAACGACACTCATCTCGCTACTCATGCTTAAATTCTTAGCTTTACTGCAGTTTCAGCGATACTTGACCATCTCAGTTTCTGCCTTTCCTCTTATTCTCACTTCTATCTGTAAAAGTCACATTTCTAGCCAAATTTAGAACTTCTTTCCTTCTACAAACTTGTAGAGAAATATGTTTTTTAGTTTATCTCAAAATTTTAGAGTGTCACTTCTCTTCGTTCGTTAGATACTCCAAAATTACCTCGTGCTACTCTAGATCGCACAACAATTCTGTAACAGTCACTTCCACCTAAAAGTTTACATATTTCTCTTCGAATTCAGCTCAAGCATCCTTCATAAAAGTTGTTAAGAATTGAGTTAACTTACTGACCTTAAAATTTCAGCCCTAAATTCGATCTTCTCAGCTCGTTCTTCTCCAAACACCAGACCATACTCGAATTGCGCGACAGCAAATGAAGCTTCTGTTTCAACTTCAATTTTACCATGGAACCAACCAAAACCTCCCACGAAATTGCCCTAGTTCTCTTCTTTTACCACCTCTCAACATGCATCTGAAAGATCACCTAATTTTGAGACTTGGAGAATGAGAGAAACCCATTGGCAATCTCACCCACTTCAAAATTTAACCACCGACTTCCACGTTTCTTCTTTTTTTTTTTTTTTTTAACAATTTCCTTTTTCCCTTTCTTTCCTTTCTTTTCTTCTTTCTTTTCTTTTAATTTAAATAAATAAATAACCAAATAAGTATTTAATGTGTTTTTACGCCACATTTAATTATCAAGATAAATTTTAGCTCGGGTTCCCCCTTAATGACTTAAATATTCAAGTTACCAAGAATTTCTTCCGGCTTTCTCCACTTCTTCCTTTGATCTGCAAGAGAAAAAAAATTAAGTCCTCTACGGTGCTACGTACTCACGTTTAACACTTACAAATGAAAGTAGGGTTTACAACTTTCACTGCCTCGAATAGTAGTGGAGGAAGGGAGACAAAGTCAGAAAGTTTTGGGGGGAAAATGATTTTGGAAAGTGAAAGGGTTTTGGAAAGAGTGTGAATGGTTTGTTGACTAATTTCTTAATTAGTGTGCGTGATAAACAAGGATTTTTTTTCCTTTTTGGTCTTTTCTTAAAAAAAAACATGGAAGAGGGCATAATTGTACATGGACCATAATATGTGTGTAAATAATCAATCCATTAGGCCATTTGTGAAATAAATAGAGAACAAAAGACATTGTTGTAATATGAGCCTATAATGAATGTCTTTTATGAAGAAATCTCTTTTGGAAAACGACAAGAAAAAAAGGATGTGGTCAGATTATGAGTGAAGATTCAGATAGTGAACGTACTTTAATCAAGTTTTTGAAATCATTTCATGATGTTTCTGTGCGAATTTCTGCTTCATTGACCGTAATATCAAATTTGTATTTCCATGAAATTTGTTTAATTCAATAACAAATTCAAAATTATGCAATATGTGATAATCATTTGTTGTCTGCCATGGCGAGAAGAATGGAAGCAAAATTCGACAAATATTGGAAGGAAAATGATAGGATAAATCTTCTCTTGTATTTGTTGTTTTAGACCCTCGTTATAAGTTGAAATTTGTGATATTTATGCTTACAACTTTATATGATGAAGAGATGACAAATAAAATTGAGAAATTATTGAAGATGTGATTAGGAGAATATATGATGAGTATAAGAGTGCTGACGAGGAGGAGGATAGAGCAACAAATTTATATGAATTCAATAATTGGATGATTTGATGGAGAAGAACAATGATGATGAAACTCGAGCTGCTTGCAATTATTATAGATTTGTTGAACACTTAAGTAAAAAAGATAGCCAATGGAGTAAAATCGAGTTTGATAAGTATATCATTAAGCCATGTGAAAAATCCGAGATTCCAAAAGTATCGGTTTATCCCACTGTAGATAGTCAAATTGACATCTTACCATGGTGAAAGGCAAATTCTGTGAAGTACACGATTCTAGCAAAAATGGCTAAGGATATATTTTCTATTCCTATCTCAATCAAAGCTTCAAAGTATGCTTTCAATACAGGAGGTTGGGTTTTAGATTTATATCGAAGTACCTTGTCTTGAAAAACAGTTGAAGCTCTTGTTTGTACATAAAATTGGATGTGTTTTACTCCAATTATACATAGAGATGAGACAATTGAGATAATAATCGATGGTATTGAAAAGCTTGAGTCAGATAATTTTTTTAAATGTAAGTACTTTTCTTAAATCTAAGTATATTTTTTATTATATCTTTATTTATACTTCATAAATTAATTTGTTTTTCTTTTTCTTTTTGTAGAAATCATTAGTGGAGGAGACGAAAATCCATGGTAGTTATTAGTTAATTAAGGTGATTAAGAAATGAACTGGGAGGAACTTTGTGCTTGCTTTGTCTGTAATTCAATTTTATTATGTTTGGACTTCAAAAATTTGTAATTTGTGTACTTTAATTTCATTTTAGGTTGTGTTTGAACTTTGATTAGGACATAGACTCTAGATGGATAGATTATATTTTATGTTTGAACTTTGCTTGGAACTTTGAAATTTGGATGAACTTTGATTGAGACTTTAAGTGAAATGTATTGAACTTTTATTGAGATTTTGGATGAACTTTAATTGAGATTTGGATGAACTTTGCTTGAGATTTTGGATGAACTTGGATTGAGATTTGGATGAACTTTATTTGAGATTTTAGTAACAAGGAATAGTAAAAACTAGTTGGGACAAAACCATCGGTTAAAAATCGAACCAAATCAGGTTGGTTCGGTTCAAGAATCGAAACTGATAAAAATTGATTTTCGACGGTTCTTCTTCATTGTGAAACAGTCACTCCGATTGGTTCATGGTCCAACCCAAAACTGGATTGAACCAAACCGTGCACACCCCTATTGGAGCTTATAATCTGTAGGTTTATTAGGTTTCCCTACTAGCTCATGGACGGGTAAGCACAAAGATCAAAGAGTTTTGGAAAAAAAATGGAAATATTTAAATTTGGAATATATGTTAATTGTATAATATATATATATATACACACACACACACACGTTATAGTATAAAATTCTTTTTAAAATGAGATTCATATTAAAATTATAGGTGATGAGAGAGAAGAGTATTTGAATATGATTCAAATAAATATTTGATTAAATGTGAGATATTTAATTAAATATACTAATTATTTATTTATTTAATTTAATTAATATAATTAAATTAAATAAGGGTAATAACTCCCATGCATTGCAAGGGAGTGAGGGAGTTGCAAGATAGTCGGGAGTTTCTTCCCCCCTCTCCTTAAATTGCATTTCTTTTGTGCAATTCGGAATGCTAGTTTATACATGAAAAATTGACACTAATAACTCCTCTCTCTCTCTCAACTTCTCTGGATTTCAAAAAACATAGAGAACTCTCACAAATTTCCGATTCTTCTAAAAAGGTTTCCACCAACCATCCTTGCCAAAGAATAGTAGGGAAGTCCTTTTGGAAATATTGAATTCAAGTTTGTTGTGAAGTTCTGTTCGAGTGAAGGAGAAAATAAATAGGAAGGGATTTGAAGAAGCTCTCTACAAGTTTCTTCAAGGGTCATTTCTCTTCCTTTGTCACTTCTTTGAAGAAGGCATGTTTAACTATTTTGTATTTTAATTTTCTCTGTTACTATCTTTCAAATCATAATTAATAGCATAGCAATCACCCGCTTTCGTTAAGGATTCAATCCATTCAATTAGAATTAGAGCTAGAACATGCTATTAATTTTGCTTTGAATTAAAACATAAACAAAAGGTGGGTAGCTAGCTTTACTGCATGGGATGCATTAATTGGCATTTAGATTTACAGTTTTCGTTGATATGATCAATGTAAGGGCTCGTTGTTTCGAGAATTTAATTTTGTAAATTGAGTCTATAAGTCCGTGTCGTTTGTGGCAAAGGAGTTTCTATGAAGAGGAGCGAAATTCAAAGAAAAAATTGCAAAGAAAACGAAGAACATAGCATTTCTATGATGTAGTGCCACGACGCTCTACCTCCAGATGCATCAGCGCCACAATGCCATCGCGTAGCGTAACAGGGCTCCTTGTGGTGCTACAACTCCAAGCGTAGGATGTTCAATAGCGCCGCGATGCTCCGACGGTTACAGGCCAATTTGCATCGCGCATTGCTTGCTAATCGTGGGCAATTTCCTGTTTTTTAATTAAATGTAATTTTCATTTTATTAATTAAATTAATATAATTTGGATTATATTAATTTAATTAATTTTATTGAAATGCCAATATTCAGTCTATTATTGTTTATAATATAGTTTAATATGCATATGATGTATGTTTAATTATATTCATTATATGTTGCATAATATATGTCATATAGATTAAAATCTCACTATGGGTTAAGCATGATCAAGCATCATATTTAAATATAAAGGTTATATTATATGATTGCAAGATGATTAAGTATGTTCATGCATCATTTAAAATATAAATGTTATATTACACGATGACATACCAAGCGTTTTTTTTTTTTTATTGGTAATAATATAAGAGTTATATTATTTAATTAAAAAAGAATGTTACATGATGTATAACATTACTTAGTTTAAATATAAATGTTATATTTTAGGTTAAAAATCACATTTAGTCCCTAAACTTTTATAAAAGCAACAATTTAGTCCCTGAACTTTAATTTGTAATGATTTAGTCCTTATACTTTCAATTTTTTAACAATTTAGTCCCTGAACTTTACTCTGTAGCAATTTAGTCCTTATACTTTAAAGTTTGTAACAATTTAGTCCCTATTGTAGAAATTAATGTTATCATTTAACAAAATTTCTTGCATAAATAAATCAATAAACTAATTAGAGATTCAATATTTTTACAAAATACATAGTCTATATCATAAAATAATGACATCTAATTTTGATTATTTTTTAGGTTAGGGACTAAATTGTTACAAATTTGAAAGTACAGAGACTAAATTGTTACATACTAAAGTTCAGGGACTAAATTGTTACAAAAATGAAAGTACAAGGACTAAATTGTTACAAACTAAAGTTTAGGGACCAAATTGTTACTTTCATAAAGTATAGGGACCAAAAGTGTTTTTTTAACCTATATTTTATAATGTCATAAGATGCATTTTATAAATTTTAATTTCATTAAAATATAAGAGTTGTATGTTTAATGGATAGATATTCAAACTTATAATAAAGAGTTGCATGCAAACATAAGGTTTTAATTAACTTATTTTTCAAAGGGTTTAAAATTTATTTCATTGAAACTTTATGTTAAAATTTTAATAAGATTATAAATAAATAATATTTTATTTTTTAAAAATAGGTTTAAAATGAGAAAATAAAATATTAATTATAAAATATTGGCTATAAGGGAACTCTGTCTAAGGTTGGGATACTTAAGCTGGGAACCAACCTGAGAGTTGAATTAGTCAACATTTTATAAAGCATGCAATAATGTAGCTAGTATACACAGAGTATACTTTATTGTATTAAAGCTATTATTATTCTAAAAAATAGTTGTTATTATTATTTGACCAATTTCATTAAAAATTATATGCTAAAGAGAGTATAGCTCAACTGATATTGTATGTGTTGGGAGTGTTTGGATTCAACTTGCATTATAATAGTTGAAATTTTAAATTATCTACAGTGTTTACTATTTTGTAACCATCATCTCTCTTCATTTGTAACCAATACTAAATTAGAATGCACCCAAAACACAAACTATTATAATTGATTTCTAAAGTATCAATTTTGCATCTAATACGTTTCTTACATATAAATGTGAAAAGTTCAATACTATATTAGACATCAAATATAATTTTGTGCTTAATAAATATGACCAGACATCTTTTTAAAATTAATGTATCCATGAACAACAAAATTTAAAATCTAAGATTCAACTAGATACAACTTTTGTTTTTATCTTATAGAATGATTAATTTTTAAACATTTTGATTTTTTTTAAAAAAAACATTTTCTTTTTATATTTCTTAGTTCTATTAGATATAGAATTGAAGTAATTTATAGAATTATTAGACATTTTTAAGTGACTAAAGTCAAAATTGAAAATTTGGGATTTATTAGTAACAATTTTCAAAATTTAGGGACTAAACTTATAATTTAAAGGGTTGTTTTCAAATATATCAAAATGAATCAAACTATTTAAAATATAGAAACATTTTACTGTCTATCAGTGATAGACTATGATAGACTGCACTAATTTTCCTAATTTAAATTTCATATAAATGTAAATTTAAATGCTTTGATATATGATATTTATATTAAGTAATACTAGATAAAAAAAATTACTATAAACATTTATAAAACTATTCACCTAGATATATAAGCAAAAATCCATTTAATCAATTTTCATAAAATAATTTTAGAAAGATCCAAAACTATTTGTGTGTGTATATATATGAGAAATATCAAAATGAATTTAAATTTTCTTGACCTCTTTCAAGTTTACTAGAATTTAAATATTATATATATTTCATAAAATAAAAAAATATAACTCCACGTGATGAATACTAAAATAGTAGAAATATGAAGTAATGGCCGAAAATTAAAAGTTATAAATTAAAACAATCAAAATTTAAAAAGAAAAAGAAAATAGTGCCCACTCTACAGCTTGAACTAGAGTTGGAGTTTAACTAGTGGGTCTTTAGCCCCTAAACTAACCTCATGTATAATGCTAAAAGTTTTGAAAACATATAATATTGTAAAATATACTACAAACTTTTTATATTTAATTAAAATACAACATATATACGTAAAATGTCACGATTTTAGGGGGGAGTACTCCCCTATCCCTTTAATAGACCCGCCTTGATGTATGTGGTTCGAATGTCCCAGCCCCTATCATGCAAATATTCAAGTTTAAAAAATTTAAAGAAAATAAATTAAAATGAAATGAAACTTAAAATATGAGAAAAAAAAAAAAGATTTAACCAAAACTCAAACATTGTCTAATAATTAACATTTTTATATAGGAAACTTGTCATAAATGTCAAAAAATTGAAACTATTTACAATATAGCAAAATAAAACCAAACACGGTGAATAACATTTTGATTTTTTTAAAATTCCCAAACTAACTTTTTTTTCTTTGAATTTTCATGGGCAATTTCTTCATCACGATTCTGTTTCATCGACAGATATTTCTTTTTCACGAGGGTTCATCAACAACGATCCGCCATTGGACCTCAAAAGTTCTCCTCTTCTCTTCCTCATCCTCCTCTTGTCCTCTTCTTTTTCTTCTTCTTTTGCCGTTCCTTCTTCTTCTTCTTTTTCTTCTTCTTCTACTGCTTCTTCTTCTGCTTCTTCTTCTGTTGCTTTTGCTTCTACATATGTTGCTGCTCCTCCTCTTCAATTGATCAAAATTTAATTGGTGAACACCTCTTCTATTTCTCCTTCTTCTATTTCTTCTTCTTATTCTTCTTCTTTAGTCGATTCTTATTCTTCAGTATCTTCTTCTTATTCTTCAATTAGTCTTCTTCTTCAATTGATCAAAATTCAATTATTTTAGCTCAAATTCAAATCGTCGAAATTCAACTTAGTTGGAATGTGACTGATTGGGATTCAAGCCAAAATTTAAGTTGAAATTCAACTCTATCACTGTCTATCAGAGATAGATTGTGATAGAATTCTATCACTCTCTATCACATGATAGATAGAGAGTGATAGAATTCTATCATTGTCTATCACTTTCTATTGATGATAGATAGTGATAGAACTCCTCTTCTTGTTGTTTTTTTCTTTTTTGTTGTGGTTTGAGGACCTAATCGAAAATGAAAAGCAGGGATAGTTATCTATGAGTCTAATACTAATAGACATTGATAGAGCTCTATCATTGTCTATAGTTGATAGACAGTGATATAGTTACTCTGATAGAATGATATCTAATATATTAATTTGTACTATGGATTTATTGGTTTGTCTTTCTATTTGTATAATGTGCTTATTCTTCTTCCTTCAATCAGTTTATTTGGTTTGTGTTTGTCTTTTTGTATAATGTGTTTGTTCTTTTTCTTTAATTGATTAGCTTTGTTTACAATTTGCTTCATGAAAACTTTATCTCCGTCTATCAGTGATAGACAGAGATAGAATTCTATCACTATCTATTGGTGATAGATAATGATAGTGTTGTATCACTGTATATCTTCAATAGACAATGATCGAATTTTATTACTTTCTATCAATAATAAATAGTGATAGTATTCTATCAATGTCTATACTTAATAGACAATAATAGAACATTATCACTATCTATCACTGATAGACAGTGATAGTGTTCTATCACTGTCTATCAGTTCAGTGATAGAAACTATTGGCTACTGATATTAATTACTTTTTTATTTTTATTTATTAGGTTGATTCGGTCAGCAACATGGAATACAAAGTAATGGATGGTGATAAACAGTTCTTAGTGAAACTGGACTCAGGATCTTATAGTTGTCGAGTATGGGATTGTGATGATGTTGCATGGGCTTGCAGTTGCAGTTGTTGACATTCCATGGTCATCAACCTATAAAGGTTGTGTTCAACCTGTTAGAATTCATTCAGATTGGAGAGTTGTAGATGACCAGAGTAAAACATATCCCCTATCGTTAAACGTCAAGCTGGACGACCAAGAAAACTAAGAATCCTGTTTATAGGTGAATGTATAAGTTCATTAAGATGTAGTCGATGTAATAGTAAATGTCACAATTGTAGGACTTGCAAACTTGAGTCAATTAAACAATGATGTTGTAATTCTTATTAGTTGCTTTTCTTTACTTTTGATGTAATCCTGTTTGTTGGTTATCAAAGTTTATGGACTTTATCTTATAGAAATTATAGTTGTTTCTATCGCAGGAAGTCTCTATCTCTGTCTATCTCTATTTATTCTTGATAAAGTCTATCCATATCTTATGTGTTCTATCACTGATATAAACTTATAGACGTCTATCAATGTATATCACGACATATAAAACACAAATCATCTTAAAGCCTTATAAACTCCCAATTTCATCTTAAAGCTACTTCATTTCATCAGAAACAACAATCTAATTGTGTTATATACTAGTATATAGTTAACAAAAAAGTTAGAAGACTCTATCTGATAGAAATTATAGTTATGTCTATCGCGGATAAACACAGATGGAAGTCTATCTGTATCTATCAATGATAGACGTTGAAAAAAGTCTGTGTCTATGGCTATAGACGCTGATAGAAGTCTATCTCTATCTATCATTGATAGACTTTATTTGCACCGTCTATGTTTCTATTGAAGGAATTAAATTCTCAGTGGAAGCAAGTGGCCATCATATGCCAATAATTTTTTTTTAAAAAAATAAAATTAAAAAGAATAGAAATCTAGGATAAACCAAAACAATTAGGATGCAATAAGAAGAATTAAGAGTTTGAAGATCTTTACCTTCGAAGACCGTCTTCAGAGTAAGATTTTTCTTTTTCTCACGAAATTACAAACTGAAAAGAAACTACTCAATAAGGAATGCAGGAATTTCCTTTGGAACACCATAAAACAAGCCTTCCTTGTTATTTTCAGGAAGAACTAAGAGGAATTGTGGGCTCTCTTGATAGAGAGGAAGAGATTTGAGAGGATGAAGTTTTTCTCATAGATTTTTTTAGAGAAAAATAATATATCTCTTGTTCTTCGGGCAACTGCACTTCTCAACTTCTCTCACACTCTTTCTTTTTACGTATGAAGGAGAAGGAAAAAAAACTTCGCACTATATGTAGTGGGAGTTAATTTAATTAATCTAATAAATAATTAATATAATTATAATATATTAAATTGTATTTAATATACATACATACATACATACATATATATATATATATATATATATATACAAACTTTGATTCCATTAAGAGGGCTATGCGTTGAAAGCATGACAGGGAAGAAAGTGTTTGAACAAAGTTGAGTTTTGGGAAGAGGATAACATAGATGAATTTGGGAGAAAACCCGAATAGGTGATTTTTCCGAGTGTTGGAGCACAAAAAGGCAAGTAGGTTATGAAATTCTCTAAGTGTCACAAATATGTTTGAAAAACCAAGGCATGGACGGATAGAGCTTGGTAAGAATTTCACTAAGTGTTGTAGAAGGATGAGTTGGAAGCATAGTTGGGAGTTAGTTTTCGGGATTAAACACATCTCTTTGGAAAAACACCATGGTGGACGCATGATAGGAGGTGATTCAACGCATGGTAAGGGTTTTGGGGAGGATTTTGACTATGTTGAAGTGTTGAAAGGAATCCTAAGTCATAAAGAGAAGGGTTAAACGCATGGTTCAAGTTGGAGAGGGAAGTCTCACTAACTATAAGTGTTGAACGCATAGTACATACTCCTGGGGGGAGACTTAGCTAGGCTTTAGATGACTTTAATAGTTGAGAAGCAAACCCTAAGGAAGAGAGGGAAGGGATGGACGCACAAAGTAAGGTTTGGCTAGGGAAAGATCAACTTGTCTTGAGAAAAGAGGAAAACTAGTAGGTCAAACTTCTTAGCAAAGAGGAGAAACACATGGAAGACTATCAGTGAGAATTTTGGCTAAGTATAAGATGGATTGGGTGTGCTGGATGCATACCCCATTGGTTGAAGGAAAATGATTAAGTGTTGGGGGGTTGAAGTTGGAAGCAAGGTAAGTGTGTGTAAGAAAGACGGTGTGAAACACATAGGAGAGAAAAGTTGGAAACATAGGCTTGGAGAGGGCACCGTGGATGCGTGGGAAGAGTTAACAAGGAGTCCATGGAATAAGTATGGGAGACTTGGACGCATGACCCAAGGAATAGGTCATGTTGCACACATGCTTGATGATTAGAAAGGAAAATCAGCTAAGTGTGAGGAGGTTGGATGAAGAAAAGAGAGCAAAAGGGATCATACCCTAAAAATCCTCAAGATGGACGCATAGAAGAGAGAGTTGGATGCAAGGACCTACTCACGAGCATGAGATGGACGTATAGTAGGGAAGAAAATATGTGCTAAGTGGCTTTTTTTGAGTCTAATACATCATAAGTAGGAGGTGTCGTGATGCATGGCTAGGACAACATGCAAGAAGCCTTATGGAGCAAATATGTATTGGTGCATGATGAAGTTCCCATGCATGATGCAAGGTAGTGGGTTCGATGTCAACCTAAGAAGCAAGGTTGGATGACAAAGCTTGTCATCCAACTCCTATAAATAGGCCCGAGAAGTCACTTGTTCATTCACTAAAAATCACCCTCTAAGCTTTATCTAGGAGTTTGAGAGTGTTTTCGGAAAGGTCTAGGCGTCCAACTATACCAACTAGGCATCCAAAGGGATTTGGTAGGCGTCCAACTCAGTATAGAAGCAACACAGATGTTGCTCTGCGTCCAACAGGTGTTGTTCTGCATCCAGAAAGAGCTGCGTTGCGTCCAAGGAAGGTTCTCTGTGTCTAAGAAGGTGTTTTCAGGCGTTCCAGAAGAATTTTTAGGGTTCCAAAGGTTTCCCCATTGCTGTTTTCTTAGTTCTAGAAGCTAAGGAGGAATCAGGAAGCTTACACCAAGCTAACTTGTGTTCAAAACAGGGAAAGAAGGCTTTAAAGATTGCAACTACTTTTCCTATGAGTGGTTATTAGTAGTTCGTTTATGTGGTATGTTGTTACTATTAAGCCATTATGCATACTATTATGGGTTTATGATTATTATATGTTGCATATGAGTTGTGATGGAATTTTTTAGTTGAAGTGTGTGTTAAGGATCCTAGAACTAAACAAGATGGCCAAAGGATCTGAGGATCTAGTTCTAAGTCTGTGGTGGATTTTGACCTCACGAGATGGTCAAAGGGTGCTAGAAACCTAGTTCCTAATCCTGTGAGAAGTATCTCTTGGGGAATGGTTGGAGGACCGAGGGGTCTTGCTTCTGATCCCTTATAGGTAAAGCTATGTGCGCATAGAGCTTGGATGAAATTGTTGTGCCAGAGTGTGCCAGCATAATAGTTCGGTACCGAGTCTAAGCAGGAATGGGAGGTTTGAGTATACATTCGTTATAGTTGTACTTATTGATGGTTTCTTATAACATTTGTTATATTTAAAGGGTCGTGTGAACCTTAGTTATACGTTGACCACTCACTAGGCTTCATGAAGCTCATCTTTTCTTTATGTTTTCTTTCCATGTAGCAATCGAGTTCCCGTTGTTGTGCAAAGTCGAGGTCTGTCGAGATATAATGTTATAATATTTTAAAGGCAGGAATTTGTATAAGTTATGGTTATATCGTCTTTAAGCAAACTCTGTAATCGATTGTTTAAATAGACTTTGCATGTTTAACAAAGGAATACAATGTAATAGATGTTGTAACAAGATCCATCCTTTCACATCTCTTCCTAGGTTAAAAGGTAACTCGGGTTTAGGTGTGACAAGTCACCTATAGTCATCCTATGAAATGTTAACTTCTTCAATAACGACGTTACAAAGAGAAATTATACATTTCGCGGTTCAGTCTTATACAAACTCTTTGTATAGAATATCCTCACTCACATGTCTCCACATCAACGATTAGGATCAAATCATTTGTAACGTCGTATCCGAAGTGTTACTGAAATAATGCACCCAATCTTATTCCAATACTACAGACTTTTTGATTATTACTTAAACATGATCCAACCTCGTATGTCAACCACATATATGTTTAAGTTTACATAAAATAACCATGGATCTTAGTTTATTGGATTGAGTTAATGCAAAAGATAAATGAAATAACTGCTTATTTTATTGAATAAATAAAATGTCTTTACAATTTTACAAAACTATGAGACCCCAAGAGATTTAGGACACCAGTCTTAATAATCACCCACTTGTCCTAAAGCTAGTGGGGTGCACAATACATATAAACTAGGGCATAACTCTATACCATCTCCCACTTGCCTTAGACTAGATGAGGCATGTCTCGTAGACCTAGATTTTCCAAGTGACCCTCAAACACTTTAGTCGTGAGAGCCTTTGTAAATGGATCAGCAACATTGTGTTCTGAAGCAATCTGCATGACGATCACGTCTCCTGATAACTTGTAGAAATACAAGTTATTATATTCATTATTTGGAGTAATTAGGGTAGAATTGATGATAAACGCATGATTTTAGCACTTTAATTGTATGATATGAATAACTCTGCATTCACTATGCTTACAAAAGAATCTATCCTAAAAAGTATGAAAGTCTATTTTTTTAACGCAGGATAGAACAAAAAGGAGCTCAAAATATAAAGGAAGAGAATGCTGCCAGAAAAGACCAACGCATCGAGAACCATGCGTCCAAAAGATAAATAATACAAGTGCTTAGTCGGCAACAGTCACGTCAAACATGCAAGTGGGCAACTGATTTTACCAGATCATGACAGATCCAATGAACTGAAGACGCGAAGAAGTCGACGCAGCAGGGCATGAAATTAAATGCAAAGGTGTCAGGTTATCATGATATCGCCTTTTCGACGCCTATAAATAGCCCATTGCACTTCATGTTCAAGCAAAGAGAAAATACTCAGTAGTGAAAGCTCTACGCAAATTCTCGCTCAACCTCCATAGTCATCCTCCATTTCGAGCTCTTTTGTGAGAAGATTCTAAGAGTATTCAGAGTCACCTCTCAAAGAGTGAGAACCCACCCTTGTATAAATAATGTATCAGATAGCTACCATCTCAAGCCTCCAAGAAGCAAGACATTGCCATTGGTGGCTTGACGACTTCCCCTTTCTTTCTTTCATTGTGAACACCTTTCTTACTTGTATTTTGTTAATAACTTTCGAGAGATTACATTATCTACTCAATACAAGTTCGATTAACATTAAACCTCCATTTATTCTCATTTGTAACATCTTACACCATGAATGTTGAATATTTCATGAGTTGAGCATAAGTTTTAGTATTTCCAAATGTGATTAAGTTGCTTTATCTTGATTAAATGGGTACGTCAAACTTGCTTGAATTTGTCGAATAAATAGGTTTAAGTGAGTATATTCATCTACTTGAGAGAGTCGGTGAGTAATTTCCAACATTTAACAAGAAAAGAGTAGGCTATAGAGATAAAGTTTTTCTTTTGCCCGAAGAACTCACCATGCGTCTTAAAAATAAGATTAATGTGGCGTCAAAGCATCGAGAGATGCGTTCTCAACTCTAAGTTTACAAAAAATCATTTATCACTTAGGACAATACTATTTACTTAATTTAACTTCCCCTTTTTCATGGTTCCATTCATTGTATACCTACTATCTGAACTTGTTTATAGTTGACTAACTTCATCCATCATTCATTCTGCATCACTATTTCACATGTTCATCCATTAATTTATTCTTGTATAAAAATATTCTTTGTAGTTAGTTCAGAAAACAACACAATTGTAATTATTGTACAGTCAAAATGCTTCAAATCAAAGATGAATCTCAACGCATAGTCATTACAAATCTCTGTGTTCGACCCTGAACTCTCCAGGAAAACCTATTTAAACTTTAGTTGGGTTTTTATAGGAAAACTTGCGTCTAACATACACACCTTTCTTGACTCTTAACGCGACATTAGACCATCACGATCTTAACGCATCACACGCATTTTTAACGTAACATCTTCTCATTGCACAATCTCCCATATCAAATGATGCTTGCGCTCGATATGCTTTCCTCACTTTTGGCTTCTAGGCTCCTTGGAATTTGTCACAGCACCACTATTATCACAATAAAGAGTGATGGACATTGACATGTTAGGAACAACTTCTAGGTCTATCAAGAACTTCCTAAACCAGACAACCTTCTTAGTAGCTTCACAAGTAGCTATATATTCTGCCTCCATGGTAGAGTTAACAATGCAACCTTGCTTTCTGCTATGCCAAACTACAGCCCCTTCGTTAAGAGTAAACACTGATTCTGATGTGGATTTTTTAGAATCCTTATCAATCTATGTATCTCGTAAAGATCAAATCCTTAGCCCCATACACAAGCATGTATTTTCTCGTTCTCGGAAGATACTTGAGGATGGTTTTAGTTGCAATCCAGTGATTAAATCCTGGATTGGACTAATATCTATTGATAATCCCAACAACATAGCAAATGTCAAGCCTTGTACACAACATGGTATGCATTAGGTTGCCCACAATCGATGCATAAGGAATCCATCTCATTTCCTTAACCTCTTGAGGAGTCTTAGGACATTGTTTTTTAGACAATACAATTTCATGCTGAAAAGGCAATAAGCCCCTCTTGGAATTGTGCATCGAATACTTGACAAACATCTTGTCAATATACGTTGTCTAAGACAAGACTTGACAAGGCTAACATTTTGTTCTTACGATTCCTTATGATCTAGATCCTTAGAACAAATTATGCTTCACCCAAATCTTTCATTTGGAATTGGGCAGCTAGCCATTTGTTTACATTCGTTAGTAGATTTACATCAATCCCAATAAGTAGGATATCATCCACAAGGTTGACGATTTTCTTGTAGACACAAGGTTCACTAACATTTTGGTCAAACCGTAAGACTTGAACGCAGTATCAAATCTTATATTCTAAGATCAAGATGTTTGTTTCAATCCAGAAATGGACTGATTAAGCTTGCAAACCATTTGCTCTTGACCCTGTTGAATGAATCCTTTTGGTTTTTTCATGTAAATAGTCTCTTCAAGATTACCATTTAAAAAGGCAGTATTGACGTCTATTTGCCATATTTCATAGTCATAATATGTGGTAATAGACAAGAGTATCCTAATAGACTTAAGCATGGCAACAAATGAGAAAGTTTCTTCATAGTTCACTCCCTCAACCTACATATAACCCTTTGCCACAAGTTTAGCCTTAAAGGTTTGCACCTTACCATCTACACCTTTTTTTCTCTTGTAGATCCATTTGCAACCTATAGGTTTTACTCCTTTAGCTTGATCTACAAGATCCCAGACTAAATTGAAGTACATAGACCCCATTTCAAGATCCATAGCTTTAACCCATTCATCCTTGTCCACATCATTCATTGCTTGACTATAGGTCAATGGATTCTCAACTTCATCATATGGCATGATGTCTTGAGTTTCTACTAAACCCAAATAACGAGTAGGTGGATTTATAACTCTCCCACTACGTCAATGCTCTCTCAACTCTTGAGGAGAATGTATATGACTTGATGAAGCCTCATAAACAACTCTTGTTGATGTACCAGCTTCTTCAACAACTCTTGTTGAAATTTCAATAGTTTCATTGGAAAGCTCATTCAACACGATTTTACTACCCGACTTATGCTCTCTTTTGTGGTCTTCTTCCAAAAATATAGCATCTGTCGACACAAATACTTTATTCTATTTTGGATCAAAGAAAAGACCACCTCTCGTTTTCTTAGGGTACCCTACAAATAGGCATACTCTTGAACGAGGTTCCAATTTCTTATGATTTGTTTCAAGCACATATGCTGAACAACCCCAAATTTTGAAATGTTATAAACTACCTTTACGACCTCTCCACAATTCCAAAGGAGTTTCAAAAATACTTTTGGATGGAACATTCTTCAAAATATATAATGCAGTCATAACTACATAACCCCAAAACTAATTGGTAATTGAGCATAACTGAAAAACACCTAAAATGTGCTTTTATTGCCTTTGATTTAGGGATGTTTTGATTAGATTTAATGTGTTTGCTAGTGATTTTCAGGCGATAATGAAAAAATTAAGTGTCTAAAGCAAAAAGAACCAAACTGAGCCAAAATCGTGTGAAAATTGGAAGAAAAAGAGGAAAAACCATAGAAACTAGCGTAGAGCATCGTTGGGCTGCCCCACTGCGCTCTAGACTCGAAAGCACTTAATTTGAGAAGAGGTTAGAGCATAGTTGCACTGGGTCGAGGAGCGTCGCAGCGCTACGGTGTTGCATTTGAGACATGGATTTTATGTCGGACAACATCGTGACACTGTTCGAGAGTGTCGTTGCACTTGGCTTTTATGACAGACAGTGTCACTGCGCTTTGAGATAGCACAGCGATGCCAGCTTTCCTATTTTAAAAAATCTTTATTTTTGGAAAGGATTTCAAGTGGTCCATGATGTCGGTGTTGGGTTTTATGCCTTACAACTTGTAGATTGTAAATGTAATTATTTAACCGTCATTAAATCATTAATAAAAAGTTATTGATGTGTTACTTCAATAAGCGTTATTAATTGTTTTTGTTTGTTTTGTCTTAATAACCCTAAATTGAATAAACTAACATCCTAGGCTGTTTTATGAGTCTTGAACTGTATATGGGGACATACGGAGATCAATGTTCAAGATACAGACTAAAAGGTCTATAGTATAGGGATAACGCTAGGTACCTTATCTTGGTGACATTATGGAAACCATCCACTTTGTATTTGATACAAACGCAATGATTTAACGCGTTCATGTAGGTAACATGTGAGTGGGGGTATCCTATGCAATGTGTTTGCATAAGATCAGACCACGAAATAGTGATCACTAGATGTAATTCCGTTGACTAGTTAGGTTTTTATTTCAATAGTCACCTAGGCAACTTAGTCTTAATCTTGAGTATATTATGAACTCCTATCCACGAGGGATTGTCCTTTGATTTGTATGGGTGAGAGTGGCCGTTTGTCGACTCAATATGCCTACCATCTTGGGGATAAGATTGAGTGGGGAGCTGGGGACATAATTATACAAGATGGAATTCACTCATTCCCATCTTTAGGGTAAGTAGATAAGTGGTCCCTTAAGTGGTGTTTCCGAGACTTGAACAAAGGGTCCTACCCTCTCATTAGCCTGAGAGAGGATTTTGTTTAATGGTTGGACAATAAACAGGTTGTCCATTAAAAGAGCACTGGTACTTAAGTATTTAAAAGTAACCTAGGGGTAAAACGGTAATTTGACCCAATTGGTGTTACGAACACTTGTGAATGACTAATTTATTGTTATTGGTCTATATTCATGGACACATATATACATATGTAGTGAGAAGAGTGCAGTTGTGGGTCTTTAGTGGAGTGTACCCACAATTAACGAATATTGATTGATGTGGTTAATGAGTTTAGCCGATTAATCTCATATCATTGGAGCTTCTGATCTGTAGATCCATTAGGTCCCCTTCCTAGCTCGTAAAGAGTGATGAGGTATTTATGTCTGGAATGAAATTTGAAATGTTCAATTTTACTTATGGAAATAATATAATGTATGGTGATACATTATAATATAAAATTTATTTTGAACTTTATAATATAATTTTAATTTTGGGTATGGTACAAAATTAATTTTTGAGAGAACTAAATATTTAAAGATGTTCAAATATTAATATGAATTAGATTCATATTAAAACAATAGGTTAAAATTAATGTATAATAGATGCACATTAAAACTATAAGTTATGAGAGAATAACAATTGAATATGATTCAAATATAGGTTAAATTAAATATTAGATATTTAATTTGACAATTAATTAATTAAAGAATTATTTTTCTTAATTTATTTAATTAAATTTGATTTAATTAAGGAAAATTATATTAAATAGCAAAACTGTTAAAAATATTTACAACTAATAGTAAAATACATAGTCTATCTGCCATAGAACGCGATAGACTACTATCAATGTCTATTGTGACACAGATAGTAGTCTATCGCGATCTATCTCGGTCTATCGCAAACTGACAATGAAATTTTGCTACATTTGTAAATATTTTGGTTCTTTTTACTATATTTGAAAATAGCCCTTTAATTAAATTAAATGAATTAAAACTATAGGTTATATAGAAGGTGTTTATTTAAATATGATTTAAATAAAATAATTAATTAAATTAGATTTAATTATTAATTATTAATTATTTGTTTATTTATTTGTTAAATTAAATAAATAAATAAAAGGTAACTCCCTACGTGGGAGTTGCGCTTTGTGTGGTTTACTCCTACATCTCCTGATCTCTCTCTCGATATATGCCTGTAAAAGAAAAAAAAAATGCAGAACAGTTCTATGATTTTTGGTTTTCTTTTCTTCCTTTCTAAAAATTCTCTCTAGTTTTCTCGTTGGTTTTTTCCCAAATCAAGAAAAGGATCCACAATCCTTTATCACATCATCACTTAGAGAATTGGAGAGATTCATGGTGTAGTGTTCAGAGTCGACAACATATGTAAGATTTCTATCTCTAAAAGCATGCTTAACCCTAGAATTAATACAGTAGGTTTCCTGTATTTTTTTTTATAGTGTATGGGTATTTTAAAATTTCAATTAATTTTGAGTTTGGTTCTGTATTTCTTCTGCAACAATAGGGATCTCTACCCTTTTAGCTGAAAGGTTCAAGGATCATTGGAAGGCTAAATCCATCCCCGAGACGAGCTTGGAAGCCGGATAACTTTCCTTCCCTTTCTTTATTCTTGGTTTATTTGTTGTTTTTTGTGATTCTACTGTGGGTTTTGTCTATGGAGGTCGTGTTAGGCTAAACTTCTCATAGTTTTAAGGGTAGGTGAATTCTTAGGTTTAAATTGTTGAACACTTTGTTTCTTGAATGTTAATTCGCATTTATGCTTTCTAGCATGACCGTTTTTAATGCTTTTGAATGTTTGATCAACATTTAAATGATTCTATGATTTAAATCTTACTTGAAAAAGTATGTTTAAGCTAGATCATGTATGCTAGACTATCGTTTGAAAACACATGAAGTAGTTGGATAACTGTAGAGATTGTTGATGAAGGTTCTTAATGTTTTGCTTAATCACCTAGTTTTAAGGAATTAGTAATTAGGGTTTAAGTAAAAGAAAAAATTGTTTTTGAAAGATTCAATCTAGATAAAAGACTTTTAGATCTAAGTGTTGTGTTAATTACCTCAAGAGTCAAGCAATAGTGTTTAATAATACATTTGATGAAATTTATTCCCTACAACGACTCTTAGTTGATATTTTCCATATCCACTTTTATTTGCTTTCTTAGATTAATTTAGCTTAAGTGTCATTACAATTCGGTCCCCTAAATAAAATTGGAAAGATCTTTAAATAGCTAAAATAATAATTAAACCAATTCCCTGAGGTTGATACTCGACCTTACAAGTCGTTTTAACTATATTATAACTTGACCCGAACACTTGCGGTAACACTACGTTTTGCCACATCAATAACTCATCATAGACCGAACCATGTCTAACAGAGTTCTATTTCTCCTTTCTGATACACCATTTTGCTAAGGTGTATCAAGTGTTGAGAGTTGAGATACAATTCCATGTTTTATCATATAGTTATGGAATTTCAAATCCATATACTCTTCACCTCGATCTAATCGAAATATTTTAGTAGTTTTATCTAATAAATTCTCAACTTCAGCCTTATACTCTTTAAACTTTTCAAGAGCTTCAGACTTGTGTTGTAATAGGTAAAGATACCCATATCTTGAATCATCTATAAAAGAGATGAAGTATTCATACCCTCTTCTTGCCTTAACATTCATCGAACCACAAAGGTCTGAATGTACAAGTTCTAAGGGTTCTTTAGCTCTATAACCTTTTCCAGTAAAAGGTCTTTTTGTCATTTTGCCTTCAAGGCAAGATTCACATACAAGTAGAGTTTTCTTCTAACTCACTTAGAAGTCCACTCTTAACCAATTTTTCAATCCTATTGAAATTTATGTGACCTAATCTTAGATGCCAAAGATGAGCATTTTCTTTAGGAGAAACATTTTGTCTTTTATGTTGAGTTTTTGCAATTCTGAGCATTTTAGTATTTAGAAGCGCTTTAGATGCTAATAGTCTTAGCACATGTAAATTACTCTCTAAGTTTGCAGAACAAATATGAACACCATCTTTATAAATAAACACTTTATTTACATTTAAAATGATGGAATAATTTTGTTCTAACAAACATTTAACAAAAATCAAGTTCCTTTTCAAACCAGGAACTATATATACATTTTTTAAAGAAATAAAAGATTTATGGAAGAGTAATTTGACGCCTCCTACTCAACCGTTGAGACGACCTGCCTAGTTCCAACCTACATGGTCATTTCGCCAGTCCCAAGCTGCTGCCAGGTATTAAACCCTGAAAAGAAGAACACACATAATTAGTGGCCCCTAAATCAATTATCCACGCAGAATCATCATTCTCCACTAAACAAGTTTCAAATACTAGTAAATCACATTTACCTTGTTTGGCCTTCTTTTTCTCTGCCAAATACTTAGGGTAGTTTCGTTTCCAGTGCCCATCTTGATTACAATGGAAACAATTTCCTTTTACAACCTTGGTATTTTTCTTGTCATTATGCTACAGCTTGGTTAGTTTTATTTTCTTTATTACCCTTCTTCTTCTTCCATTTCTTTTTGCCAAAGGAAGAAGGTACAGACTTCATCCTAGAGGTCAAACCTTTGAGAAGCTGTTTAGAAGAACTGACAACATTTGTCTCCCCATTGTGTCTTTTGCCTTTATGCATAGACTCATAAGTCTGTAGCTCGTTTAGGAGGATAGTGAGGGAGTAGTTCTGTGACAACCCAACTTTTAGCAACCGATGCGTTAAAAAGTCCGAAGGAGAGGAATAAAAGACCACGTTGGACGCATGGTCAAGACTGAAGTAACACATAGTAAAAGTGGACGTATAGGAAGTACTCAAGCACTTAAGGGGAAGAAGTAAGACGCATAGACTTCTATTATAAGATATTTCTAAGTGTTGGAAAGTAGAAGGTTGTGGAGTAGACATAAAAACTAGAACATGTGTTGGACGCATGCCAATTTATCTAAAAGGAAATAGTTAATATAAGGAAAAGTTTAAAAGAATAACCTTGGAAATAATCAAGGAATGACTAAGGATAGGAAGATGGTCATGGACGCAGGATGGATGTGAACGCAATAGGACCAACGCATAGAGGAAGAGCTTGAGAAGGATTTGTTGTCGTTGACGCTTAGCGGTATTGTGTAAACACTGGATTGTAATAGCGCGACTATACGTTGAAAGTGATCACGAATGGTTGTTGTGAGCTGAAGTAGTCGTCGCGTCGACTGAAGAAGAAACGTATTTGGCTTACCATGCGTTGGTGAGGTTGTTACGTATTGAGTTCCCTATGCATTGAGACAGTTATCTCTACGTGTCAAAGACGATAGTGTAGTTAGTTAAGAGTTAGATAAGTGAGCAGGGAAGCTCAAACCTTAGAGGAAACTCGATGAACGCATGAGGGCGCTGTATGGATTGAATGGCTGTCTATTTGAAAATAATGGACGAATAAGATAAGTTATAAAGGTCAGGTGGCTTCATATAAACTTGACACCTTAAAATAAGGATGTGTTAAAAAGGCATGTTAAGTGTTTCATGCAAGGTAACACTTGGACTAATGCATGGTTAGTCAGACATGCAGAGCGACATATGGCAATCAAGTGGCAAAAGAGGAGTAGGATGGCAAGATCTTTATAAATAGGACCCTGGGGGAAGAGTAACGACTGATGATTCTAAAGTAAAAAAAAAATCCTTGAGTGAAGAAGGAGAACGAAGACAGAAAAAAGGAACCCCTTGCGTTGTAAAAGGAGGTTTGCGGCCAAGAAAGAAGACATTCTTGACAACTTAGTCATCTGATGTTAAAAAACTTATCTTGCATTGAAGAGGGGTCGACCTTGCGTTTGAAACGAATCTAACATTTAAGGTGAACGCGGTGTTTGAAAATAGACGATGCGTTCAAGTTGACCTTGCGGTCAAGAGAAGTCGAAGCATCCAAAAGAAATAAGAGGAGTAGGCTGCATTTTACAGTAGCCATCAACCTTGCGTTGAAGGGTAGGATTGTGACCAGCCAAATTGATAGAGGGAGGCCAGTCTTGCGTTCCAGAGTTAGAACGCTGTGACCAACTAAGCTACCGAGAGTGAAAATAGCTAACTAGTGGATTAGAAGCTGAAGCCTTGCATTAAGGGCTCGGGAAACGAAATTTGAAAGGAAAAAGGGGGAAATTCCTTAAGAGATTTGTGAGTGACTTTACAGTTTGAAATAAGTTAATTTGAATGTTATTATCTCCCATATGCTTAATGATATCCCTGAAATATGATACGAAATGTACTTCTATATATGAAACTAGCACATTTCTTGTACGTGAGATAGAGATTGATAATGTATTAAATAATGTTCTAGATATCATCAAGCTAGATGCTAGATAAAAGTTTTGGGGAAAGCTAAGACATCATGATTATGGCTAAGTTGTGGGAAATGTATTGTGTATGTTTGTGCACTAAAATCATTTGAATGGGACCCAATGCTGAAGGACATGAAAAGGCATATGGGCAGCCCTAGCATCTCTTTTAAGCTCTCACCTAAAGATATAAAGACGGTGATTGAGTATTTTCCCTGGGACCCTAGTACCAAAGGACATGAGAAGGTACACGGGCAGCCCGAGAATAGACAAATTCATAAGCACAATAAAAAAGGTATTTGACACTGATGTGTTGAGATTACTCCACACAGCTAAGGCTTATTAACATTAGGTGCGTTGAGATTGCTCCGCCCTAACAAAGGTGCAATGGAAAGACATCTATTTATGTAATGCTTATTAATTTCAACTATGGTTATTTACAAGTTTATGCACAGAATGTGAAGCATGATTAAACAGATCATAAAAATGATTGTAGTTAAATGTTATTGAGTTATTTCTTTAGTTAGTCACTCACTGAGCATTGTAGCTCATAATGTTTTCTGTTGTTTTCTTTCCAGGTAACAAGCGAGTTCGGGATGCTTTGCCTACACGGAAACCTCGTCTAGGCTGTTCTTGACGGAAATGGTTGGACAATGAACCTTACAGAAGAGTCAAGGTTGCTGTCTTCACACCTCTTCTAGGGTTGAGAAAGGATAATCCGGGAGGGGGTGTGACAAGTTCAGCTTGTTCATAACATCGTTGGTTCTAAATTGTAGGAAACGCTCAGGTAGAGATCCCATAATAAAACTAACTTGACTGGCCTCATCGATGATGACTCCATTCATTTTCACCACGTTGAAGTGGACCATCATATTGAGAACATGTTCTCGCACTAAGGCCCCCTCGTTCATACGTGCATTGTAAATGAATGTTAGAGCATCATGCTTCATTTGTAAGGACAATTGTCAAAACATCTCTTACAATGAAGGAATGATCTCATGAGCAGTCATGATCATGGTTTCATGTTTCTTTGCCAAAACTTCAGATAAGTTGGCAAGAATGTATGCTTTGACCTTCTCATTTGCATTCACCTATTTCTCATATGCATCACGGACATTTCGTGATGCATTTTGAGTAGGGATTTGAGGACATTTCTCATTGATGGCAAAATTTAAGTCCTCAATGATGAGTACAATATTTATCGTGTTTTTCCAAGATGTATAATTTTCACCATTCATTTTCTCGGCACTTAGCAATGTAATAAATGCGCTTGACATGTTCGAAGATGCTGAAATATACAAATTATTTCTATTAGAAATATGCATAACTCATATAACGCAATCAAGATTTAGCAAAATTTTAATGTACCCAAATTTTAACATCTAATTTTGTAATGATACTTCGGTGATTTAGGATAAAAACCAATGAAGGGTAATCAATCATCCCTCCACTAAACTAAGATGTTCTTAACTAATTATTACACTGGAAGAACTCTTATTCCCATAATAATTAGTTACCATTCATTCAGTCAATAAATCATTAACTTGCTTAACAATTTCTTGTAAATGTAACCCTTCATTTTAGATCCTAGAGTTTCGCCTCAATGAGCCAACTGAAGGAAAAAAGCAAAAACTAAAACAACCCTATCCATAACTGGAGTTTGAGATAAATTTCATGCAAACACCATCTGAAGGGGGACACATATTGAGGTGTCACAAGGCCGAGCATGAAATTTATCTAGCAAACCAATGAAGGATACTGTAGAATGTATTGACACACGTCCCTGTCCTACTTACTATAAACACTCTCTCCACTCACCTTGATATTGACCTATGCAAACACCTTCCGAAAAGGGGACAAAAATCAAGGTGCCACGAGGCCGAGCATAGATCTCACGATGTGAACTTTTAGGGAGAAACGTGAAAAGAAAATGACATATATCATATATATATTTTTCCTCCCATTGAGTGGTTTGAACCTAGGGTTTATTACTTAGGTAAATCCGGTTAATAATTTATCTAAGTTCTTTGTTACTTTGCCCAATATAACTTTTATATTGCATAATTTAATAACTTTGATTATTATTTATTAAACACTTTAATAAAGTCAAATCAACCGTTACATGCTTATAAAATTTTTAACTAATTCACCTTCCAGGTCGATTTCCAAGTAGGGGTGTTCTGTTTCCGTTAGCTTAAATACCCAGCCTTAGACAAAACCTTCCTTAGACAAAGGTTCTTTATAGGCAAATATTTTATAAATTTAATCTTTTATTGCATTCATTTTAATTCTATTAAAACAAATATAAAAAATTAACCTATTTCTGATCATATTAGAAATATTAAACATAAGTCTAGGTGAACCAATTTTAAACCATTAAAATAGTTCATAACTTATGTTTGCATGCAGCTATTTGTTATAGATTTTAATCTATCTCATTAAACACATAATACTTATATTTTAATGAAAAATAAAATCTATAACATACATTCTAATGACATTAGCTACATATAACAAGTATATTTACTAAGGTAATGTCATGCTCAATGAAAATTCTTAATTTTCATTAAACAATATAACAATTTATATTAAATAATGAAAATTAAGTATATCTAATCATACAATATAACACTTATATTAAGGTATGATGCATAGATATGTTTATTCATACATACAACTATATAATACAATATTTGTATTAAATAGAATGCATGTGCATGCTAGTAATAGCATACAATCAAATAATATAACACTTATATTAAATATGATGCATGATAATGTTTATCCTAAGGTGAGATTTTAAACTATATGACATACATTATGCAATATATATATCAACGTTAATTTAATCATACATCATATGCAAAAATTAAATTAAACACTGAAATAGACCAATTTTGGGCACCCCTAAGAATTAATTAAAAAAATATAATCAAATTATATCAATTTAATTAAGTAAAAAGAATATATAAAAAACCGAAAAATTGCTTTGCTTTGAATTTGCTACCTTTTTTGTCCTTTTTTAACACTTTCCTCGGTAACTCTTGCTCCTCGAACTACACAGACTTATGGACTCGATAGTATAATTTAAATGTCCAAAACAACGGGCCTTGTGCTTCAGCGAAAGTCATTTGTAACACTTTACAACTCTTGTAACAATTACAAAGTGGGTTGTATCTATAGTGTTACCGGAATAAGGCACCCAACATTATCCCTATACTACAAACTTTTTGATTATTACTTAAACATGATCCAACCTTGTATATCAACCACATACATTTTTAAGTTTACATAAAATAACTATGGATCTTATTTTAGTTTATTGGATTGAATTAATGCAAAAGATAAATAAAATAACTGCTTATTTTATTGAATAAATAAAATGTATTTACAATTTTACAAAACTACGAAACTCCAAGAGATTTAGGACACTAGTCCCAACATCTATTACTGAAAGAAGTCTATTAGTGTCTATCACTACATGTAAAACAAAAATCATACAACTTCTTTAATCAAATAACCTTCAAATAGTCTTACAAACTCTCAATTCCATCTTAAAACTGCTCCATTCCATCACAAACAATAGTCTAGCTATGTTATATACTATATTACTGATTATGCATAAAAAGTAAAGTTTGAAGACTCTATTTGATAGAAATTCTAGATATATCTATCGACTTCTTCTACAATTTTTTCCCTTTCAATGATTACCTTGGCAATTCATTCACACTCGCGTGGGTCTGGGAGGTTTTTTGCATGATGGATTCTGCTTTTTGACATTTTACATTATTTTTATTGTATTATTTAATTCATTTTGGGTTGGGTTCAAATTTTGCCATTCTTATAAATGATTTGGGTCTTGATATTTGAAAATAGTTATTTTATATAAGCAAGAATATATCATATCATTTCTTTAAATCTATAGTTTTTTTTAAACCGCCATAAAACCAATTAAAAAATTCAATAAAAAGTCGAACTAAAAAACTTTGATAAATCTTTTATTTTTTAGTTATCATTTCATAATCACCTTTAGGTGAGACGGGCGAAACTGGAAACACATTATATTCTTATTGTTTCTCTTAGAAAAAAATATAATTTCTAATAATTATTACAAATAAGTCCAATTAGTTTCTTTAAATTGAAGAATTATTTTCCAAAAAAAAAAGAGAAAATAATAAAATAAATAAACAGATTTAAAATTTGAAATCCCCACCTTTCACATTATACCACTAATATATATATATATACGGATCTAATATTTATTATTTTTTAAGCATAAAATATGTACTATTAGTTAAATATATTATATATATATTTTTTTCAAGAACCTCGATACATGCATAATTTCATATATTTAATTAAAAACAACAATTATGTAAAAGTTCTCAAATGGCAAAATTAAAAAAAAATCAAACATTAATTAAAATTTTAACCAATGAGTGTATGTTGGAAATGATTTAAAAATTTTTAAAATAGTTTGGACAAGTTCAAAATCACTCTCAAATACATGTTTAATAATTTAAAATTAATTTAATATTTAATTTAATATTTTTAAATATAATTTTCATATGGTTTTGAAAGATTAAAAAGATATTTTAGAGTGAAAAATAATTTTAACCATTTTAAAATAATTCTAAAATTTTCTAAATTAAATACAATGTTGGATCTCTAAAAAAAATAAATTCTAACAATAAATTAAATTAAAACTTCAATTGTGATTTGAACAGCTGAGAGATACTGACAGAAAATTGTACTAAAAAAAAAGATAATGTCAGAAAAAAGGTGAGGAAAAAAAAAAATAAAAAGAGAGATCAAGAGTTATGCTAGTTTGATGGAAAATACGCAAAATCAATTTAAATAATAATAATAAAAAAAGCGTACTCAAGAGAAAAATTAAGAATAAGAAAACGATAATAAGAACGAGGGAAAACTGAGCGAGACGCGATCAAATTATTTTTAGAATTAGAAAATAGTGGAGAAAGTCGAGAGGGAACTCTGTTCGATTTTGCCTGATATTGTTGCCATTCGGGCAAGGGGAAGAAGCAAGAACAATATCGTCGATTTTCTTTCTGTTTTTCTGGAGGAATCGAATCGTATTCAGAGATCTATCTTATCACGGGGTTTCTATTGAATCGATCCACCTTTGATTTAGATCCAACTGTGTTATCACCTTCTCTCCCTCCTTCCTCATCCTACAAACAATGGATTCAGTGGAGGCTATCGAGGAGTTGGCTCAGTTGTCGGACTCCATGCGGCAAGCTGCCGCTTTGCTTGCCGACGAGGACATTGATGAAACCTCCACCTCCGGAGCTTCCTCTCGCAGGCCTTCCACTTTCCTCAACGTCGTTGCCTTGGGGAATGTGGTAAGTTCACATCTCGTCTGATTCGTTATCGAATTACATTCTGTAGCTCTCGCATCTATTTACCATTTGCGCATGTATTCTTCATCAAATTCCCGAAAATTTCACATGAAGTGGCAGATCCTATCTGGATTGGATCCTAGAAATTCCGAAACTCATGATTTTTTTAGAAACTTACGACTCTAGTTATGAGATTGACATATGTTTATAATTGGAAGGAGATGTACTACTTCCTGGTGATCGGGACACCTGCATTATTGCAAGGCAATTGGACATTCAAAACTGTTTCTATGAGATCGGGATGATGGATTGATATATCGATCTAATATTCCATAATATCCATGTAGCTATTGAAAAGGCGTTGTTATGTTTCATGGCACTAGCAATTCGAGATTGCCAGACCACTTTGAGTAGCGATGAATTTAGCTCTGCTTCGATGAATTATAATTCATCTATAATATTGCTCGGCAGTGTTATATTTTAGAGATCACTTGTGATCGAGTACTTGTTTCTGTACATTCCACACTTCTCTGAGTTTTATGTCGAGTAGAGAGCATTTAAGTGTAGATTTGGAAACATCCTGAAGAGTAAAAAAAATATCCAGTCGATCATTGAGGGGTAGTGCTGAAGCAGTTCCCATAAATATGAAAATAACATGACGTGGAGTTTCAACTATCATTCGAAATTGAATTGGCCGTAGACGCTATGCTTGCTTGATCATGGTTCTACGATTATAGTGTTATAAACTCTACATTTATTTTATTACAATTTTCTGTTGTCTCGAACATTAGTAGAAGAATATTCAATACTTCCTTAACTGAACTTTTGAATAATTAACTGGAAATGGACAGCAAAGCAAGGAGCCTGTGGTTCTCATTGCACCTTGCTATTGAAGTGCTTATGCACTACCATGAAAGCTCTTGCGCCTTACTATCTAAAACATAGTAAGGGTCCTGATTTTTCCTTCTTTTTCCAGGGAGCTGGTAAATCTGCAGTTTTAAATAGCTTGATTGGACATCCTGTTTTGGTAAGTTGTATTCCACATGCTTTCAGAACCTACATTTAAGTTTCCACATATACAACTACACTAGTGCCGATATTAAGACCGTCACTTTACTGAGTTTATATCCATTTTTCTGTTCCAGCCAACTGGGGAAAATGGTGCTACTAGGGCTCCCATAAGCATTGACTTACAAAGGGATGGCTCATTGAGCAGCAAATCAATTATCTTGCAAATTGACAATAAGTCTCAGCAAGTTTCTGCAAGTCAGTGACTATAATGCATACTGTCTTTGCTTTTATCCATGAATTACAGTTTTGTGCTTATGTTCTATGGATGGGTTTGATAATTATTTTTACAACATTTAGTTGTTACATTGATTTTTTCTTTTACTTTCCTATAGACTTTTTTTTCCATTGAATTTGTTTCTTTAAATAATAGAGCTGCGGTTTAAGTTATTAACATGGTTGGTGGTGAATCTTTTATCTTGTCTTTTGTGAGCTGATAGTGTTCTTGATGGTAATTTTCCAGCATTCATTTTTTTTCCCCTCATTTTCCCTATATTTATGCAGGTGCTTTGCGACATTCTCTGCAGGACAGATTGAGTAAAGGTTCATCTGGCAAGAGCCGAGATGAAATCTATTTGAAGCTTCGCACTAGTACAGGTAGCTCATGAGTCTGTGATTAATGGCTGACAATTTCTCTAATTTACCTAGGCTGCAGTTCCATGACCTGTGTTTGGGATTATGATGGACACTGGCGTATGCATGACAGTATAATAGTATATTGATTCTTCTGCTCACGTCGACTAGAGTTTAAATGTTTAAGGGCTTTATAGAAGTATTTTCAAAGTTGTTTCGAGAAATTGAAAATAGTTTTCTGATTCAGAAAATTGAGTTGGGTGGTTGTCTTTGATATGATTTTTCAGAGATAGAAACAACTAATGAAATACAATACAGCATCTTGTTTATTTTGTTTTTGTTTTTAAATATAATGAAGTTATTTATTTATTTATATTTATTATTTATTTATTTTTTAAAATATTTTAAATATATGTTTATATATTTACAGTGTGTTATAGTGTCTATCAACTCAAATTTGTGATTATTATGTATTTAACAAACAATAGCCAAAGGGAAATAAAGGTATTAGTACAAGAAATATCCTTCCAAATAATTGATGTTTTAGTGTCCCTTATGTACTTAAGTTAACGATTCTTCCTCTCAGCACCTCCGTTGAAATTGATTGATTTACCTGGGCTTGATCAGCGGAGCGTGAGTGAATCAATGGTAAGCCCAAATTTCTACTTGAGGAGTTTTCATCTATTGATCCTCTCCATTTCTTATTCCTTCTTTTGTACATTTAGCCATAGAATGAATTCTTTGATAAGTTTTGTTATTAGTTTCTAACGGTGTAACCCAAGGGCTGGGGAGTTGTGGTAAAGAACTTTAAAGTCAAACAAATAAATTATGATCCATTATGAAAAATACACTAAACAGTTAAATGTGAAACGTTTAATAATAAGGTTAAGTATTTTCCTTTCTTTTACTGTAATTTATGATAATTTGATCATTTTTTAAAATTTAGAAATCCTAACAATATTTTCTATATATACACACGCACTATTCTGTTAACCTAATTATTAAATTTTGCAAGCTCCTCTGATTTTTAGAAATTGCATAGAAAACAATTCATATAAGTTATGATTGGAGTTAATAAGCACACATTTGACTTGTTTGTAGTTTTTAGGGGGAAAGAAAAAAGGAGAGAATTGTTAAATGACAAGAATCCACAAATGTTCTTGGAGGGTGAGAATTCATGTTATAGCATGAAGGTAGATTTTCCTTCCTTTGTAATCGGGTGAGTGGATGAGGACTTTTCTGTTTAAGAGGGACATGTATTGAAGGGAAAACTGCCAAAGAGTGAAGAAAGAAAAAGAACAAATAGATGGGCTTGAAAAGATGCTACACTTAAAGCCTCCAAAAAGCAATTATTGGAGAGAGGCTCATTTAAAGCTAATTGGTAATTTGTAAACAATAGTGTATCTTCAAGCTAACTAATATGGTAAGTCTGAGAGCTCTGCTTACTCCAACTATGAAAATGTTATTTATTAATTTTTAAATAAATCATATATTATATATTGATAAATAAGTAGAATAATGATAACTCTTACGCTTACCATGCACCATGCATAATCCTAGACAATACACATTTTGATTGGTGATATAGCAATTTCAAAATTAAATGCCCCCGGGTGGTATTTGTTTGCTAACTTTTCTGTTTTGGTCAAGCGGTTTCAGTGACAGATAATTTTTATTGTATAGATTAGTGAATATGCTGAGCACAATGATGCCATTTTACTAGTCATTGTGCCTGCCTCTCAAGCAGCTGAGATTGCTTCAAGTCGTGCCCTCAGACTGGTAAAGGATTATGACGGTGAAGGTAAATTTCAATACCTGGGAAAATTAGGATACATGTGCAGTTTTGACTTGTCTTCTTAGGGGAAAGGGCAGGGGGCAGGGAGGGGATAATTATATTTTCTTGAGTCCTGTAGCTGCATAAATCTTGTAACTATTGATTTTACTATTGTCGTTGAATGTAGGCTGAATGTAGGCATTTTCGTATGAGAGTTAGCGGGCTCTTTTTTCTCATTCCTGAATGTGTTTGAAATTTTCCTTTTATTTTCCGTTCAACTGACATTATTTTGTGTCCAAGTCTTAACTACACTATTATGAAACGTCTCCTCCTTTGAAGTCAATTCTTTCGTGGTTAAAATGAAGAATATCACGTTGATTGCAGGAACTAGAACTATTGGGATAATTAGCAAAATAGATCAAGCTGCTTCAGATCAGAAATCTCTGGCTGCTGTTCAGGCTTTATTATTAAATCAAGGACCATCAAGAGCTTCAGATATACCTTGGGTTGCTTTAATTGGTCAATCTGTTTCAATTGCTACTGCAGCGTCTGGTTCTGTTGGCTCTGAAAATTCTTTGGAAACTGCTTGGAGGGCCGAGAGCGAAAGTCTGAAATCCATACTGACTGGTGCCCCTCAAAGTAAACTGGGTAGAATTGCTCTGGTGGATGCTTTAGCTCATCAAATACGGAACCGTATGAAAGTCAGACTTCCAAACCTCTTATCAGGGTAATTTCTTTTTGATACTACATTATCAATGTATTTTTTAACCATACACTTTTACATGGCTCCTAGATGCAGTGGGTTACATTGATGTAAAATTTTTGCCATTAAATGTTATCCAATTTTTCTTGTCCATTTCTTTAATCCAATTCCAGTTACATGACTAGGTTATATTACTTTGTATTATTATTTTTTGTCAATATTTTTGCTGTTTATATTAGAAAACAACCTTCCAACTTGGAATCTTTTGAAGCTTAGGAATTTTTGGATCTTGATAACAACCTTCCAAGGTGGCTTCGCTTGTTCCCTTTTGTAACTTTCAACTTGTGGGGATATCTCATCTCCCCTCTTTTGTATCCTCCTTTTGATAATGAAAGTTAAGTTCGTTGGATCAACTGATGGAGGGTTTTTAAAAATAAAAATACAAATAATTTATCGTTTATTTATTAATAAATTAATGAATTTTAATTTTGTGACAACTAATATTTAATTTAATGTATGACCATGTTATTGTGGGTGATTAAGTTGAAGAATGTGATGAGTGATCAATAAAGATAATTTGTGTCTTGATCTTCCTCCGGGGGATTTTGGTGTACTTCTCTGTTAACTGGCTTCCTAGTTTCTATTTACTTCTTAACTTACCATATGCTAGGTTACAAGGAAAGTCTCAGATTGTTCAAGATGAATTATCGAAACTTGGTGACCAAATGGGGGAAAGTGCTGAAGGGACAAGAGCTGTAGCCTTGCAACTCTGCCGTGAATTTGAAGATAAGTTTCTTCAGCACATTGCAACCGGTGAGGTGAGTGATATTAATTTTATCTTAAGTTCTCTTTAATTGCTCTGGTGGAGTCCCATTTTTGGCTATTTAGTAATATGCATGGCGATTTCATTCTTGTTGCTGCTCCAACTTGGCACAATTGGTAATATGAACATTTTTTTTTGTGTCCGTGTGACACAAATCTTCCTAGTTCCAAAAGGCCCATTTTAATGGACAAGAAAAAAGGTGGAATAATATCAAACTTTCTGTTCGAGACAAATTTAGAAACTATGATATAATTAGGTTAACTTGATGCATAGAAGTGTACTTTATTTAATGATAACATTTGAAGACTTTCTAACTCAATCATGAAATTAAAATTTAATTTTCTATGTTTAGCACTTATCTTTCTCTCCCCCATTCTCTCTTAAATAATGGAATGCTATCCATGTATATTTTATTTTTCATATGAAGTAAGAAGTTGGTACGACTCTCCTTACGTTCTTGAATTAAAATTAAAATGTTTAGTGTAAATTGTTGAAATTAGTGTAAATTATTTATAAAAGCATTCATCTAATATCTCAACAATTATGTTTTGTTTTGTTTTGTTTTAGTTTTAGTTTTAGTTTTATCTTTGTTTTTGTTTCTGGTACATTTGGCTGTGTTCCAACCAAAGCTTTTTTTAATTACAAAAAGAGAAAAAGAAAGTCCGCAGCTTAGTGTTATTTCTAGTCCATATATAGTTGTTATAGTTTCGTCCTTTCATCAAGTTAGTCAGTGTGATAACCTAAAAACATATTTTTCTAATATAAAGTAATACCTGAGTTTGAATTATTATCTCGGTTCATACATCAAAGTGGTGCAACAATTTCTTTGATTAGTGGGTTTCGTATGACGATTTTCGATTTTAGGGCGCTGGTTGGAAAATTGTTGCTAGTTTTGAGGGAAACTTTCCAAACAGAATCAAGCAGCTCCCTCTAGACAGACATTTTGACATTAACAATGTGAAGAGGGTATGTGTTTGTGTGCCTCTTTTTCTCACCAGTTCTGTTCGTCTGACATTGAATTTTTTGTTTTGCATTTAGATTATCCCTATGTTTTGTAAACTTAACTTATTTTCTTTTGATTATTTTGAAACAGATTGTGTTAGAAGCCGATGGTTATCAACCATATTTGATATCCCCTGAAAAGGGTTTGCGATCTCTAATTAAAGGTGTTTTAGAGCTTGCAAAAGAACCATCTCGTCTATGTGTCGATGAGGTAAACCTTGCTGGGTTTTGTTTCTTCATTTGGTCGGTCTTTTTCCCTCATCATGCGAAGTTCCATTCTCATGTCTAGTACAAATTAAAGATAATGTGCATGTTAAAGTATGTGTCTGTGTCATCTTTTTTGCACTTTCATTGTCCATATTAGGGATTCAATAGGCTACCACACTTTTTCTTTTGAAATAAAATGTACAAGTTTGTTTTCATCTACCTTGCCAAATATGAAAAAAAGCCATCTGTTCATCTTTATGTAGTTCATCGCTTAGTTCATTCTGCTACTTACGGAGTTCTTGCTTGGCTGATAAAAAAGGTCCATCGCGTTCTAGTGGATATAGTTTCTGCCGCTGCAAATTCTACACCAGGTCTTGGAAGATACCCACCTTTCAAGAGAGAGGTATGACAAACAAATTTGTCTAGTTTCTAATGTCATAGTGCTCTTTATTTCTCTTGAAGAGAAAATGCCATACGCATATGGCATGTTCAACACTGTCATTCTTTTTGGCCTTGAGCCTCTATATATAAAAAATTTCATCAACTTTCTTGAAGATTGTGGCTATCGCAAGTGCTGCATTAGATGGATTTAAGAATGAAGCGAAGAAAATGGTAGTTGCACTTGTTGACATGGAGCGAGCTTTTGTGCCTCCTCAACATTTTATTCGATTGGTACAAAGGAGGTACTTCCAATATGTTCTTTAGCTTGCATATTAATTTCCTCAATGATTAAACAGTAGTGTTATTAAACATTAAAGGAGTGAATAACTGTAACCAACCTTCCCCTAAGTTTTCCTCAATCCACATAATTTGAATTAACATTGAAAAATCATTTATATTTTCCTTAATAACAATTTTTAAGTGTATTGTATGAGTTAGGATGGAGAGGCAGCGTCGAGAGGAGGAGGTGAAACATAAATCATCAAAGAAAGGTCAAGAGGCAGAGCAATCAATATTAAACAGGGTATTTGTTCTCTTCTGTTTCAAGTCACAGAAAATTAATATAATATTTGATTTTCTATCATTTTTCCACGCGATGTTTATCATAGGCATCTTGCTCTTTATTTTTCCCTTTTCTCTTTCCTTGATATTATTTTGGGTCAGGCAACAAGTCCTCAAACCAGTGGTCAACAAAGTAGTGGAAGCCTGAAATCAATGAAGGATAAACCAGGGAAAGAGGACAAAGAAGTACAGGAAACTTCTGGTTTAAAGACTGCAGGTCCAGAAGGGGAAATAACAGCAGGTATGTATATCTGTTGCGTACTTTATCAGTTCGGCCAATTGTTAGCAGACCTCTTTGTTCTCTCTCTCGTGCAATTGATGCCCGTTGCTTTATAGAAACTTTTAATTTTCTTAAGCTATTAAAACATCTAATCTTGTGGTGTACCTTTTGTTGGATGAGGAACCAAACTAGGAGGACACTTGAGTTATTAATTTATGCTATTAGATCTAATTTTGTTGCTGTGATTGGGGACTCATTGAGGCCAAACTATGCATTAAGACTCGTCTTAGGAAATTGATGAAAGTTGCTTGAGTTTGAATGTTTATCAGTGTTTTGAAACGATGAAAAGTGGTTTGAAGGCTTTTTCTATCGAGGATTTGAGTTGTGCCTCCATTTAAATATATAAACATAGACGCACACTCACAAAAAGAACTAACTGTATAGTGAAAGTATTACTAACCATAATGACTATATAACTGTTAAAGGAACAACTCACTTATAGAATCATTTTTTTCTTTATTTTATATCTTCAATATGTCTTTAAAGCTTTGGTGATTTTAGTAATGGGCTAGACAATCGTATGTCTTGGTATATTACATTACATTGGGACTTCGGAGGATGGGCAGAGAATTAATATTATTCTAGTGATTTTATGAGGCCAAATGATTACTATGCTCTTTTATGGAGGCACAAGCCTCCATGATATGAGATATAAACTTTGAAGCTAAAAATTTGTGCCTCACTTAAATACGAGCATCGGGTGTTAGCTTTACAAGCTTTTTTCAAAATCTTGATTATCTAACTTCTCATTTGAATAGTGTCTGTCAGATTGTCGTCTGTTTGGTTATACATGCCTTTCCCCTTATTATAAGGCCGAATTCAAAATCTGAAGAATGGATTGGTGGATGTTGAAGGATTACATGGCTGGAATATTGGGAATGTGGTTCTTGGTGAAGGTATCTGTTTTGGTTACTATGACAACACTAGTTAACTTTGAAACTTTCAAATATTTTAGGTTTTCTGTTAAAGAAAAGCGCCAAAACAAGTGGATGGAGTAAAAGATGGTTTGTTCTAAATGAGAAGACCGGAAAGGTATGTGTATTTTTCTTGTATAATTTCTATTAGCTATTATGTGCAATTCTGAAGGCTTGAAGAATGTTCACATGGTAGATTTCTCTTTTCCCTATATCATGTACTTCGTTTATCATGCCTCCTATTTTATAAAAAGAAGTGTGCGTGTAGTAGTTTATGGAATCTTATCAGCAAGTACTAGTACATCAATATCACTATGAGGTTTCAATAACAATTTCCCTTTTGTTATGCTTAGCATGCAGCAGCTGCACATGTTTAGGTGATAATATTTTGAATTATCTGCAAAGTAATGTTCTGATATTTTGATAAGATGTGCTAGTACTCTGTTAGCTTCTTCATCTTCCATCTGTATGTCTCATCCTGTTGCTTTATATCTTGAGAAACTTCGTGGGTACTTGACCACTTTGAAATTCTTTTGATGATTTAGGGTGTGGGTTATGCTTGTGGCTCTATCCCAAGTTTTAAGATGGTTTCCTGTATGCTATATCTAGTTCGTAATCTAGGCCATATTATGAAAGGGAATCTGTGTACTTTTTGTGTAACTGTTGCTGATTATCTGTCTTTTCTTCATTTAATCTGTGCTAGAAGAATAGTTCTTACAAATTTTTCTTTCTTATGTCAGCTTGGTTACACTAAGAAGCAAGAGGAGAGACATTTCCGTGGTGTGATCACTTTGGAGGTATGAAGAACCATTGGTACAGAGATTATTAAGTTCTCTAGTTCTAGATGTGGTTGAGTTTACTATAATTGTCTTAGAAAATCACTTTTTATCATAAAATTTTCAAACTATGGATTCGTTTTGCTAATAATATCGTTTTTGAGGGATATCATAATGAGTATCTATATGTCAATAAGAGACATCTTTTGTTGATGAAATGAAACAATATAATTAATAGGGGAGAGTCGGAATTCATCAGCAAAGGCTAACCTAAACAAGTTAGAAAAGTTCCTCCTAGTTATAGCTACAATAGAATGAAAATTGTATAAACGAAAGGTACCTTCTGACTGTGCCCAAAATCTTTTCCTACGCTCTTGACAACTTTAAATTTCTTTCTAGCCAAAGCTACCAAAGTTTTGGAAGAATATTGTCCATTTATATTTATCCTATTCTTTCTTCTCCATTTTAATGATACTAGTCGGTGTGTTCAAATGCATTTTACATGTATAGGGGTGATTAAAAACTGATGATTGAACTATTTTTGTATCAATAGGTAAATATGCATATGCTTGAGGTGAGACGGAGTTTTGGTCTATAATAATTTTTAAGATTCAATACACACACACGTATATATTGCCTAGGTAACTTGGTTTAAATGTTAGCCTCTCACTCATACTAGGTATTATAAAGTTACGGGTCACATTGGTCCACATAGATAACAAGTTGACATTACTAATGTAGAATTGGTTGTGTTGCATAGATTCTTGAACCCGGTTTTGGGGTGAAAAGCTGATCACTGTCTTGCAACTACCGTAATGAATATTTGAATGTTGTATGATTTATATCATCTGATGGCGGAAAAATTTAACAGAAATTCACAGAAGTTTTATGAATAAGGCTATCTGGTTTGCATGTAGGCCAAATCTTTTTGTAGTTGGTATTGAACCATAGCAGTTAGTTACTCGGAGCATCAGCTGGAATTGGAACTAGCAATAGCAAGTAACTAACTATTTACAGAAAAATATTACTATTAATACGTAGCTGCACCATCTATATTCCTCTTTAGAACTTATGGATATATGACTAATAAATGAAAATTTGTTGCATTATTGAAGATATATTAAATTCATCTTGATAAAAAATCTTGGCTTTTTCACGTATATGGTATAAGAACAATGTTTCTTCTACGACATAGAATTTTCTTCTTTCGTTTTTCCAGTGCCATCCTCATAACTTCTATCACATCTGATACTCAATTTAATCAGTGCCTGCAGATATATATCTGGGTGGGCTGCTGGTTTTTGAATATCTACAGTGCGATATTTGATTAGTCTTCTCTGTTATAAATAATGTTGCAGGAATGTAATGTTGAGGAGGCTTCAGATGAGGAAGAAGCTCCTTCTAAGGGTTCAAAGGATAAGAAAGCTAATGGACCAGATTCTGGAAAAGGTCTCGTGTTCAAGATCACAAGCAAGGTTGCATATAAAACCGTTCTTAAAGGTTTGTTCTCTGTCAATTTGTTCCAGTTGTTTGGCAATTGGCAGTGGATCGTTCTGTTAACTTGTTTTGTTTTACAAGTAACTCATTCTTCTCTTTTCAGCACACAACGCTGTTGTCTTGAAGGCTGAAAGTATGGGTGACAAGGTCGAATGGATGAATAAGATACGAAATGTTATTCAACCTTCCAGAGGGCAGATGAAGGGTCCAGAAAGTGGTCTTCCTATGCGGCAGAGTTTTTCAGATGGCTCTCTTGTAAGTTATCAACTTGCATCCGTTTCTTTGTAACAAGTTCTTGATGATAACGACTTCTGAGGAGCCAACAAGTTATTTTTGCTTTATAAGATTTTGTTCTTATTTGTCAAATAATCCATTTTTAATTGTAAATTATATAACTTTTAATTTGGAAAAACAAGTGACTGTTTATAAACTTTGATTTCACTTGATCAAGGATACAATGAATAGAAAACCTGTCGATCCTGAAGAGGAACTACGATGGATGTCCCAAGAAGTTCGCGGCTATGTTGAAGCTGTCTTGAACAGTTTAGCTGCCAATGTTCCAAAAGTAGGCTTCTGTACAAACGATGTACTCTGCTTATCAATACGCCCTTCTATGTCTGATGAATTTTAATTTAATATCTTGGTGGTTGGTTGGTTGAACTGAGCAGGCAGTTGTACTTTGCCAAGTTGAGAAAGCCAAGGAAGATATGCTAAATCAGTTGTATAGTTCCATCAGGTTGAACCCGATTCTGCTTGTTTTCGACATTTGTTAATCTGTGTATGATTGTGGCATTTCTATTTTTAGACTTAATGAAAATAATTTTTTGTTCTTCTTCGGTAGTGCTCAAAGCACACCAAGGATAGAGGAGCTACTTCTCGAGGATCACAATGTAAAGAATAAGAGAGAGCGCTGCCAAAAACAATCATCTCTTCTTTCTAAATTACTGCGTCAACTCAGTGTACATGACAACCGAGCGGCTGCTGCAGCCAACTGGTTGGACAGTGGGGCAGGTATTCAATCGATAGCTTTCATTTATGTTGTTTCCTATATATCTTTACCATGAATTTTACTTTACAATTTACAGACTTGATTCCATTCCGCTTGATTTTTATTATAGTTTCCATTGAACCACGTTTGTTTCCCTCTTATATATGATAAATGTTTATCTTTGCAGAAAGCAGTCCGAAAATGAGTGCTCCAGCAGGTGAAGACTGGAAATCTGCATTTGACGCTGCAGCCAATGGTCCTGCGAACTACAATAGATCTTCATCCAATGGTCATAGTCGACGCTATAGTGATCCAGATCAAAATGGGGATTTGAACTCACGTTCAAGCTCCAACAGTCGCCGCACTCCGAACCGGATGCCTCCACCCCCACCACCATCTTCGGGTTCAAAATACTATTAGCTAGATTGAGTTTATACTATTTGACATTTTGCTTATCTTCATCAATATTTTTTTGTCGGGTGACTCCAATGCACACCAGAGTTTGGGTACTCCAGTCTTCTCATATTCATATGTTTCTACCATGTCCGATACCGGGGAGAACACTAGATTTACCTTTGGAAGAAGGTTGGTGTGTACATAGAGATCAAAGTTCCATTAGCTTCCAGAGGTCGACCTTGCCCCGTGCTACAATATTCAACTTGAAAAAGTATCCTTGAAATCTACCAATATATTCCTTCACATTCGTATTCACGTCTTACGATTTTGTTTTCCTTCTTTATTGTTTGCACCCATTTTTGGAAACTAATGTATTTGCCTTGTGATGATAGTGATCCCATCCTCAAACATGCACTCTCCTTTGATGGCATTGTAACAATTGTATACTTTCATTTAAAATAGAGGAGACTGGTAAATTTTTTTAAGGGTTTAAATTGTAATTTTGCCCAATTTTCCCCTTCTGATGTTGTTTTGGGCAAATTTAGCTCTACAAGGATAATGTAGAGATTATGATTTGTTATACATGTTAGTTTGCTATGATTCTCCATACCCTGTGGATTATAGCATCAAGCAACAGGCAATTTTTTTTGTCAAGCTCACATTAAATGATAACTCCCAGATGACAATTTTATTCATAAAGCCAACAAAGAGGGAAAAAGGTTAGATTCACAATTCAAATCTCACATCTTTCTATGTTGCATAAATTCGAGGTTATAGCTATACTTAACTTGAGTGATCCATTAAGAGGAAAAATGGGAATTGGTTAGGATCGTTGTGGAGGTTGTTTAAACATCTGTTTCAATTCCTTATGAATTATTTTGGCATTTAATGTAATAAGTAAACATCAGTATTTAATCTAAACTAACCAAACGGGTGGTAGAGAACATAATTTATCAAAAGACAAAAACAATAATCCCTTCCATCTTAATAATAATAATAATAATAATAATAATAATAATAATAAAGCAACGAAACTGATGGGTGTTAGCCTCAATTTATTTAGAATAAAATACACTTTTGGTAAGAAAATGAGGTGGCAATGGTGATGTGGCAAAATTGATTTATTTTATCTCATTTGATTTAATTATTATTATTATTATTATTATTATTTTTGTTCTATTCTCTTTTCCCTACTTTCTCTGTCCCCTTCTCCTTTTTCGAATCTCGGAAGGTGGTACTGCCGCCGATCACCAATTTTCTTCATCTCCTTCTCGATAAGTACTTTTTCCTGTGTCCAGAAATTCCTACTAGGTGGGAGCATAAGTAATTACAATGAAAAGTACTAACCAACAATTCCTAGAATTGAACTCAATGATTTGAAACAGTATTTTTATTTATTTATTTTTATTTTTAGTTTGCTTCAATCTAATCTCTGGTGTAGTTTATTTGGAAGAAGTCAAGTAATAAATCATAGAGTTTGTATTGTCTTAGCATATTTTTTTCTTCTAAATTGGCATCTTTTCCCTCTCTTCATCGATTAGGTGTTTTCTTTTTGTTCTCATTATACGGTTTCTTGAAAAACAAATTCGATGATCTGGTGAATCTAGAAAGATGATTTCAATTTGTCGAGGGCTACCTCACGACAATGGAATCTAGGGATTTTGATTTCTAGCCCAAAATTTAAATTCACTCGGAAGCTAGCCTTCTGCATACGTCAATTGCGTGTGAAAATACCATTTTGTCCCAGAAATGCACGAGAGGGTTGCAGGCAATCACGTTTTCTCATTCTTTCCTCTCGCTCCACTTTCTTCCTTTGGTTAAAAAATTATCGTTCCATCGTCCATTAGACAAATCGGAGACATTCACAATTTAACTTATATCTAACTCTCATTATGATGTCGAACTTTGAATAACTGATATTTGTAAGTCGATATATTGTAGTATTCAATTGACTATAATTTAATATGCTTGGTACCATGATACCCTTCAACCGACCTCCCTTTTAGCATTCTTCTTTGTCATCCCATGTGCCACCATACCAAATAAAAAGTTGTTTCTCATCCATCCTTTAGGAAAAAAAATGAAGAAAGAAAATTACAAATCTATAAAATTCCTGCTCTCGTTTCTTGCTCTCGCTTGCCTCTCTTGTTTTCATGATTCTTCCATCCGTTTCTTCCTACACATACTCGCTCCTATAGAATCTCAATTTTTCCTCTAGCTTATACCTTTGTCACTCCAATACACTCATTTTCTCTCTCTCATTACGTGATAAACAATAAACAAATAAAAGGATTAACATTTATTTACTTGACGTGAGTAACTGAATGTATATAATGATTCAACAACCTTTATAATGTTAGAATGTTGGGTACGAGCACTTTGTAGCTGAATAGAAAATGGGTTGTCCACAACCAATGAATCCGGTCTAATGGGTTTCTTCCATATTTTGTGCTTTATTTAAAATAGTGTAGACTTAGTTTGGGAAACACTATTCCTTAATTTGATTTGAAAGAACCAGAGTTTTTTTTAAATTATTTTTTGCATTTTTAAGCAAATTCATACAGAGATCATTAATTAACCGCAGAAAATAATTGGCGGGAAAGTGTCTGATGTGGAATGAGAATTTTTTAACGAGAGGAAGAAATGAGAGGAAGGAACGAGAAAATGTGCGGTTTCCTACCGCCTTCACGCGTTTCTAAGACAAAAATGATATTTTCTCACGTAGTTGACACTAGCAGAAGTCCAACTTTCGAGTGAATTTAAGTTTTGGGCCAAAAACCAGTTGGGCCGGCCAACCGTACAAAAATCCCATGGATTGTAGGTTGAGATACATAATATTTGGGGGAGTAAAAGAAAAAAAGATAAAATAAGATAAAAACAAATCAAAATCGCCACATCACTTTTGCCACCTAAATTTAAGGGCCAACTTTAAGGTAAAAATTATTTTGAACTATTTTTCAAATCTCAATAACTAAAAAACTTGGGCAACCAAGTAAACATTTATTCCAAACATAAAGAATCAAAATGTATTTTACCCATTTATTTACGAAGAAGCAGTGGGGAGGATTCAAGAACTTCCCTACCTCTCTCTCCAAGATCTCATCAGGTACAAGAAAATTCTGCAAAAACTGTCCATCCCCTCCCCAGCCTCAACGGCTTACATACCTCTCGCCCGATATTCATTAGGGCCCACCCAGCCTACACATTTTACTTTACTAACATACACTTTTAGTAACTGGGATCTTAAAAAAAAAAAAAAACAAAGAAAAAAGAAAAAGAAAAAACACTTGGGTTCAGGCATCTTCTGCTTAGAGGATTTAATGTGAGAAACCCCTCTAACTATATTGCCTGCTTTTGATGGAATGTTTTTATTTTGACCTTCCTTCTAATCTTATCTATGCCAAATACATCATCCTCAACCATAAAGAATATCTCTCCCTCTTTGGGAGCCATTTGGTTCAAGCTTTCAAGGCTGTACGAGAATCAATATTTAACTATGTTGGGTTGTACATAAAAAAAAATTCTATCAAAATTTTATGAAAAAAAATCATGTTTGTATTTAATTTATGAAATTAAGCATTATAATTTTATATAATTGCAATAGGTTAATTAATTAAAAAAAATAAATTTCATTCAATATGTTGATAAAAGCTAATTAATCTAATCAATAATAATTTTAATTATAAATATTTAAAAATTAAGAAATTTATCATTAAAATTAGCCAATTAAAATATTTAATCAACGTCATATTAATTATAATCTAATACTTAGTCATTTTTATAATTAATTAAGTTGAACATTGGTAATCTTAATTTTAATTAAATAATATAAGAAAATAGATTTTAGGGTTGTTTTCAAATATAGGAAAATGAACTAAAATATTTACAAATATAGCAAAATTTTACGGTCTATCTGCTATAAACCGCGATAGACTACTATTTGCGTCTATTTGTGTCATGATAGATATAGATAGTAGTCTATGTAGTCTATCACGATCTATTGTATATATATTATGATATTTTGCTATTATTTGTAAATATTTTTAGCAGTTTTGTCATTTAAAATAATTTTTCTATATATTAATAAACAATATATTATATAAAAATTGAAAAATGAGATAAAAATATGTTATGTTAATAAAAATATTAATATACAAAAAAGTTTTACAAATATGATATGTTAATAATAAACAGAGTAATAAAATTAATCACAATAAATAATCAATAATGATTATATGTTTATAATGAAAGATTAAATTAAAATTAATCTTAATAAATAATTGTTTGATTATAAAAAAAAATAACCAATCAATTATTACGATTGAACAATAAATTTTTGTCCTAACTAAGTTATCTAATCCTAGTTTATTAATTAAATATAATTAAGATATTGTTAGCTAATTAATTAATTAACATGCATTTATAAAGTTTTATCGTAAAAATATGTTAAGCAAATATTTTAATAGATTGTTATTGATTTATTAAAACAAATATTTATATTAATTTTGTTAAATGTCAAGGTTGCAGTTGTTGACCTCAAAGTTTGAGAATCTTAAAATAGATGATAATGAATCAATTGCAAACTACAATGTTTGGTTACTAGATATTGCTAACAAGTCATTTGCCTTGGAGAAAAAATTTCTGAAGATTGGTTTGGAAGGTGCTTAGGTCCTTACTTAAGAGATTTGATATGAACGTTACAACAATCAAGGAAGCACATGACATCACATCCATGAAAGTGGACGAGCTGTTCGACTCTTTACTCACATTTGAGAAGTCCTTAGATGGAAAACCTGAGAAGAAGAACAAAGGAATTGCTTCGCAATCCTCTATTGCTGAAGAATATGATGATCCTGATAAAGATTCTAAGGAGTCTCTAGTTGATTCTATTTCTTTGCTTACAAAATAGTTCAATTGTGTGTTCAAAAGGTCCGAAATGAGATTAGACAATTATAGTTCAAAAAACAATAAGTCAAGTGGTTCACTCCCCTTCAAAAAACTCAGGTCTCAAAATATAAAGAAAGAAACTGACAAACCTGGGTCCTTTGATTCTAAAAAAGAAAAAAAACTTTCAAATGTAGAAAGTGTGAAGGCTATGGACATTTTCAAGTAGAGTGTCTTAATTTTTTGAAGAAGCAGAATAAAAGTTATGCGTTAACTTTGTCTGATTAATGATTCTGATGAGAACAGTGAGTCTGAAGAAGATGTCAAGGCCCTTTTGAGTAACGTCTCATCTAACACCTCGTCATATGAGAATACTAAGTATGCCATATGTGTGGGAAGTGATAATAGTGACTCTCAAACTGTGTCTACTGATCCATCATATTAGGCTCTTTTCAATAAGTGGTAGGGTGATTTAAAAGTACTTGATGTATACAAACAAAAGAAAAGTGAATTGAATCTCTTATGGTAGACAATCATAGGCTCACTACTATAGCACACTTAAAGCGTGAGCTGAATCAAGCAAGAGTTGAGAAAGATTCTGCATGCAAATCTGTTCGAATGTTGAACTCTAGCACTAAGGTTATGGAAGATATTCTATCAAAAGGCAAGTCAGCTGGTGATAACACTGGTCTTGGCTTTACTAAGTTTGAAAATGTGCATGTAAGACAAGCTCAGCACAAGCGCAAACACAAGATAGAATTTATCAAAGCTTAGAATCTACACTCTTATGTTACTCTAGGAGTCTCTTCTAATACTTTGGATATGAAAGTCAATTGAACCTACAGGCCAAGGTGGATATATTGTGGTAAATGGGGTCACAAACAACCTTTTTGTTTTCATCTACTTGGATAACCTCACGTCTTCAAATTCTATTACGGCTCTCATTTCTACAAAATAGATATCTCTGTGAGCCCAAACTAAGACAAGAGTGGAGAGTCAAGTTTGCAAAGATCAAGTGTAATGTTGTGTTGACATCTTTCAGATCCTTAGCCAAAGGAGATTGGGTCTTTGATAGTGGAAGTTCAAGGCATATGATTGGAGAAAAGAGTTACTTGTTAGATTTGAAATCTATTAGTGATAGAGACAACCGCAACTGCACGAGTCAAGTTATAATATAAAACAATTAAGATCGAGTATCGTATCCACTGGGGATTGAATTCAATAAAATTACCTACTATTCAGGAATTGAATCAATTTTATCTAAGGAATTGATAAAATTACTTTATTAAGTCATGTTTTGGGTCTTCATGGAATTATGTACAGACAATATGTTTATGTTTAGAAACTAAAATCTAGATTATTTTCTCTAAAAAACAACTCTTTCTTATGCAACTTAATTGATAATTGATTTTTTGAAACTAAATTAAAAGGCATAGCATTAAAAATAGTCATTAACAACTTTCTATATTAACCTAGCTATTTTCGTTAAAGATTAATAAAGATTTAATGTCATAGATCCAATTAGATATACAATTTCTCAACCATACATCTAACTCAACAATTATTGATGATCAATTAATAGAGAATAAGACGCAATAGATTTGAAAAACATATCATTTAGTAACATCCATGAAAAACACTAAGACATTAACTTAAATTCTTAATTAAATCATCAAACACCCTAAAACTATGAATTTAGCCACACATATCCATCAAATACATACTTTCATATGAGTTCTTAAGCATAAGAGTAAAAGAGAAAGAGAAACTTAGGAAGAAAAACTCTTGAATTGCTTCCTAGCATTGAACTCCTTCAATCTCCACTTAGTCGGCACCTCGGGATCTCGAACGACCTTCAACTCTTTGCCAACACTTTCTTCTCATGTTGATAGCAAACTCACACTCTTAGACTCTCTTTTTCTCTTAAATTTCATGCTTAGGGTTGCTAAGGACCTCCCAATTTATAGAATTTCACAAACTTGCAGCCAAATTTCTTTCCTAATTTAACAAATTTTCAATTTTGGAAAGTTGGTGTTGTGACACTTCGGGACAACATTGCGATGCTGACCATCATAAAAAGTACCCCCCAAATGCCGTGTTGTAGCGCCTCCTCTATGCTGTGGAACTTCCTATATAGCGGCATGGCACTCTTCGCATATCTCAAATTAGATGCTCTCAGGTCTACAACACCAAGGTAGCGCCACATATACTGTCGCGACATTGCCCTATATTTGCACTTTTTCCTCTATTTTTCATCCAGTTTTGGCTCGGTTTGGTTCGTTTGGCCTTTAACACTTAATTTCTTCATAAGTACTTGAAAACCACTAGCAACTAGCATCATATCTAATAGAATCATCCCTAAATTAAAGGCTAATAAAACAATGTTTAGGTGCTTTTCAGTTAGTTCAGGCAAAGTCATGTTTGGAGATGGTGCCACAGGAAACATAATTGGGAAGGGCAAACCAATTACCATGGTCTTCCTTTACACAGTGATGTTATGTTTGTTGAAGGTCTCATTGCTAACCTTAGCATCAGTCAGTTGTGCGATCAAGGTTTGAATGTCAGCTTTACAAATGATCAATGTGTTGTCACAGATAATGACTAGGCTCATGTTATGACAGGTACTCGAACGTCTGATAATTGCTATTTATGATCTTCTAACAATGCTTTACAAGTCCGCCATCTCTCTTGTTAAGTGAAACAAGTCTGTGGCATAAATGTCACACCCCCTCCCAGATTTCCTTCATAACCTAGAAGTAGGTGCGACCTACACACACACTTGTCATCATATACCTTGAAACATAAATCAATACCAGATCAATTATACAAAACTTTATGCTAGTGAAGTGTCATGAGTTAGACATAAATTCTAAATTCTGATTTCTCAACTCATAATTCACAATTTCAATTATTTATTCAACTCACAGTACAAAACCCACTCTCGTTATACTACAAGGATCATGTATGACAAAACATGTACATAAGCTGAATATTTACAACTATCCCAGAGAACTAATGCAGAGCAAGCCCAGACGAGGATCTTCTGTAGGCTAGGCATCCCGGACACGCTCGCTACCTGAAACGAACAACAATAATCAAGAAAGCGTGAGCCTAAAGCCCAGTGAGTGACTAAGTTATCTAATTACAATTTAATCCTTGAGTTAATACTGTTCATAATAACTACTATATATATTTTATTAGTACAGAATCCTGGGTCACTCATGCCATTTAACAATATAACATAAATATCTTTCCAAGAGATAGCAGAGCAAAGCTCAACGCTATTAACCTCATAATTTCAGTTCCTATTATTCATATATTCACACACCTTCACATTTTGTCCCTTGGCGTTTCAACTCTCAAGTGTTTTCTCATATTGTCCCTCAGCACTGAGTTCCATATCAATCCACTGCTCAAGTGCCTTCACTCGTGGTTCCTCAGCACCGAGCCATCATGTACTGGTTTTCCACATGCCTTCTCATAAGGTCCTTCGACATTGGAATCCATCTCAATCAATTTCTCAAGTGCCTTCACCCATGGTCCCTCAGCACTGTGTATCATATATCATATTCCCATAGGCCTTCACACATGGTCCTTCGGCCATGGGTTGCATTTAGATAACACACATACAGGAGTTCATATAACATACTCGTTTTTACTTACACAATGTTAGAAATAATCCTTGGATGAATTAGAAAGTCACTCACGATTTATCTTAGGCCCCGAGTGGATTATATGCTTTTCCGAGTTCTTCTTGGCTTGTAAAAACACATTTCTCACATTAGGTTTTCTTTGAACTCCTTTTCCATAATCATTAAGTATGCATATTCATATATCATTCTCACTCCATCACTGAGACTCTATTTTTTCCAATGTATTCATAACTAGTGATACTCTATGTCACTAACGAGACTACCAGTGAAATCACACCACTAGATACTGCACTAGCGATACCGGACTGAACTAGACTAGGGAGTTTACCTTAAGGAGCGATACCCAGCGAGACTTCAGCGAGAGTTGTGAGATGGAAAGCTCTTTGCGTTATCAGCGACACTCGTTCCGCTGCTCACTCTTCAACTCCTTAGCGATACCACTGTCTAACGACACTTGATATCACTGCTTCCTTCCTTCCTTCTAACGCTTTCTTTATTCTGCTAAAAACCATATTACAGCCAAAATCAGAACTTTCCCTCTTCTACAATCTTGTAAAGTAGTGAGTTTCTTTGCTTACCTCAAAATTTCAGGCCATAACTCGTCTTTGTTTGAGAACTATTCTCAAATAACTTCGACTGCCTAGAATTGTTTAGCAATTCAACTCCGATTACTTCCTCCTAGAAATTATCACATTTTTGCTCGAATTTAGCTTAAACATCCTTCATGGAAGTTGCTAGGAATTGAATCAACTTACTAACCTCAAAATTTCAGTCCTAGCTTCAACTTCCTCAGCTCACTCTCCTTCAAATACTAATTGATGTCCAGATTTATCAGCAACAATCAAGCTTCTGGTTCCAGCTTTAAAGTCACCATGAAAATGATCTGGTTTCTACTTGAATATGATATAAACACCTTCTTCCACCTCTCATCGTTGTTCTTCTACGAAATGGAGTCAATCTGAGTTCAAAAATATGTCCAAAAGAGTTTAATTATTCGATGCACTTACTTATATGTCAATATAAATCACCGACTTACCTGCTCTACCATCATCTTCCTTTTTGAATTATCCAACGCAACCTTCCGTGCATGGCTTCGACAACACATAGCCTCAACTTAACATGCCACTGATTGCCCAACGCCGAATAGTCGACTACCTCATGGCCCTCTCGGCACCTTTCTATGCACCGACGCATACCAACCTTCAACGCATAGGCCATCTCAACGCATAGCAATGCCAACTTCTAGGACATAGTAGCCTTCAATGCATATTTCTACAAACGCATATTGCACCCTCCTTCCATCACATCTACTTCCACGCCGCTGCCCTCTTCAACGCATGCCAACCAGCGACAACTCTTGTCAAGCTTAGACATACCCTCAACGCATAATCACCTAGCACATGGCCAACACTTAGTCATTTTTGCTCTCACACAACTCGGCCAATTTTTCTTTACTCAATACTTGTCTCATAGTTTCTTCTTACTTACCTTCTCTCAATGACAAGTACAGGGCTTACAATAAATGCCTAGGACATGTGAGCATGAAAACTATTCAAAAAACAGTGGCCAAGGATGGCATATAAGGGCTCCCTCTGTTGCCTGCTAAAGGTAGAATCGTGTGTAGTGATTGTTAGGTAGGCAACAAACTGATGCCCCACATAAACAGATTTCTCATATTGGTTCCAGTCGTATTTTGGAACTTCTTCATCTAGACCTTATGGGTCCCATGCAATTTGAGAGTCTGGGAGGAAAAAGGTATGTCATAGTGTGTGTTGTAGAATGAAAGAATTGAACTCTTCAAAAGATGACACGAGCCGTGATCCATGCTATACGTATGCCATTTCATTTTTGGGATGAAACCATTAACACGGCTTGTCATATCCATAATAGAGTTGTTATGCGACTAGGCTCCTCCACCACGAATTATGAAATATGGAGGGGGAGGAAACCAAATGTTAAATATTTTCATATATTCGGCAACACTTATGTCTTGGTTAACGGGATGCAGGAGAAAATGAGATTCCAACTCTGATGAAGGTATTTTTCTCGGTTATTCCACGAATAGTTGAGCCTATCGAGTGTACAACAAGTGTACTCGCTGTGTTATGGAATCAATCAATATGATGATTGATGACTTTGCAGACTTGTCAGTCTCAACCCCTAAAGAAGAAGAAATTAGTATGCCTCCCCTTGTTAGTAAAGAGGCCACTAACATATCTTCTGAGATGTCTCCGGATGAGATTACTAAAAATCAAATTGTGAACACCAAGTCAAGAGTTGAAGATGTTGAAATCAACCGAAAGCAACACTTAAGCAGAATTCATAAAAATCATCCTTGTAGCAATATTATTGGTGATCTTGATGAGGGAGTTTTGACTAGAAAGAAGGACAAAGTAAATTATTTGGAAATGATCAACAACGTTTGCTTCACTTCTTTAGTTGAGCCAAAAAATGTCAAAGAAGCTCTTGAGGATGAATGTTGGTTGTATGTTATGCAAGAAGAACTCAGACAGTTTGTGAGAAACGGTGTCTGGACTCTTGCTCCTTGACCTGAGTCTATTAATGTTATGGGAGCAAATAGATATTAAAAAATAAGTCTAATGAGAATGTGTTATCAGGAATAAGGCAAGATTAGTTGCCAAGGGGTATATGTTGGACCAGTATGGCAACTCTAGGGGGTGAATAGAGTTTAATTAAACTTTTTCCTAAATATGCTCAATTTAAACTCCTTAAATTATTTTTAAAATTAAATTAACAAAAATCCTAATTGATGCTAAATATCAAGATTGATATGAGACACAAGATTCGATCAATCTCAACCAACAAGAATAATAATCTATAGCATTCCACTAAAAGTTTAATGCAAAATTAATTAAGAAAGTTAGAGAAGAAGACACCATATTTTTTATAGTGGTTCAGTCAAACTTGACCTACATCCATTTTTCCAAGTGCCTCTTGGGATTTCGATTAAAAATCTCCTTTGACTCTTTCCATAGATGAGAGTCGAACTGCGACCTTGCTTCTTTTTCGAGTTTAAGAGCAAACTCGATCCTTTCCACTAGTTAGGATCTAACCGTTACAATATTTTTGAAACTGTAAATACACACAATAAACTCTCTAAATAGAGTGGGTATACAAATTTTGAATTACATTCTCTCAAGAATAAGATGAAAATATAATAAAAAATTGAGAGCTTTGAGAGAGAGCAACAATGGTGACTTTTTGTCATTTTTTAGGATTGTAAAAGTTGGAAAATTTTTGGAGAAGATAAAGTTTAAAAAGAGAGGGAAATGGGGTAACAAGTGGATTTTAATTTGGGTCATTGAATAGAAAAAAAGGTAAAATGAAAGGTGAAGATTAAAAGTAATTGAAATAAAAATATAATAAAAATATGTGTATGTTGAGTGCAACAGTAAAAATTCAATTTTTTTTTTAAAAAATTCATTAGACCGTTGAATGGTCGAATACAGTTTTTTTAAAAAAATTTTACAAAATCAAATTTCTTTTTACTTTTGATTTTTATTTATTATATATATATTTTAAAAATAAAAATAAAATCCACCAATTTTAAACTTGCACCCATATGTCACTCATTCCAAAGCTCTAAGAGGCACTCCCTTATCGCTTGAATTTTATGATTTGGCCACTACGACACCACCTTGAGTAATTTTTTGTTAACCTGATTTCGACTCTAACTTCTTTGATTGAACTCCAATTTGGATGACTCAAGAGGCGTCAAAATCGTTGTTCCGAACTCTACACTATGAACTATTCAAAATAATAAAATTGTTAGTAAACAAAATAAAATTTGTTATCATCAAAACATTAATAAATTTGAGATTAAGGGCAAAAAAGTCAACAATATACTCAAATTGAAGTAGTTGATTTTGATGAAGCGTTTTCCCTGGTTCCCCGTCTTAAGGCCATCATGCTTCTTCTTGTGATATCTTGTCTTTTGAAGTTCAAGTTGTACCAAATGGATGTTAAAAGTGCTTTCCTTAATGAGTATCCAAATAAGAAAGCGTACATAGAGCAGCCCAAAGGCTTTGTGGATCCCTCGCATCCTGATTATGGGTACAAACTTAACAAGGTTCTCTATAGCCTTAAACAGGCTCTAGGAGCCTGGTATGAGCGTCTGACTCAATTCCTTGTCATCTCAAGGGAAATTTGTGATTGTGCAAATTACGTTTATGGTATTGTCTTTAGTGGGATGTCTCAAGAGATGGTTGAGCTATTTGTGGAACAAATGAAGGAGTTTGAAATGAGCATGGTAGGTGAATTGACCTACTTTTTGGGATTTTAGATCAAACAACTTAGTGAAGGTATCTTTATCTCTTAGAGTAAGTATGCAAAAAGCATTGTCAAGAAGTTTGGGCTTGAAAGAGCTAGTATTAAACAAACCCTCCCACACATGCTAAAATCACAAAAGATTCAGATGGAGCTCAAGTTAATGAAAGCTATATAGAAGTATCATTGAAAGCCTATTGTATCTAACTGCCAGCAGACCAAATAAATGTTTGATGTTGGTTTGTGTTCCAGGTCCCAAGATTAGTCATCTCCTCAGTGCTAAAAGGATGATTAAGTACATTAATGACACAAGTGATTATGATTTGTTATACACATTTGACATAGGTAACTCTCTAGCTAGCTACTGCGATGCTAATTGGGTCGAAAGTTCTAAGGACAAGAAGAGTACTTTTGGAGGTTGTTTCTTTTTAAGGAATAAGTTGATTTCGAGGTTTAACAAGAAACAAAACTGTGTTTTCTTGTCAACTGCAGAAGTTGAATACATTGTTGCAGGAAGTAGTCCACGTGGTTAACGTGGATGAAGCAAATGTTACAGGAGTATGATATTCCACAGGATGTCAAGACTCTATACTGTGACAACATGAGTTCCATTAATATATCCAAAACCCTTTCCAACATAGTTGTACTAAACATATTGACATTCAACACCATTTTATTCGAGATTTGGCTGAAAGGAAACAAATTATTCTAGAGCACATTAGCACAAAGAACCAAATTGCAGCTGTTTTCATGAAGGCTTTGGATGTTATGCAATTCGAGGTCTTAGGAGCTGCCTTGGGCATATGTATTAAAAATCATAGCAATTAATTTATTACTTCGGTCTTTGGAAATCTTGGGCTCATAAGTTTTGGAAGCCCAAGTGGCAATTTAATTTGATGAGAGACTTAATTATGGTGGTTGAGGGCTCTTGCATGGTTAATTGGCATTTAATTTTAATTTCTAATTTGAAATCGTGGTGTTTGTAGTTGTTGTTTGACAAGTTCTCAAATGGTATCATGGGTTGTCTTTTCAAACTATTCATCTTCATTCAGGTTGTGTGTTGTTTGAAGTTCATTCTGATGGTGAATACTAGAAAAGGTACTCATATTTCTAAGGGAAAGATGGTGAGGTACAAAGAACAGACTAAGAGGAAGTTGCATGTCAAAGAGGATGCTCCTCTGTCTACTACGAACAAATACGACGTTCGTGTTCAAGGTCTTCCTGTTTCAAATGAAGACATTGGCATTCCTCCTCATGTTGCTAAATGGAGACGATCTAGTGTCGATATCTTTTCTGTGGAAAAAGGAAAAGAAAAAGTAATTGCACCTCAACCTTAACTATGACTGATCTTGTGGCTCTTGGAATTGAAATCTATTCGGACAATGAGAAAACTACCTCTAGTAACTCCTCTAAGTCTATGCATGACTTTATTACCCTCCATAGAAACCCTAAGGATGATGTTTAAGGTACTGTCAAATCATTTTCTGTTGTTCAAGAGGAAGTCAGGGGTTTATGAAAATGTGTATGTTGTTGTTGATCTACTTGATTTTGCTTCTATTGATATTGTTGGTAATCCTAATTTGCCTGAAACTAATGTAATTGAGAAAGAGGGTGCTACCATAACTGATGAGATTGAGTTAAGAAATGTTGTTGAAAAAGTTGTATCTAAACCTCTTGCATCTAAGGCTTCTATCCTTACGATTAGGGAATTCGAAAATGTGTCTTAGAATACCTAGTGAATTTATACCATATGGTCAAGAAGTTGTTAAAACTCTTCCTAAGACAAGTGTTATGGCTGAACAAGGAACTGCGACTAGTGAAAATGTTGAAGTTGAGAAGGTTACTGGCGGTGTTGAACATCCTGATGTGGAACTCTTTTGATGGTATTACCCCTGAGGCTAGCGAACAAGTGTCTGAGAAAGAACCTAGTTCTAATGACACCTCTCCCTTAACTGATATACAAGCCCAAAAAATAAGGATGTTAAAGATGTTGATGCAAATTCATCTGAGACATCTAGAGATTTGTTTGAAAAGTCGCATTCTGAGGATGTCTTTGTTTTTTTTTTTTCCCCTCAAGATTGGGGTTTAAGGAGTAGATCAGATGATGATGATGTTGGTCATGTTTGTGTAACTCGTGCTTCTATAAAAGCAAAGGAGACGAAGGTAACATCTTCAAATGTTCCTCCTATGCCTTTAGGTGAGATGTCTTTTCATACTATAGAAGGAGCCAGCATGTGAAAGTATGCAGTGAAAATGAAAAAGAACATTATTGATGTGAGGGAATTGTTTGCTCACACTCAAGAATGTCTAGACCTCATGGATCTCATCCTCAATGCTGGTCTGGAAAGAAATGTTCTAAAGTTAGGGCCTTAATATCCTCAACTTGTGCGTGAATTTATTGTCAACTTATCCTCAGACTTTGATAATCCTACTAGTCCTAATTTCCAGAGAATTCATGTCAGAAGACATTCATTTCTTTTTCCTGTTGATTTGATAAATCAGTTCTTGAATAGAATTGTGCCTGAAAATGTGGCTAAACGTCCCTCCATGAAGGATTTGGTGGTTGAACTAACAGGTGGTGCGAGTTCTTTGTGGCCTAGAAGGGTCAGCTGTCTGCTATTCTGTTAAATATGAATTATGCTATCCTTCATAAAATTGGGATCTCCAATTGGTGCCCTTCTTCACATAAATTAGGATTGTTCATCTCTCTTGCTACCTTGTTATATCAGATTGGGAACCATGCACAGTTTAATTATGGGGTGTTTGTCCTCAATCAAATTAAGCGTCACATTAGGGTAGATTCTCTCAAATTACCCATCTACTATCCATAGTTGATTTATGGTATTTTACTGCCTTTGAAACCAATCGATCTTGTTTACAAAACCTATTGGTCCTTCGCCGGCTCTTCTGTCTATTAATCCCAAGTTATTGCAGAATCACCATGTTCCTGACATTGCTGTTCCAACCTTGGCTTATCGACTTGATGGTCTTAGTCAGGTTCTGGTTGATCCCTTTGGTAGCCGTGTTCTGCCCCTTCTGTCCAATGAATCCCGTGATATTTCTCGTCTTATGCAGAAGCTTCAGGAATGCAAGTTAGAGGTCGATGCGTTGTCACAGTTGGTGAGGGTGACTCTTTCCACATATGGTAGGGTGTCATCTTCCCATAAGAGGGGCTGATTTTTTTTTAAGCCTGTAAGGGGGAGAAAGTTCTGGTTCTGTTTCTTGTTTGGTTGTTTGGTTTCTGTTTGGTAGAGAAATTGGTTAGGTTTGCTTTTGAGCTTTGGGGTGTAAAGACTTCTACCTTCTGTTTACTCTGATGTTTCAGTTTTTGTTTAGAATCTTTGACAATATATTTTCTGACATCTTCTTCATGACTATTAGTTGGTGTTTTTGTTATTTTGCCTTAAAAAATATTAGCCAAAGGAAGAGCTTGTTAGAGATTTGCTGATTGGTTTTATATTTGTTTAAGGTGCCATTGATGTTGTGTGGTTGTCTTAGTTGTTGTCTCAAAAGATGTCACAAAAGATGTTATCATGTAGTATTTTTTTTCTTTCCTTATCTGTAAAATTATGCAATTTTATTCTCTCAGATATTTCCCTTATTCAAGTGTTGTTGGTTCCAAGTGGAGATATTTTCTTTCCTTTTTCTTTGTCGTTAAGAGAAATTGTGTCTCTCTTAGGGTTGTCACTTCAATTGTATTTTGTATATGATTTGTGTTTTCTAGCCGATCTCTACAACCCATTTGTTACTATCTTTGCTCATCGTAACTTTTGTCTTAAGGGGAGCCTAAGACATTGCTTTTGAGAAGGGATTCTTGATTTAGGGGGAGCCTAAGACTTCGTTACTTGAGAAGGAGCTCTCCGTCTTAAGGTGTACCTAAGACGCATTAGTGAAGAGAGTTCACTGAGAAAAAATGAAGATAATGTCGCTCGAGAGGGAGTTTCATACACTGTTAGAAGTCGAAGTGTTCAACACAAATATTAGCTTACTTAGGGGGAATCTAAGTGTTGTTCGGAAGGGAATTTCACATTTAGAAGGAGCCTAGGTGTTCTGTGAGTTAGACTTACATATGTCATTGTAAAACCTTGTTACTTTGCAGATAAGTACTAATTTGTAATTGTTTGACTCTTTAATATTAGTGAATTATCTTTCTTGGACAAACTGCCTCCTAACGTAGTTGGTTTTCACTAAGGGTTACCAACTTCTGTGTGTTACATTATTTGTTTGATATTTGCTTGTTGTTACCAAATGAGTCTAATATTAGCTTACTTGTGGTAAATGTGAGACTTATTTTTTAAAACAAAAGCAACATATTGAGACTTGAGTATCGAACTCGATTGCGTAATCGGATGGGAGATCATTAGAAGTAAAGTTATCATGGACCAATTTCAAAATATGAAAACTCTATGTTTTAAATTAGTTGACATCTTAAACTATGTATACTTTTTTTTTCCATAGTTTTTTTATTACATAGTGCCTCTATTATAAAATTTATGGACCCACCAACTACCTTGAAATCTACCAATATATTCCTTCACATTCCGATTCTCCATATACTCTCTATTGATGGTGTCCACTTTGGACATAACCTTCATAGCTTTGCTTTTAGTTTCACCCAAAAGGCCTCGTACAATTGGAGATGATTGTCCTCCTTTATAAACCGATAATCATCCCCTTATTTAACCGATATGGGATTTTGATTGCATTCCCAACAATCCTCCCCTCAAACAAAGGACCACTGAGCCTTCCTTCAAATAGTCATCTGATCTCCGAATTACACTTGAGTGCACCACAAGCTCAACTACGAAGTAGTCATCTATCTGTATTACACTTGAGCACACTGCCTATCTGAAGGCTCAACCACGCACGAAAACTCTAGCCATGACTACATCTTGTTCGACACCTGAGGATTTTTATTGACATAGTTACACCGGGGCTTGCTCTATACCAATTTGTTAGGGACAACGGACCTCCAAATATCTTCACGATAGTATGATATTGTTCACTTTGGACATAACCGTCATGGCTTTGCTTTTGGCAAAACCCTCGTGTCATTCTACCAACGGTATACTTTCATTTAAAATATAGACTTGGTAAATCTTTTTAAGGGCTTACATTTAATTTAAATGCTGCCAGATTTGCCAAATTTAGAGTACAATGCAGAGATTGCGATTAGTTATACATGATTGGTTTGCTATTATTCTCCTCAACCTTGAACCCAGTTCCATAAAGTTATGCATCAAAGGAATGGTTTGCAATCTCTCACTTCTTTATGAACAATTGTTTTGTCATTTAAATAGAATTTTCCAGTGTAGAATCATTTACAGCAATGAACTATGAAGATGGAGTGTTGAGCAGATTAGGTGTTAGAGAAGAGAGGTGATAACAGTGAGTTATATTGCAAGCATTATGTAGTGATTCACTAGACAAAATTTAGAAGTGTGGATACATATTACTTACTAAATGCAACTACAAAAGTATGAAAATGAAGATGCTACAACTCAGTAGCAACAAAATCCAGGAAGAAGCCATACAAAATTTCCCAGATTTACTCTTCCTTTCCATACTTGTTACTCTATAAACACTAACCACCATATCTATGAACAGCCTAATCAGACCAAATAATAAAAAAACCATACATACAAATACCACCGTAGCGCCTTGGTTCTCTTGAGAACTCTGTTTCTCCCTAACCTTCTCAATCTCAGATCTACAAACAAGAAACACTCATTCATTTAGGATGGTTTTAAAAACAAAGATAAAATAATGAAGAAACGTTAGTTTAGGGGTTAACCTGAGAATTGCATTGTCTCTGAGTAGATTATCCAACTGGAGAGAAATAAAGGACCTCCAAGAAATGAGATCACTAACATCTTTACTCTGCAAAGAAAACATTTGATGTAGGATTACATATGCTAAGGTCAAGCGTATAAATTGAATCATATGGAGGTAAGAGTTAAACATACAAGGCTCTCCTGGATTCTGAGGAGATTCCTTATGTCTTCACGACTCTTCTCTAGGAGTATGTCGTTCTGTCGAATGTCATCATTGAACTGTCTGAAAATATTTCCATATTTGGAATGTAGTTCTTCCAAATAGTGCTCCAGGATAGATAAGTTTAAATCAGATGAGCGAACTTTCTGCATTAGTATCTTGAGAACAGTGTCCCCAGGCATCCTGCCTGCTTGATGATGGCGCAGTTCTTGAAACCTATCCGGTAAGTCTTGTTTAACAGAATCCTGTACAATATCAGTGTCATCCCTTAAAGAGGATATTTCTCCGTCGTAGTTATGATGCTCGTTGTCGTACTTTGTCATTGGTTCATTGTCCACAGAAAGTCCTGTTGATATAAAGGTATTGTCATGAGCTGAAACCAAATCCTCCAGCATTTCCTCGACCGCATCCAGTCCATAAACTTCAAAGACACTTAGTGTGCAGTAGAATTCTGAACCATGATGACCTAAAAGTCTTAATTTCAAGTACCTCACCCATTTTGGCTCCTCAAGGACAAACCTTTGAGCATGCTTTGCATTTGCAGCAGTAAAGTTTCCAAGCTTTACCCAAACATCAGTAGGATAAACCGAACTTCCAAGAAGCTCAAATTCCTTCAAATTGGAAGAGTGGTGCTCAAAATTAGCAATTTTAATTGTACGCACTAATGTTTCTTCAGAAAGTTCCAAGGTAACAAATTTTTCCTCAGCAGAACATGGATTTCTGAGGTACTTGTCCGTGTCCCTTTCTAATATATTTGAGGCTCCCTTGGCTTCCTTGTTAAATCCCAATACCTTTGACCCCTTTGAAGCTGCTGCATAATTGTATTCTGCACCGCTAGGCTCTAACCTATGTAAAGTACTTTCCAATTGGCCAGGTCTGATTTTGGTTTTTGAGATAAATGCTCTGCTTTTGAAAACTTCAAGACCAAGGGGTAAAACATCAGATAGGCGATCAGCTTTTAAAGTATCAGTTTGAAAATTCCCTCCTAAACCATCTTTCTTCACATCAGGCTGCTCTCCAAGAGCAAGCAAACGTACATTCTCATCAAAATTATCATGATTTACATTTTCTTCAGGAGCAAAGATAACATTGTCGAAGGCTCTGGATTTTGCACTGTCTATGAACCGTTCCTTTAAAGGGGCAACTGAACAATTTTTATTCTGACGGCTTTCAGTAATTATTTCAGAATGCTTGTAATTTCCATACTTGGATTCATTCCAAGTTGATATGCTATCTTGTAGATCAGTGCAGCCATCTAAATAACAAATAGAGTCAAGCATAAGTAGTTATTTAATTAAATGACTGTGTTGTTTACTAAGAAAAGAGGAAATCTAGTCTGCAACATTCCATGTATGATGTAAAAGTAGTTACAATGATCGAAACAAGATCTGCAGACTTCAAATTCCCAGAAGGTTCAGACATTGCAACATACATTTTCCCCCAGAAAGTAATACCTTATATCCTATGGTCTTAGAACCTTTTTTGTGCCAACTTTAATTCAGGTTTTTATTCAATTAGTATTGTTTTAGCAGAAACAATTAGATCCTTGTTTCCCAAAAAGTGTCACAAACCATTGAAAATAAAAAAGGTAAAGCCTAGATTGAAATCTCTGCGAACTATCAAATACTTTATACCCGAACACCTAAAATAAAAACAAGAGAAGAAAAGCAAAGTCATTTCTAAAACCAACAAGATACTGACCTAAGGAGAAACCCAAATATTGATCAATGTCTCAAATAAAGCAGGCTCACATTCATTAGGAAAAGATCAAGGGGAAGCCGTCCAATTCAAAATCACGATGAAAGAAATGTATCGTGCTAATATACTCAATTTCTGTATCGTGTGCAGAACAATTTACAATCGAACTGAAAATTTTAGTGGTGTCGGCGTGACTAACATCTCAAATATAAAGAGAACATACGTTATCCCCATAATTTTTTTAAAAAAAATTGTATAACAGAGAAATTCCTCAAATTAGATTCTCAGATCATTGTAAATAAATATAAAAAAAAAGGATAAAGAAAGTTCGATTAGATGCTGACCTCTACGACTGTTGCCCTGTCTGATCCACGAGCTAAAGAGGAAGAATAGCCCCCACAATACAAATACTAAGGACAGAAAGAACATATACAAGCGATTCCTCCCACTGGTTGTTTTCTCTAAAGCCCTTCTCTGAAGAAGAGCTCTACGTGACCGTTGCATCTCACATCAATTCAGGCCACTAATCATCCCGTGCCCATGCCTAAGCATATAGGAAAAGGAGTATGCTGCAAATAAATCATGACCTCAAATTCATTCTCACTTAACAAAGCTACGAGCAATGATATATAATTGCCCAGATGTCACAAAAAGGAGAGGATTACTTATGAATAAATATCCAACCCGTGCATGTTATGTTACAGCAGAATGTTGTGTCTATTTCAAGTCACCCCCTAGATAAAGGAAACAGTAGCTTTTGTAACAGCTCCCTAATTTTATACTTGAGAAGAAACGAAACATAAGCAGATTATTTTCTAGAGAATCAGGATTTTTAAATAATGTACGGCGCTCCAAAATTCATAAAAAATATAATAGATCATTGACAGCCAGTCTTCAAAACTTCAGCAGCAACATTAATAACAAAATTTCAATTTCTAAATAAATTGTAAAGAATAACGAATTTTCAAACAAAAAGAATAACCCTTCACCGTCAAATAATGAAACATCCTGTAAAATTCGTATGGGAAATCTAATATGTACTTGTTTCTTAACGATGATTTTGTTTACTGAAAATGAAAAGTTCTCGATAAAATAAATAAAGATCTTGGCAGCTAAGCAAACGACACCTTTTTATGCAAAAGAAACACCGTCCCACCAAAACCGGATGGTGTCGTGGCTACATCTAAGAGGATTTCTAAAGTTAATGATCGAGATAAATTTTTAACCTTCCAGTTGATGATCATCACCTGGTTTTGATGGTGTCGGTAAAGCAATTGAATTAGCAGACACTACTTCATTTCACCATATCACGTCGCAAATAATTAGGTAACATTTCAAACAGATCACAGATTCATTAAGAACAAAACGAAAGGGGAAAAACTATAGACAAATGGATCAGTTGATACAAATGTAGATAGGAGAAGTGATAGAAAGAACATGCAAACCTTGAATTGCGATGGGCATCGGGAATCTGGAAATGGAAAACAGTGAAGGAAGAGGAGAAGAAATTGAGAGAAATGAAGTGTGAAGTTGAAGCAAAGAGAATTAAGGGAAGTAAAAGCATAGATGGACCTGGTCGAAGTTGAAGATTAGCGTATACGCCGCGTCTTTGGGAGCGTCGTCAAGGCGTTTCGTGATCGAAATCTTCAATTTTCGTTTCCATTTGCAAACGGTTCCACTTCACAATTTCAAATCGAATTCTCTCTCTAAACTTGCATTTCCACTGTTCATCATTCTCTCTCTCTAACTTCAAAAACAAAATTGCATTTCCCTCCGGACATAAGCACCACTTGACTCTACTTTTTACCATCTTCTTCCCACCAAATTATATCAAATTTTTATTTTAAATATTTCATTCAATTGTTTGTTTTAGCTATTTTTCATGTTTATCTCAATAATAACTCAATATTTTAATTTTTTTTTCATGTTATAAAAATTTTCCTTCGTTTTAAAACAAAGATACATTTGTTCAAACAAGAAATTAAAAGATATATATATATAACTAATCTTGAGCTTAGCTTAATCATAATTAAACTAATATAACTTTTTTTTTAGAAATTAAATATTTCATCTTTTATTTTTATTATTGTACTTAAAAAATTATTTAGCAGCTAAAATGAACAAAATTCAACCCGCATAAAAATCACTAACCACCACATATATCATAAAAACTGAAAAATTGAAAGTATAGAACTACGAAAGCCATAGAATTTTAATTTATAGTAGATTAATTAGTTTTTAAAAAATTTGAAATTGTGAGATGAGTTATATTTAAAAATATTTGTTTATTAATCTAATTTATCTAAAGATATAAAAATGTCAAATTGACATCATTGCAGCTCACCGTCAGCCAATCAAAGTCTGACATTTACAACGAAATATGAGGTGGCAATAACGTATTTGAGTCCTCCATGTCACCCGTATTAATTCTCTCCACTGCCTATCCTTACATTTTTCATATATTCTTTTGCCAAATTACAATTGCCAACGTGGCCGTAATTTTAGGGGAGATTTTTCTTTAATTTATAAAGATAGGTGCCAGAATGTCCACTTCAAGGTTATTTTATTTTGTTTTGTTTTATTTTATTTTTAAATTTTTATTTTAATTTTTTATATATTAGGGCCAAGTCAGACTTATAAAATATGAAAGTCAATAAGCCACATTCATACTATGGCTACTGATACTTTAATTAAAATCAAATTTATTTATTAAAATACTATTTTGGATTTAGCTTGTATTTTCTTTAAAGTTAATTTAAAAAATAATAAAAGAAAAATTTAAAGATTGATCGAAATTAGGGGTATTCATTCAAACGGCAAAAACCGAATCGAATTTTGTGGCTTGGTTCGGTTTTTTTAAATGTAAAATCATTTTTTTGCGGTTCAATTCCATTTGAGCCATAAAACCGAAACCAAAACCAAACCGATTATATATATTTTATTATATTATTAAAATATAGGTTAAAAAACACTTTTGGTCCCTGAAAAGTAAGGAAAGGAAGCGAGAGCGAGAGAGAGTGAAAGTGAGAGAAAACGAGAGCGAGAGCACACATGCCATATCCTCTATCTCTATTGCTCTCCCTCACACTCTCGTTGTCTCGCTCTCTCGCTTATTTTGAATTATATGAAATATTAGAGAAGGAAAAAAAAACAAATAAACCGCAAAACCGAGTCGAACTGCACCACATATATGTGGTTTGGTTTGATTCAGTTTGAGCAGAACATGCAATTCGGTTCGGTTCCTGTATAAAAGAAACCAAAAATTTGTAGTTCAGTTCAGTTTAAGCCTCAAACCAAGCCGAATTGAACCGTAAACACCCCTATCTATCATATTTAAGAGGGACTATGAGGGAGAAACATTTGATTTTTCCATTTGCTCCTTTTAGTGATTGATTTTAGGGTTATATAATGTAGTTTCATATTGAAATCATAAAAAAAAAAAATATCAATTTTATTGGTTTAAATCTAATTTACGTAGATTTTAAAAGATATATATCGATTGGTTTAAAATTTTGTTAATATATATATATATATATTTATTTATTTATTTATTTATCTCATTCACGTACAACCATGAGATTTGAGTTTTTTTATTTTTTTTATTTTATTTTTTGAAATTTTATTTTAATTTAACGTGGATTAAAAAATATGATATTTTAATATTTCAAAAGATTTTATTTTTAATGTGGTTTTATATATTATTTTTCACTCTATACAGTTTTTTTGTTTCATCAATTAAAATATCATATGAGATGTGATATTATTAACATGATTTGATTTAATTAAAAAAAATTCATATACGTGAAAAAAAACTTGAGATTTGAAAATCATAAAAATTTGTAGTTTAAGAAATGTTTTTTTTTTTTTTTTTCATTTTTTCACATTTTTACTTTTTCGTTTAATATTTTTTTTTAGTTTTTTTATACACGCCTCACATATTAAAGATAGTGGATAAGAATCACATATTAAAGATAGTGGATAAGAAGACCTTGTTTTTTAGCCTTAAGAAATTTTCCAAGATTCAAGAAGTTTAGAAGTCGACAAAGTGATAGAGAATAGAGTGATTGACTATTTTATACTTTTGTAGTTTTTTTTTTTCACGTCTTAAAAGAATTTGAAATAAAGTTTAAAATCAAGAATAAGATATTTGCAAATCTAAATAGATTAAATTTTTAGGGTTTCTATTTGCATAAAAAAAATAATATTTTTGTTTAGAATATTTTAAAAAATGAAATTAGAAGATAATCAAATACTAACAAATAATTATTATGAAATCTAATAAAAAATAGAAAAATAATATTTTACTTTAAATTTAAGTTTGAAATTAAAAAGATAATCATATCATCCAAATTATTTTTAAAAATATATAATATAGATAAGATTATGACAAAATTAAAAATAAATGATACTCTGTTTAAATTAAAGTTTAAAATTAAGTAATTAAAGTTTAAAATGATGAGAATAATCAAATTATCCCGAAAAAATTAGAAAAATATTTTGGTTTAAATTTAACCTTTAAAATTAAAAAGTTGATCAAAGCATCCAAAAAAGTTCTTTATTTTTCTTAAATAATAAATAATTATCATTAAAATTTATAATTAAGTTGTATTTTTAAACTTTATGTAACGCATGCAACGTACGTAGTATCAAACTAGTAATAGCCAGAAGTGAGCATACCTTTGCTAACATGTATTATCTCTCATTGAGGTCGGAAGTTCAAATTCTCATGCCTAATTTTTTTTTTGTAAAATATATATATGTGTGTATGTGTATATATATAACATTATGTAAGAATGGAAGAATAAAATATCTGATCTTGAAGTCAATAATATAAGTTCAATGGCAATTAAACTATACTCATTTTAATATCAAAATAGTATTTGAACTTTATATTTTCTATCCATCTGAATGTGAGCAATGATTAGGTGCAACCTAGGCTGCACCTAATCCCCTTCTTTATATATATATATTACGTATTATTTTAATGAAAAAATTGTCACATGACAATTTTTTTAATTAAGAGGGTTGGACAATAAATGAGTGCAGTCGAGAGTAAATTCAAAATCATTTTTTTAAAAAAAAAAGAAAATAAATGTCGATATGATCGTTTTATAGTGGATCAAGCTAGTTAAGTAAAAAAAAGTCTCACATTGACTAGCAAGATAAATATAAATGAAGACAACTATTTGTATATGTATTAGACTTTTTAAGCCATTTCAAAGCAAGTCATGAAGATTTTATGCTTAGAGTAAACGATATAATACAATTATAGTGATATATGTGGATAACTTATTGTTCTTATTAATTGATATTAGAGCTGGGTTTAAAGCTAGTTATGTGTAAAAAAAAAAAAAAATCATTTTAAAGTCCAAAGGAAAAAATAACTCATTCAGAATATTTTCAATACACATCTCACCAAATGGTTTAAAGAGTGGCATGATTTTGGCTTTATTTTCAGATGATAAATTAAAGCAATAAGTTCCATCACATACATACATTGTTGGGACAATGGCAACATCTCCACCAAATGTATGATATGATTTACTTTAGATATAAATCATTATGGCTTTCTTTTTTGTTTCACCGAAAAGTACCATACCAATAGAGATATTTCCTCTCACCTAAATATTCATAGTCTTCTTTATATTTAACTAAGGTAGGATTTTGATCATATTCCCAACCCACAAAATCATAGTAGCCAAAAGGATAATGAAACCTAAGAGATAATTCGAGCAAACAGAATTCTTAGCTCAGCTTATCTTACATTGAGATAAGCAAAAGAGGAACACCATACCAAAGAATTTGCATCTTTTATAGGAAACATGACCCTCCTTTGTTTTGGATTTACATTGAGATAATCTAAGGCATTATTATATATGGTGGTACACAATTTTTATTAAATATATGAGTGTTACTTTCTTTTTTTTCTATTCCAATTTAGTTTTTAGATGGAACTGAATGTTTTTCGACTATAATATTAGAGTCTATAATGTCCAAATGGATATTTGGTTAAAAAAAAGATCAAATTCAAATAGACACATATCTTGAAGGGACATGCATTAGATATCCCACATTTGAAAGATGAAAAACTTCGTCATCTTTATAATAAGATATATTTGTTACTTTTATTATTGCTAATTGCTTTTAAGATGAACTAATAGTCTTTAATTTTTTTTTTTCAAACGCTGGCCTAAAAAGAAGTTGCTAAAAGGCCTTGCCAAATGGCTTATTAAATATTCTGTTCCATATTATTACATCTATTTTCAAGAAGGAAAATGACTTAGGAAGGGAAGCCTATTGAATAATCTATATTATATGTAAAAAGATGTAAAAGGGACTATGAGTGGAGAATCTTTATATCTTCATTTTGCCTTTATAATTTTTCATAATTTCTATTTTGTCCTTCATCACAACCATTCTAATTAAGGTGGTTACATAGTGGTACATTCCTTTTACAAGTGTGATTTAGATCATAAATATGAAACATCACGATCCAACGATTGAAACATGTTGAACAAACTACAACTATTCGGGTCGAAGTGGTAAATTTTTTTCGTGTATGAGTGATGTAGACCAACATAAAAAACCACGATCCTAATGGTAGAGATATGTTTGAATGAACAATTACAACTTTTGTTTTTAATATTTTATAAACTCATATTTTATCTTTTCTTTTCACATAGTTACAATTATTCAAGTAAAAGAATATTATAAAATGTTATTTAAATTATAAATTTCTCGAAAATCGCACATGTTATATGGATTAATACTAATAAAAGTGGTTTTCTTATTCTTTAGAAACAAGTTAATTTCCAAGTATAACTAACCTCTTCACCCTAAACTCTTCACCAGAGATTTGAAGGAGTCTTCGAGAATAATATGTACCTACGAAATTTATATGGTCATAAGGAAACCCATATGGAGACCAAAACAATATTTTATCAACTAATCAAAAAGTTGATAGACCAAAATAATTACCCTCGTGAACTCAAAAAAA
>QLSR01000317.1:122589-201498 GCA_031780015.1 Citrullus colocynthis
AAAAAAAAAAAAAAAAAAAAAAAAAAAAAAGTCATATATTTGTTTTTCAGTATTTGTTTGTTTGATTGATGGATTTATTTTTTTATAATATATAAAATGGGAGAATTAAACTTTTAACCTGAAAATTGATAATACAAATTTTATGTGAATTAATCTATAATGACCATGTTAATTATTTATTTTTTAAAAAAATTATTTGCTAGCTTTTGTAGGAGCTTTTAATCTCTTTTAAGGGGAGGCAATGCTTGTTTATATCTATACCGAATGTTCTTAAATTTGCATTGGATAGTACTTTTAAAAATATTAATTAAGTATATAGTAATATTTTAAAAAAAAAAAACGGCAAATATAGCAAAATCTATTATCAATGGATTCTATTACTCTATCACTGATATACTTCAAAAGTAAAATTTAAATTTTGCTATATTTATAAATTCTTTCGTATTGTGTTATATTTATAAATATTTTGAATTTGATCATATATTTGCCACTACTCCAAAATCATATGAAGTTTGTTAAAGTAATTATCTTATTTTCATGTCATAAATCATTCCGAGTATTATGGTGTGAATAAGGAACGGATAGGGACAAATTTCTTCACTATAAATTTGGCTTTGGTTAAATAAGGAATAACATGCACCTAATAGTAGAGTTGGACCGGCCCCATTGAAAATTTAAGGTATAAATATTATTTTGGTTTAGGTAGTTTTAATCTTGCTCTCAAATGTTGGATATTAGTTCTGGTATTCTTTCAATAAATTTAAATATTGTAGTCTCTGATGATGGTTTATTGTTAGTTTTCTTTTTCTTAAAAAAAGATCAAATTACAAAAACCATCCCTAAAATATGTGGTAGTTCCAATTAGACTCTCAAACTTTTACTTGTAAAAGTTAAACCCCTTTGCAAGTGTTAAAATTGGACCCTCAAGTAAAATAATTGTAGAAATTGAACCCACAAATGATAAAAATTTGTACCTCACAAACTTATATAATTGTTACAATTGATATAATTATGTAAGTTTGAAGGTCCAAGTTGACCCAATTTTAACGCTTATATAAGTTGAGGACTTAATTTTTAAAATTGAAAGTTTAAGGATATATAATTGCAACTACCGCCATATTTGCACCAAAAAAATAGTCTCTTTTACATTACTTTTATAAAGTTTGGAAATATATTTAATGAGTATCTTTTCTTGCATGAAAATTATTATTGTTTTTTAACCAATTTTGATAAAGATTAACGTTGAAGGGTTAAATTTAAGATTTATTGAAATTACAAAGACTAAATTTGGACAATTAAAAATAGAAAAATTAAAATAGAATGAAACCTAAATATAGAGATTCAAAAATGTTATTATAGCTCCGCTGACATAAAATTTTATTATCGATCTTGAGGTAAAATATTCGATTCTTCCACCCTATATTTTAAAACTATCTACATAGGACAAGAAAATTACATTAATAAACTTTTTTTTTTTATTTTTTATTTTTTTATTAAGGACATCAGTCAGAGTATAGAAAGAATTACCTTTTTTATGTCTCTTATTAGTGTTGGAAGAGTTGATAAAGCTCACACTATTTGCTCTATATTTCACAATATTAAAGAGAAGAGAAGAAACATCTTCCCTTAAAAACCTCAAGAACACAAGAAAATTGTCACAAATCTATTCAATCTACTTATTGGTTTCTCACAAATAATGACTCTTTATATACCAGTCTAAAAGATATAAAGAAAAGAGACACAAAATAAATGGGTATATGTACACATACCATTCATGATCAATAATAAATTGACTTACATGCACCTAGAAATTAGAGATTCATGAGCCATGCATCTTGAAATGTATCAAGGATTGCATCTTGCATCTAGCTTATATTGGAAAGAAGATTATTGGTGCCTTATCAAGATATATATCATACCATTTGTTAAGGATAAATTTCAACAACCTGACAAAATAAGTTAAGAAAAGATAAGGAAAATAAGTATTAAAAAAAAAAAAAATAGACTTGAGTTGTTGCATGTACCTAATTATTGATCCAATCTTATTTAATCGTTCTAACTCATATAAAATAAGAAAAAAATTTCATATCATCTTAATCGAAGAAAAGGTAAACTTTAAGTTATTCTTCCTATACACATATTATTATAATTCATGTAATGTAATTTAATCTTGGTTTTAAACTTCTACTTCTTCTAAATAGCACTCCATTTTTCCGATTCGGCAATTCGATCTATGATTTATCATTCATGGACATTGATAAGATCCTTCCATTTAGCAGCACCTTAGGATTAGTCAGTTCTATTTCTCGATGGGGGCAAATGGAGTTTCGAATAGATCAATATTGTGTTGTGGAATGACTACTGTCATGATGCTTGAAAGCAAATGGCGGCATGACCACGATACTAAATCATTTCTTGCCGGTTACTTCCCAAGATTAACACAACGCCCTTCTCAAATGTGCACTTGTCATAAATAGGACATTTTGCTCATATTAAAAGAAAAGAAAAATGCTAAATTACTTTTTACAAACATGTTTTTCGATCTTTAAATAATAATAAAAAGAACGTTTCATATATGAAGTAAATACTAAAAACGTTTTAGATTTGAACTAAATATAAAAATATTTTTTAGATCTAAATTAAATACGGAAAATGTTTCAAGACTAAACTAAATAAAAACATACATTTTTCAAACCTTGGGATTAAACAACAATAAATCTTTCAATGTGGGATAAAAACAAGAAAACTAATTTCACGACAGAGCATTCCCAACATTCCTCCACGAATGACTCTCAATTAAAAAAAAAAAAAATTATCCGAGCAAATAAAGGAGAAGAAACTTAAACATTAATATCTTTTACTTTGAATTGATGCATAGTGAAGCAAGCCAAGAACCTTATTAGAGAAAGTGAGTTGTCTTTTGAACTTTCAATAACTACGGTTGAGACCCCCTGATAGCACTTCAAATTTATTATCTTGTCCTGCTTAATTTGGGTTCGTTCCTTAGTTTTTCACATTTATTTAGTGATTTTACAGGTATTGAGTAACTGAGAGATAGATCAGGGCGTTAGGGAGCAATGGAGCCAAAATGATCAATTTGAGGCCCTAACGAAGCAACTAGACCAAACAGAGCAAGAATAACACAACTGCCATTGAGGGCATAACACAGCGATACTTTTTCCTGAGAGCGCTGTGACATTGTGAAGTTTGATGGGGACACGCATGCAAGGAGCACTGCAACGCCAATTTAATCAGGTTATATGTAACCTAGCTGCCAGCGTGAAGGGCAATTTGGATTCTACCATTATCTCTCAACAAATTAGAGTTTTTCCTTTATTCTCCACCCAATAATTTCTTATACTTAGATGATTATTTATCTTGAGGATTCCATTTTGAAGATAATTATCGGCTAAATTTGTACGTTCTAGTTTGGGATTTAGGAGTTTCTTCTGTATGTATCTCTTGTGAGACTTTGATCTTAATCTAATTCAAATCTTTCTTGTATTGATGATTTGTTCTACTGTAATGAATTGCATAATTATTTTAATCGAGATTTCTTGATAAGCTAGTCGATTTTGCATAATTGATTGTTATGGATTCACCCTTAATGGTAATTGTTAAGTAGGTGATTCATTTTGTAGCAACTGGTTAGGTTAATTTATAAGTTTTTGGGCATCCCTTGAATCAATATTTTACCAACCAAGTAGAACACCAACATTGAACGAATAATTTGGCGTTCTCTATCATTTGTTCACTTTAGCAATTTTCCTCTTAAACTTAATGCGTTGGGCTAAATGATTCTTATGCGTTCATAATTCCATTATAGTCTAATTGATCAATTTGAGCTTTTAATTAGTATTCCTAGTTAATTGGTTAAGGAATAGCAAGAATAGATAACCTATATTGATTCAATGATCAAGAGAACATTAATGCGAAAGGGACTCTGAAATACCCCAAGCTAGATTCGCTAATTCCTTAAGAATTCGCTCGAATTTTCACTCTAGCATATCACACTTAATTCAATTGAAATTTACTTTTTCGCAATATCAAACAACCCCCATGTCACACCAAAGTTAACGTCTTTACATAAAAGAAGGTGTGAAGACATCAAACATCACCTTTTTGTGACACTTACTGTCCAACTCATACTATTTACATACAACTACCCATACCAAAGCTTAAGAAGCAAGTATGGAAAAATAATTAATTCATTTTAGTGTTTACACAAATCATTTAATAAGATTACATCCTTCCTTGCAACCTAACTCTAACTTTTGAAAAGAACAATTATCTTTGACAGATCTCGACTTCACGCAACAACTAGGACTCCTTTGCTACTTAAGAAAGAAAACATAAAAGAAAATAATGAGCTATAAGCCTAGTGAGTGGTGAATAATATATAAACATAGGGTTCCTTTCGACCCTTTAATAATAGAACAAGCTTAACATCAATGCATCATAATGAGGTTATCTATTCACACCTCAGCTCTAGTAATCTCTATACCATATCCATTTCTTGCTGCTCTTCTTTTCGCAGCAGACTATTATTTCTTCTTTGTGCACATAAACCTACCTCTCATGGGCTCAGAAGCTAATATTCGTTGATCCTTCGACCATCCCAAGTGAGGCTCTTTTCATAGGCTCAAAATCTAGGTCCTTTGACCCTCTGACCATCTTATGAAATTCTGCCACAGACTCAGATAGTAGATCTGAAGATCCTCTGACCATCCTGGGCATAGTACTGTTACAGGCTCAGAAACTAGATCCAAAGATCTTCTGACCAACCTGAGTGGCATTTCTTTCCTCACCATACAAACATCATTACTGTGTATGGAAATGACATTAACTCTTAAAATAAAAACCACTCACAAATAAAAATTTTTAGCCTTTAAACCCTTTTCCCCTTGCTCCAGATCCTTTGTTCCTTTAAAACCTAGCTTACTCTTCACTTTCAAGCACACGACTAGGCTTTTGGTACTAGAAAAACAACAACAAACAGTTAGTTGGATGCTTAAAACTTACTATTGGATGCGTGGAACACTGTTCTGGATGCTTGGTTCACACTATTGGACGTCTATGATGCCTTTTTGGATGCCTGGACTATGTTGTGGATGCCTGAAACCTCTTGGTTTCTTCCCCGAGCAAAACTTTTTCTTTCCTTTAAGCTCTCTTGGTGAAATTTACATAGAATCAATTGTGTGTATGAACTTCCTTTGGCCTCAACATCTATTTATAGGCTTGGAAGAGTCTTGTTGGACGCCTAGAATCTCTTTGTTGCTTACCTGAGCAAAACTCTTTCTTTAAGCTCTCTTGGTGAAATTTACTTAGAGTCAATTGTGTCTATGAATTTCCCAACTTTTCCTCCAAGCTTGACACTTTAACCCTTAAGTGGCCTCCTCATGAATAGGCTACACATGCATGTTGCAAACTCCCCTTTCAAGTGACTAAGTGTCCAACTGTGAAACTTCACCTAATAACTTGCCACCTCCTATTTTGACCCTTGGTCAAAATCACACTATGTTGCCATTTCACCTCTTAAGGTGAACGCCTTGGAGTTAGCCACTAACGTTCCTTAAGTCTTTCCATGCGTTCGTCTATGCTTGGTTTTTACCTACCATGCATCCAACATAGCCACACCATGCGTCCAACTTGTCCTCCAATCAGGTATGCATTCAATGTCATCTTTTAACCAACATGAGCTATCCAAAACCTAGCTAAAATTCACCTTATATTGGAAAAAAATTATAGAAAACCTACTATATTAATTCAGGGTTAAGCATGCTTTAGAGATAGAAACTTACATTCGTTCTTGACTTTGAACACCACCACCATGAACCTCTCCTATTCTCTGAGTGATGAGATGAATGATTGTAGATCCTTGATAACGGGAGAAAACTAGAGAGAATTTTTTTTTTAGAGAAAAAAATTTCCTTCTTTGTTTCTTTTGCAGGCCTATTTAGGGAGAGAGAGCAGGAGATGTGGGATTAAACCATGTAACGTGAGAGTTACCTTTTAGATTAATTAATTAATTAATTTAATAAATAAATAAATAATTAATGAATTAAATCTAATTTAATTAATTATTTCATTTAAATCATATTTAAATGAACATCTCCCATATAACATATAGTTTTAATTCATTTAATTTAATTAAATAAAATTAATTCTTTAATTAATTAATTTTCAAATTAAATATTAAATATTAAATTTAACCTACATTTAAATCATATTCAATTGTTATTCTCTCATAACTTATAGTTTTAATGTGCATCTCATACACATTAATTTTACCTATAGTTTTAATATGAATCTAGTTCATATTAATATTTGAACTCCTTCAAATATTTAATTCTCTCAAAAATTAATTTTGTATTATATCCAAAAGTAAATTCATATTATAAAGTTCAAAATAAACTTTATATTATAATGTATCATCATATATTATATTATTTCCCTAAGTAAATTTGAACATTTCAAATTTCATTCAAGACATAAATACCTCATCACTCCTTATGAGCTAGGAAGGGGACCTAATGGACCTATAAATCAGAAGCTCCAACGATATGAGATTAATCTGCTAAACTTATTAACCACATTAATCAATTTTCTTTAATTGTGGGTGCACTCCACTAAAGACCCACAACTGCACTTTTCTCATTGCAGATATATTTTTGTCTCTATGTGATGCGCACTTTGAGTGTTAACCGCAAGTGTACTAGTCAAGTTATAATATAAGACGGTGAAGTTCGAATATTGTTCCACTGGAGATCCAATTGTGAAGGTTTAAGCTACTTAGCTATTCTAGAGTTGAATCAATTTTATTTGAGGATTGGAATTAATATTGTGAGTTAAGGAAAATATAAACCAAATAAGGAAAGTAATAAAGTGAGAAACACAATAGTCAAAGAGAGTTCTAGGATAATGAATCCTTGTTTATTTCATCATTTAATATTATAGATTTCATGGATTTTATAGTAATTCATATGCCTAAGTCTAGAAACTTAATTCCAAGTTATTTTCTCTAAAAAACAACCCTTCCTCATGCAACTCGATTGATTACTAATCTCTTGAAACCAATACAAATTACATGGCATTAAGAATAGTCTTTAGCAACTTTTATTGTCAACATAACTACTCTCATGATAGATTAACAACAATTCATTGTTATAGATCAAGTTAAATATATAATCTCTCAATCATACATCTAACGTAACATGTGAATATGGCCAATCCACAAAAATTAAACATAATAACAATGAAACGCATAATCATTCCAACAAAACCATGAAAGTTTACAATATCAACATGAATTCATCAACAATTTATCAAAACCCTAAAACTAAAGAGTTTAGCCACTCATAGATTGAAGCAACAGGTTCAAACAATATAAACAAAGAAAGAGTGTAAAGAAAAAGAGGCTCTACTGAAAAGAGACTCTTGATTGAAGTAACACCGTCACGATCTCCTTGGCTTTCAAGTCGGAATTCGAATGGCACCACCACTATCTTGAACTCTTTTCCTCTTCCTTGCAACTAACTCACTCTTTGAACTCTTTTATGAACTCTCACTCAATTCTTTCCTTCTTGTGGCTTTTTAGGTCTATAATTTCGTGTCTTGAATGATGATTAGGGCTGCTAGAAACCCCCAAATTTATAGAGTATTTCGCCCAAGAAAACTTTTAAAAAATACATTTTTTTCAAATAAGGAAATTGGCGCCGCGACACTGCCATTTAAGGAAAGAGAGCACCATGGCACTGCAACTATGTTGCGCAGACCCTGCTCTCGGGTTTTAGCACCTTGGCAGCGCCGTCCCGACGCTGCAGTGCTGCCCAAATTGTGGCAACTTTGAGTTTTTCTTCTTGTTTTCACTGTATTCTTGCTCGGTTTTGATCTTTTGGTCTTTTCTTCTAATTTTCCCCATTTTAACCTGAAAACCACTAGCAAACAAGTGAAATCTAATATAAACTCCCTTAATTTGAGATAATATAAACACTTTTCAAGTGCTTATCACTATGGATATAGACCAATAACAGCAAGTTAGTCCTTCACAAGTGTTCGTAATTCCAGCTGGGTCAATTTACCATTTTACCCCTAGGTTACTTCTAAATCCTTATGTATTAGTGCTCCTCTAATAAACAACCTGTTTATGGTCTAACCATTAAACAGAAACCCCTCTCGGGCCAGTGAGATGGTAGGACTCTTTGTTCAAGTCCCGGAGACACCATTTAAGGGAACACTTATCTACTTACCCTAAAGATGGGAATGAGTGAATTTCATCTTGTATAATTATGTCCTCAGCTCCCCAGTCAGTCTTGTCCCCAAGATGGTAGGCATATTAAGTTGGCAAACGACCACTCTCACCTTATAAATCAACGGACAATCCCTTGTGGACATGAGTTCATAAGATACTCAGGATTAAGACTAAGTTGCCTAGGTCATCCTATTGAAATAGAAACCTAACTAGTCAACGGAGTTACGTCTAGTAATCACTATTTCGTGGTCCGGTCTTATGCAAACTCATTACATAGGATACCCCCACTCACATGTCACCTATATGAGTGCGTTAGATCATTGCGTTTATATAGTGTCACTAGGATAAGGTACCCAGCCTTATCTCTATACTATAGACCCTTTAGACTGTATCTTAAACATTGATTTCTGTATTGTCCCCACATACAGTTTAATTCTTATAAAATAGCCTAGGACGTTAGTTTATTGGATTTAGGGTTATTAAGAAAAAAAAACACAAACACTCAATAACGCTTATTGAAGTAACACATCAATAACTCTTTATTAATGATTTAATGACGGTCAAATAATTACATTGACAATCTATGAGCTTTAGGGCATAAAGCCCAACAGGTACATGGTACCATGTGTCCAACTCCTTATGTAAACATCTTGGTCCAACTCCTTATGTAAACATCTTGGTCTAAGTGTGTTACCTTCAACTAATATGAGTTTTCCAACACTTCCCAATCTTGGCCTAAATGTCACCCTTCTACTATCACGAGTTGTTCAACACTTAGCCAAACTCTTTTCTGAACTCATATTATGCGTCCAAGCCACTTTTACTAAGCGTCCAACCCTAGTTTTCCTCTCCTGGGGCATGCATCCAACCTTAACTTTAAGGGTGATGAGTTGAGTTTCATACTTTGCCTCATACTTCCAATCTTCTCTTCTAGCACTTAGTCAAATTTCCTAACCTTTAACCTATGATTCCAACATCCCAGATGAAAAACGCGTGAAAAATGCTGTTTATTCTCTCAAATTAAGGAAGATTATATTAGATTTCACTTGTTTGCTAGTGGTTTTCAGGTCCAAATGAAGAAAATTAGAAGTAAAAGCCAAAAGATCAAAACCGAGCCAGAATCCAGTGAAAAAGAGAAGAAAAGTCAAAATCTGTCGAAAATAGGGCAGCGCCGCAACGCTTTTTCCTAAGAGATTATTCCACTTCAGCACAACGTTAGCGCGACGGTGCTAGCTTTCCATATCGATCAATGCCACGACGCCAGCTTTCCTTTTCTGAAGAAATTGCATTTTTAGAAATATTTTTTGGGCGACCAACTCTATAAATAAGAGGATTTCCAGCAGCTCTAATCACCAATCTACATACCAAAAGAGACACAAGAAGAAGAGAATTGAGTGAAAGTTTATCTGAGAGTTCAAAGAGTGAGTTAGTTGAAAGGAAGAGGAAAAGAGTTCGAGAGAGAGTAGTGTCGTGCGAGTTCCAACGTGAAGACCAAGGGCATCTTGACGGTGCTTCCTCAATCAAGAGCCTCTTTTAAGTAGACTTTACACTCTTTCTTTGTTTATATTGTTTGACATGTTGCTTCAAGCTATGAGTGGCTAAACTCTTTAGTTTTAGAGTTTTGATGAATTGTTTATGAACTCATGTTGATATTGCAGACTATTCATAGATTTGTTGTAATGGTTATGCTTTTCTTTTTTATTGTGCTTAACTCTTGTTGAATGGCCATGTTTGAATGTTACGTTAGATGTATGGTTGAAAGATTGCATGTTTAACTAGATCCATAACAAAGAATTGTTGTTAATCTCTCAGGAAAATTGTTAAGTTAACAATGAAAGTTGCTAAAGACTATTTTTAATGTCATGTAATTTGTATTGATTTCAAGAGATTAGTAATCAATTGAGTTGCATGAGAAAATGTTGTTTTTGAGAGAAAATAACTTGGATTTCTGTTTCTAGACTTAAGCATAAGAGTTACAATTCCATGAACTCTAGAATATTGCATGATGAATTCAACAAAGATTCATTACCCTAGAACTCTCTTTGACTCTTGTATTTCTCATTTTATTGCTTTCCTTATTTAGTTTATTTCCTAAAACACAACTTCAATTCCAATCCTCAAATAAAATTGATTTGATTCTATAATAGCTAAGTAACTTAAACTTTCACAATTGGATCCTCAGTGGAATGATATTCAGACTTCACCGTCTTATATTATAACTTGACCCATACACTTGCGGTTAACACTTAAAGTGCACATCAATGTTTGGCGCTGTTGCCGGGGATCCAAAGAACGATTTTATTTGCTTAATATTCATTAGAATTGATAGATCTTAATTTGAGGTGTATATTATTTTGTTGATTATTTTTGTCGGTTTATGCCTTGTGATAATACTAACCTCCTCCTTCTTGATCTCGAGATTGATAGGACCTATAGAAGAAATCTAAGGGCTCTACACAATCAAACCGAAGAGATGGCGAAGGAGATACCAAAGGCAATTCGGGACTACTTCTAACCCACATTATCGGTAAATCAACTCGGAATAATGAATACGTCCATCAATGTCAACAACTTTGAGTTGAAACCGGGGTTGATCTAAATGGCTAGAGAGCTAGCCTTTAGAGGAAGAACCAATGAAGATCCTCACAAACATTTATGGTCCTTCTTGGAGATATGTGGAACGGTAAAGATGAATGGTGTTTCTAATGATGCTATCAAATTAAGACGTGGTTATCTGGATTGGTTGGAAACTATACTCCGGATAGTATCACCACATGGGAGATATTGGCTCAAGCTTTCTTGAACAAGTATTTTCCACCGGCTAAATCACAAAGACTAAGGATGGAGATAGGAACATTCCGCCAACTTGAGGACGAACAACTATATGAGGCTTGGGAAAGGTAAAAGGATCTCTTAAGGAGGTGCCCTCAACATGGTTATTTGGATCGGTTGCAAATTCAACTTTTCTACAATGGATTGTCAAGTTCAACCAAGTCCATCCTAGATGCCACTGCCGGAGGATCAATCTTCTCCAAGAATGCTCAAGAGGCCTATACCATATTAGAAGACTTGGCCATTACATCCTACAATTGACCATGTGAACGGTCTTCCTCAATCATCCCTAAAGCTGCCATATTGTATGAGGTGGATGAGGTAAATTCTTTTAAAGCTCAAATGGCTTCCCTTACTAATGCTCTTTCTAAATTGACTACAGGGGACCAAGCTTAAGCAAGTCCACCATCTATAGCATCTCTTACCGCCTTGGCATCAGAGATGTCCACACAAAAAAAGTTGGAACAAGAAGACAATGAGACGACCAATTATGTTGATAGAGGACATTATAGAGGCCACCAACAACAACAACTTCCAACTCATTACCATCTTAATTTGAGGAAGCATGAAAACTTTTCTTATGCTAACAATAGGAATGTTTTGCAAGGTTCTCTCGGTTTTTCCAATGTAGTTCCATCACACACCGAGAAGAAGTCCAACATAGAAGACTTGATGGTGGAGTTCACAAAATAATCAAGAGGAAGGATCACCGCATTGGAAAGCACTGTACAAAGTCATGGCAAGGCTATTCACATCATTGAGGTACAAATTAGCCAAATTGCCACTTTGCTCCAAACAATGCAAAAGGTAAGTTCCCTAGTTGCCCCGAGAGAAATCCAAAGGAGGAGCGTAAGGTCGTGATTTTGAGGAGTGGGAAAAAGCTGTCTAATCCTTTGATTGATGATGAGGATGAGAAGCAAGAGGTAGAAGAGACCATCTAAGAGCCTACTATAGAAGATGAACCCAAGGAGGTCTTCGAAAAAGAGGCAAAGCTAAAGGAGTCGGCATTTTCAAGTAAGTCATCTAACCCTCTACCTTTTGTACCTAACACCTTGCCCTATCCTCAACGTTTTAAGAAGAAAGAATTAGACTCTCAATTTGCTAAATTCATTGAATTATTCAAAAAACTTCATATTAATGTCCCATTTGCTGAGGCTTTAGAGCAAATGCGCAACTATGCTAAATTCATGAAAGATGTTTTGTCTAAAAAGAAGAAGTTTGGGCAATATGAGATGATTAGCATGACTGAAGAGTGCAATGTTGTGCTGCAAAGGAAGCTACCACAAAAATCGAAAGATCCAGGGAGCTTTACTATACCTTGCACTATTGATTTCTTTAATTGTTACTAGAGCTCTTTGTGATCTTGGTGCTTCTATTAATTTAATGCCTTTGTTTATTTATAGGAAGCTCGATATTGGAGAGGTGCAACCTACTACTATCACCTTGTGACTAGCCGATAGATCTTTAGCTTATCCTAGAGGTATTGTTGAGGATGTATTAGTTAAAGTTGACAAATTTATCTTCCCTGCAGATTTTGTAGTCTTGGACATAGAGGAGGACTCTAAAATTCCTATCATACTTGGGAGGTCATTCTTAGCAACTGGGAAGGCTATCATAGATGTCTAACAAAGGAAGTTGACTTTAAGGGTAAATGATGAGAATGTTGTCTTTAATATTTATAAGCCCTTGAGTCATCATGATGAGGGTAGTACTTGCCATGCCATAGACATAATTGATCATACTATTTCAAAGCATGTAGAGGTTATATTGGCTAGTAATCATCTAGAACAAAGCATAATGGATGTTGAGAATGTGGATACTATTTTTGATGAAATAGCTTTATATGCTAGGTGGTTAGATAGCATGACAATATGCACTTAAATGTATAAACCTATGCCTCTAGCTCCTCTGCATGTTGTAAATAATGTTCAGAAACCTATGCTTGAATTAAAAGTGTTACCTCCTCACTTGAAATATGCATTCTTAGATAATTTGTCCTCTTTTCCTGTTATCATATCTTCTGATTTCAATTATGTGGAAGACAAGAAATTACTGATGGTGTTAAGAGATCATAAGTCCGCCATTGGTTAGTCTATTGAGGATTTTAAAGGTATTAGTCCATCGGTCTGTATGCATGATAAGCACTTAAAAAGTGCTTTCTATCCTCTCAAATTAAGAAAGCTTATATTAGATTTCACTTGTTTGCTAGTGGTTTTCAGGTTAAAATGAGGAAAATTAGAAGAAAAGACCAAAAGGTCAAAACCGAGCAAGAATACGGTGAAAAAGAGAAGAAAAACTCAATATGATAAAAATTGGGGTAGCACCATGGCGCTAAAACCTGAGAGCAAATAGTTCTTCATGCAACCTTAGCCCCGCGTCGCTCTCGTCTTCAAATTTTCAATAGCGTCGTGGCGCCAGTTTTTCATAACTGAAAAATTGGTATTTTTGGTAAGTTTTTGGTGGCCAACTCTATAAATTTGGGAGTTTCCAGCAGCCCTAATGATCAATCTACCATCAATCTACATACCAAAAGAGGCACAAGAAGGAGAGAAATGAGTAAGAGTTCATAAAAGAGTTCAAAGAATGAGTTAATTGCAAGGAAGAGGAAAAGAGTTCGAGATAGTTGTGGTGCCCTTCAAATTCTGACGTGAGAGCCAAGGAGATCATGACGGTGCTACCTTAATCAAAAGTCTTTTTTCAGTAGAGTTTCCCTTTCTTTACACTCTTTCTTTGTCTAATTTGTTTAAACATGTTGCTTCAAGCTATGAGTGGCTAAACTCTTTAGTTTTAGGGTTTTGATGAATTGTTTATGAATTTATGTTGATATTGTAAACTTTCATGGTTTTGTTGGAAGGATTGTGCTTTTCATTGTTATTGTGTTTAATTCTTGTGGATTGGCCATCTTCACATGTTAGGTTAGATGTATGATTGAGAGATTGTATGTTTAACTTGATCTATAACAATGAATTGTTGTTAATCTATCACGAGAGTAGTTAGGTTGACAATAAAAGTTGCTAAAGACTATTCTTAATGCCATGTAAGTTGTATTGGTTTCAAGAGATTAATAATCAATCGAGTTGCATAAGAAAGGGTTGTTTTATTAGAGAACATAACTTGGAATTAAGTTTCTAGACTTAGGCATATGAATTATAATAAAATCCATGAAATCTATAATATTGCATGATGAAATAAACAAGGATTCATTACCCTAGAACTCTCTTTGACTTTTGTGTTTCTCACTTTAATACTTTCCTTATTTGGTTTATATTTTCCATAATTAATATTCCATTCCAATCCTCAAATAAAATTGATTCGATTCTAGAATAACTAAGTAACATAGACCTTCACAATTGGATCTCCAGGGGTATGATATTCGGACTTCACCGTCTTATATTATAACTTGACTCGTACACTTGCGGTTAACACTAAAAGTGCGCATCAATGCACAAAATCTTGATGGAAGATACCTTTAACCCATAAGTAGAGCACTAAAGGAGACTTAAACCCGCCATGAAGCAGGTAGTTAAGAAAGAAGTGCTCAAGCTTTTAAATGCAGGAATCATATATGCCATATATGAGAGTTCATGAGTAAGTTCTATTCAAGTAGTACCCAAGAAAGGTGGTATGATTGTGGTTAAGAATGAAAAAGATGAGATGATAGCTACTAGAACTGTAACAGGCTGGCATGTATGCATTGGTTATAGGAAGTTGAATAAGGCTACTACAAAAGATCATTTTCCCCTTCCTTTTGTAGATCAAATGCTTGATAGACTTGCAGGTTATTCTCATTATTGCTTCCTTGATAGATATTCAGGTTGTAATCAAATTTTCATTGCTCCTGGGGATCAAGAAGAGACCACATTTACATGTCCTTATGGGACATTTGCTTTTAGGAGAATGCCTTTTGGTTTGTGTAATGCCCCTTGATAATTTGTAGAAATAAAAGTTATTATAGTCACTATTTGAATTAATTAGAGTAACTTTAGAGCTAAACGAATGATTTTGGTAGTTGAATTATGTAAAATGTATCACCATGCGTTGGCACTATTTACAAAACAAAATACCTGAAAAATTATGAGCTTTTCTGTTCCCAACGCAGGATTAAGAAGAAAAGAAGCACAAATAACCCAAGGGCTAGAGATGAAGCTGCTGCGAGAACAAATGGAAACCCATGCGTCGAAACTATGCATCCAAGACCATACATCGAGACCATGCGTTGAGGAGAGAAAGTAAATACGGACGCCTGGGCAAAAGTTGTCAGGTCATTATGAAAAAGAATAACACATTATCAGATCATGGCAGAACCAATGTACCTACAATGTAAAAAGTCTATGCAGCGGGGCAGAGAATTTATTGCAAAGGTGTCAGGTCATTATGAGCTTCAACTTTTCAACGCCTATAAATAGCCCAAAGCTTCAGAGAAAAAAGGGAGAGGAAACGAGTTCAAGAGGCGAAAGCTCTGCACAATTCCTCTACCATAACCAGCCTCCATTTTGAGCTCCTCTGAGAGAAGGATTTTGAGAACTTTTCAGAATCGTCTCCCAGTGAGTGAGAACCTTCACCCTATGGATTTTATGTATCAGATAGCAACCATCTCAAGCTTCCATGAAGCAAGAAGTTGCCAGTGGCGGCTTGACTTCTTCCATTTCTGTTTATTTTCCATATCCCTCATTTTTACTTATGTTTTGTTAATGACATTCGAGAGAATGGCTTATTTTCTTAATATAAGTTTTATTGACGACTATCTTCCATTTATTTTCATATTAAATATCTTAAACCATGTTGATTGAATGCTAAATGAGTTAGATGTTAGAGTTAGTTTTTCTTGAGCAATATGAAGTATGTTACATCCTGATGAATGCACATCATTAGCTTGCATAACTTTGTCTGACAAACAAATGTAGTAAGCACGACTGTCTAGCTTGAGAGAGTAGATGGTTAATCTTTAGCATTTATCAAGACTAGATGAAGTGTAGAGATGTAGTTCATCTTTCGATAACGCAAACTTACCATGCGTCTTAGAGATAAGATTAATGTGGCGTCGAAACATCGGGAGATAGATTCACAAACTCAGTTTGTAGGTATGTACTTATACTTAGATAGGCTTAAGTAACAACTAGCTCCCGCGTTAACTCTACCTTTATCGCATGGTTCTATTCATTCTCGATGCATGTTATCTGACGCTAAGGACATTTGACTAACCATCGCCGCATCCACCTCATTGTTAGTCGTAGGAAATTTTATTCGTTCTTTATGTATAGTTTTAGATACTTACAATCTTGCACATATTACTTATATAGTTCACCATATAGTCATGCATATATTCTCAACGTCTAGTTATTAAAATCCCTGCGTTCGACCATGGACTCACCAGGAAACCTATAAGAGCTTATACTTGGGCTTTTTATTGGAAAACTTGCTTAATCATGATCATATTTGAGTAATTCTCGATGCATCTTTGTACGAAAAATGAATATCTATTTTTATGCAACATGCTATGAAACAATGTACATCGAAAATAGAAATCCAATAAACCAAACCAACACCCCTGCTACTTTTCAACATTGTATGATGTCTATTTTTCAGGGGCTCATTAAAGACATAATGGAGGTTTTCATGGATGATTTTTCTGTATTTGGGTCTTCATTTGATTCTTGTCTTGCTAATCTTACTCGTGTTTTGCTGAGATGCCAATGCTAACCTTGTTTTGAATTGGGAGAAGTGTCACTTCATGGTTAAGGAAGACATCGTCCTGGGGCACAAAGTCTCACAAAAATGATTGGAGGTGGATAGAGCTAAAATAGCTGCCATTGAACAATTGCCACCTCCCAACAATGTAAAGGGAGTCAGAAGCTTCCTAGGGCATGCAGGGTTTTATAGGAGATTTATTAAAGATTTTTCTAAAATTGCTAAACCCTTGAGTAACTTGTTAGAAAAGGAAGCTCAATTTGTGTTTAATGATGCATGTCTAGTAGCATTTAATACTTTAAAGGAAATATTGATTTCTATACCTATTATTGTTGTCCCTGAATGGAGTCAATCTTTTGAGATCATGTGTAATGCTAGTGACTATGCTTTAGGAGCTGTTTTAGGCCAATGTAGAGATAACATGTTTAGGGCAATTTACTATGCTAGTAAAACTCTTGATAGCACTTAACAGAAATACACTACTATTGAAAAAGAACTACTAGCTGTTGTGTTTACCCTTGATAAATTTAGATCATATTTGCTTGGCTCTAAAATAGTAGTGCATACTGACCATGCTGCTTTGAAGTATTTGTTTGATAAGAAAGATTCTGAACCTAGGCTAATGAAGTGGATCTTATTATTGCAGGAATTTGATCTAGAAATCAAACACAGAAAAGGATGTGAAAATGTGGTTGTAGACCACCTATGCAGGATTGAGAATGAGGATGCTACCTCATGCCTCCCCATTGTTAAGATGTTCCCTGATGAACAACTTTATCAGGTAAAGGATAGTTTGCTTTGGTTTGCTGACACAGTTAATTATCTTGTAGGAGGACATGCACCACCTCATATGAACTCTCAACAAAGGAAGAGATTTCTGCATAATGTCATACAATTTCTTAAATTTCAGGATCTTGATTTATCACAAAAAGTACTCCTTACACCAAGCTTGTTTGGTGGCTTCCCGCTTGCTCCCAGGCTTGTTCTTTCTTTGTTAGACGCTTTTATGCATTGGGGACAATGCATTACTCTAAGTTTGGGGTGAGAGGTGTCACTTGTACTTTTGTGTGTTTTCTTATCCTGCTATTCATGTTTGTGAAGGTTTTAATGATGATATGCATATTAATGAAATTTTGAAAATGCACAAATAAATCAAATTTGTATTGAGGAGACACGTCCCTTGGAAGAAAGTCTAAAGAAGGTTGCCTAGGAAATTGAAATGGGGTGAACAACCCAAGCGCACCCTCAGGGATTTAGCATCACCTCATACAGCTCAACAACCAGTATGCATTACTTACCCTGAAACTATTAGTCCATTTGAGTTAAAGCCTGGACTAATTCATTTACTACCTACCTTTAATGGTCATGCAAGTTAGGACTCGCACAAACATCTAAAGGAGTTCTAGGTAGTATGTGACGGGATGCACCCTCATGGAGTGATAAAGAGCAACTTAATTTGCATGCCTTTCCCTTCTCCGTGGAGGACCTTGCTAAAGGCTGGCTCTACTACTTGCCATCAGGGAGTATTATCATATGGACAAAATTGAAAAAGTAGTTTCTATATATATATAAAAAAAAAAAAAAATCCCAGCATCAAGGGCTGCAAATATAAGAAAAGAGATATATAGCATAGCACAACTCTGAGGGGAAACACTTCGAATACTAGGAGAGGTTTAAATGCTTATGTGCTAGTTTTCCCCACCATCAAATTGTTGACTCCTTACTAATCCAATATTTCTATGAAGGTCTTTTGTTGTAGGAAAGGAGTACAATTGCTGCTGCAAGTGGAGGTGCTCTTATTAGCAAAACGCCTAGTGAGGCTAGAAAATTAATCTCCTCATGGCGGAGAATTCCCAACAATTTGGGATGGGAGGGCCAGGAAATGTCACATCCAACACCGAGGTAAATGAATTAAGAACTCAAATTTCTGACTTAGTTTCTATTGTTAAGCAGGTGGCTATAGACCAGTCCCTTCCAACCCCTGTATGTGGAGTCTGTTCTCTGACGTAGCACACCTCCGACGTGTGCCTACATGTCCAACAAGGGAGAATACCTGAGGTAAATTCTATTGGGGGATTCAATAATGAGGAATTCAGGAAGGGACCCATTTTCGTACATATAATCCCAGTTGGAGAGATCACCCTAACTTCAAATGGGGAGGGCAGAAGAACGACCAGAATCAGAACAAATCAGAACACTAAGGCAGCTTCTTCGAGCTCCAGTAAATCTCTTGAGGATATGGTAAAAAGTTTAGCTGACTCTAGTATAAAGTTTCAACAAGAGATTAGGAGCAGAATGACAGACCTAAGAATCAAATCTCTCAATTAGCCACCTCCATGAGCAAGCGAAGGAGGCAAGCTGGGAAGATTCCTCCCCAACCTGAGGTGAACACAAGAGAAAACGTGAGTGTCATCACATTAGAAGTGGGAAGAAGCTACAACAACCTTCTGTGCTTAATGTAGTGCAACCTGATAAGGATCCCACCCACCTAAGCCCATTGCCAGAGGAGGACCACCTTTTAAATCTACAAAGGGAGTAAGGTTAACTCTCCTATTTCTTTGAATTCCAATGTGCCTAAAGCTCCCTTTCCTGCAAGTTGGTGAGACCCAAAGAGAATGAGGTGGATAAAGAGCTACTTGATACATTTTGAACGGTAGAGATCAATATCCCACTTTTGGATGCGGTGAAGCAAATCCTCGAATACGCAAAATTTCTGAAGGATCTCCTGTACAAGGAAGTGGCAGACAAAAGAAAAAGAGTGGGTCGTAGTAAGCCAATCAAGTTCTACAATTTGGCAGGAAAGTATGCTTAAAAAACAAGACCTTGGTATGTCCTCCCTTCCTAGTTCCTTGTGTCACATAAGAAGATAGAAAGGGCAATGTTAGATTTAGGAGCTCCTATCAATGTGATGCCCTACTCTGTATATCACGACTTGAAATTTAATGACATTTATGAAAAAGACGTAATTATCCAGTTAGCAGATTGTTCTTTCATTCATCCTTTATGTGTGGTTGAAGATGTCTTAGTTCAAGTTAACGAATTAATCTTTCCTGTTGATTTCTAAATTCTTAAGATGGAAGAGTCAAATGCTCTATCATCAACATCTATTTTACTTGGTCTCCCTTTCATGAAAATGGCCAAGACTAAAATAGATGTAGATGAAGGAACATTATTTGTGGAGTTCGATGGAGAAATTATAAAATTTAGTATCTTTGATGCCATTAGGACCCCTACTGACCAGACACATACTTTGTGTCAGATAGATGTTTTTTATTCTCTTGAACATGAAGTAATTTGGGACGTCTATGAAGACAATGTCAATGATGATTCAAAAAATGCTATACCTTGGGATGAGATTTCCTCTGTCACACTCTGTAAGTAATTCTAACCCTTCTGTAAACTCTTCTAAACAAATGATTCCTTCCGTTGCGTAGAGTTGGAGTTAAAGCAACTCCCTCAACATTTGAAGTACGCTTATCTTGGAGAGGAGACCCTGCCAGTTATCATTACAAGGAACCTTACTGATGAGCAAGAGGAGCAGCTGTTTGAGGTGCTAAAAAAGCACAAGTTGGCCATTGGTTGGACCATAACTGATATTAGAGGAATCAACCATGCGATATGTATGCACAAGATAACACTGAAAGATGGGTCCAAACCATGTCCCCAGCCTCAAAAGTGTCTGAACCCCACCTTGAAAGAGGTCGTGATAAAGGAAATCTTTAAGCTTCGAGAGGTAGGTATAATTTATCCCATAGCTGACAGTGAATGGGTGAGCCCCATTCATGTAGTTCCAAAGAAGATAGGTATAACTATTATAAAAAAAAAAAAAAAAAATGAGAAAGGGGTAGATGTTCCTATTATGGTACAAAATGAATGGCGAATGTGTATAGACTTTAGGAAATTAAATTCTTTGACTAAGAAAGACCATCTCCCTATACCATTCATGGATCAAATGCTTGAATGTCTTGCAGGAAAACAATTTTTTCTGTTTTCTAGATGGTTTCTCAGGTTTTTATCATATTCCCATCAGTTATGAAGACTAGGAGAAAACAACTTTTACTTGCTAGTATGGAACTTTTGTATTTAGGAGGATGCCTTTTGGATTATGCAATGCTCCAAGCACCTTCCAGAGGTTCATGACAAGCATCTTTTCATAATTTGTAGAACACTGCATCGAGGAATTTATGGATGATTTCACTGTTTATGGGAACTTTTTCGATGATTGTCTGATTAATTTGACTAGAGTCCTAGAGCGGTGTATCGAGTCTGATTTGGTTCTAAATTTTGAAATATGTCATTTCATGACATCTAGAGGCATAGTCTTAGGCATATTATTTCTGAAAAAGGAATTATGGTTGACCAGGTGAAGATTGATGTTTTTACTAACCCCTTATACCCCACAAATGTGAAGGAAGTTCAATATTTTTTGCGCCATGCAGATTTTCATTGTAGGTTCATCAAAGACTTTAGTAAGATTACATAACCATTGACCAACTTACTGTAGAAAAGGTTGAGTTCAGATTCAATGAGGAATATAAGCAGGGCTTTGACAAGCTCAATGCAACCTTGATTGGTGCTCTGGTGATTCAAGCTCCTCGACAGGACCTTCCCTTCGAGATCATGAGCGACACAAGCAACTACACTATAGGAGTTGTTCTTGGCCAGAAGGTGGAAAAGAAACACCATGTGATATATTATGCCTCAAAGACATTGAATCCCTCGCAGTGCTATTATACAACAACTGAAAAAGAGCTTCTTCCATTGTTTTTGCTATTGACAAATTTAGATCTTATGTAATTGGCTATGAGATTATTGTTTTCCCTAATCTTGCAGCTTTGAGTTACTTGCTGACCAAAAGAAGTCAAAACCCCGACTGTTGTGATGGATTCTCCAATTGCAAAAGTTTGACTTGAAGATTAAAGACCACAAGGAGTCTGAGAATGGGGTTGCGGATCATTTAAGTAACCAAGCCCTCTTACAAGTGGACACTACTAGAATTTTGGCCTTTTTTGATGGACGATATTTTTGCTTTCTTGATGGTCATGAAAACAAACCATCAAGAAAACCATAATTTGGATGTTTTAAAATTATTATTTATTTAAAATTATATTTCTTGATGGTCTTAGAACATCAAGAAAGGTTTATATTTTTCTTGATGTGCATGTACATCAAGAAAAATATTTTTCTTGATTGCAAAGTATGTACGGACAATACCAAATATTGAATTCCCGGTTTTTGGATTCGTTGATGGGCAAAAACCATCAAGAAATGTCTTTCTTGATGGTCACTGCCCATCAAGAAAAGAGATAAGTTTTTGGATTCATTGATGGTCAAAAACCATCAAGAAAATGCAACCTTTTCTTGATAGTCATTCATCGGCCATCAAGAAAAAGTCTTATGCCGTTATGTTTTAGAAATTAAAAACTTTTCTTCTAAAATACAGTTAGCAACAAGATTAGAAAGACAAACGAAAAAACCCAAAAAATAAATTATAGGAAAAGTATTTATTGATGGTCACTAATTGGCCATCAAGAAAAAACCCAAAAAATAAATTCTAGGAAAAGCCTTTCTTGATGGTCACTAATTGGCCATCAAGAAAAAAACTCAATAAATAAATTCTATTATAAGTCTTTCTTGATGGTCACTAATTAGCCATTAAGAAAAAAACTCAATAAATAAATTCTATTATAAGCCTTTCTTGATGGTCACTAATTGGCCATCAAGAAAAAAACTCAATAAATAAATTCTATTATAAGCCTTTTTTGATGGTCACTAATTGGCCATCAAGAACAAACCCAAAAAATAAATTCTAGGAAAAGCCTTTCTTGATGGTCACTAATTGGCCATCAAGAAAAAAACTCAATAAATAAATTCTATTAAAAGCATTTCTTGATGGTCACTAATTGGCCATCAAGAAAAAAACTCAATAAATAAATTCTATTATTAGCCTTTCTTGATGGTCACTAATTGGCCATCAAGAAAAAACCCAAAAAATAATTTCTAGGTAAAGCCTTTTTTGATGGTCACTAATTGGCCATCAAGAAAAAGACTCAATAAATAAATTCTATTATAAGCCTTTCTTGATGGTCACTAATTGGCCATCAAGAAAAAACACTACACCTTCTTGGTACATCTTTCCTTGATGGGCATTGCCCATCAAGAAATATTTCATATTAAAACCCTATTTACATTAGGGTTTGGAAACTCATTACATTAGTCAGCCGCCGCTCTCCAACCATCTACTTTGAGTTCGCCGTCGCCGGAAGAATCGACCACATCACACAGTCACCGCATCACATCACACAGTCACCGAATCGACCACATCACACAGGAAGAATCGACCACATCACACAGTCACCGAATCGACCACATCGACCACATCGCCGAAAGAATCGCCGTCGCCGTCACAGCATCACACAGTCGCCGTCACCGTTCGTAGATCCGTCACCGGCGCCACTCGTGCAAACCTATCCGCCGCCGTTTGCGTAGATAGAGCCGTCGTGGTGCAGAGCAGTCGTCGTCATGATCCGTCCCCGCCGCCATCGTGGTGCAGCTTCGGTCCCACCGCCATCGTGGTGCAGCTTCGGTCCCACCGCCATCGTCGTGCAAGTCTGTATCCGCCGCCGATTGCGTAGATCTATCGTCACACAGCCGCCGCCACTCGCGCAGACAGCCGCGTCGTGCAGATCCGTCCCGCCGCCGTCGTGGTGTAGCTTCGGTCCCACCGCCGTCGTCGTGCAAGTCCGTCTTCGTCGCCGTTTGCGTAGATCCATCTTCTTCGCCGCCGTTTGCGTAGATCCATCTTCTTCGCCGCCGTTGCGTAGATCCATCTTCTTCGCCGCCGTTTGCGTAGATCCATTCGTGCAGACAGATCCGTCCCTACCGCTGTCGTGGTGCAGCTTCGGTCCCACCGCCGTCGTCGTGCAAGTCGGTCTCCGCTGCAGCGTCGTGCAAGTTCGTCTCGGCCGTCGCTTCGTGCAATTTCATCCCCGCCGCCGGATTGTGCAGATCTGTCCCCGCCGCCGTCGTGGTACAGTTTCGGTCCCGCCGCCGTCGTTGTGCACTTTCATCCCTGCCGCCGCGTCGTGCAAGAACTTCTGCCGCCTCGTGCATACCCTTCCGCCGCCTCCTCCACATATCCTTTCTCGCCGCCGCCGGTTCGTGGTAGTTTCTGGGTTCGCTAGTTTTTGGTAGCAGTCGGTGTTCGTTCGCTATTCGTCATCTGGTGCTTGTGAGTATTAAATTTTTGTTATTATCACTATGAATTCTATATTTTTGCATTTTAGTTTTGGTATTTGGTTGCTGTAAGATTTAGGTTTAATTTTCTTGTAAGCTAATAAAATTAATAACTATTCAAACACAATTAAGAATCTGTTGTTTATGTTTTTTTAGAGTATAGTGATGACAAACCAAAAATAGTTTTCTAAGTTATTAGTGAGCGTATAAATAATTCACTAAACTCAACTATCTACCAAGGTATAAAAAGAGGTGTGTGTTTGGAAAACATGATGAAATGGGAGGTTAACTAGATGAGAATTAGGAACCCTTAAATTCGAGTAAGTTTTGAAATAAAATTTTTTTCAATCAATTGAGTCTGATTATCTATATTTTCTGGGTATAATGTATTATGTTAATTACTATAAGGTGGAAACCCTAGTAAGTTCCTGCCACCTATGCAGCTTCCCCTGCTGATAGGTGATCAACGGAGACTAGTGCTTTTGCTGTTGTTCACGGCTAGTCTAAAAGAAAGTCAATATACAGAAACATTTTCTTTACAACGGAGCAGCTAAACGTAAACAAGATCTATTTCTTAGGTCGGTGTCAACCCACGGCGTATATAAAGAAGACCCACGATTCGACCTCTCACTTTAGAATGGATATTTCCGGGTGTTCAAAGTACCGTTCACCTTATTTTGTGTTTTGTGCGCAATGCGCCCTTTGCTTTGCTTGAGTTGAAAAACTTCTGACCCGCATCCAGATCCCGGAATTCGCTTTCTTCTTTGATTCTGCTTTCTCCGCTCGATCTTACACTTAAAAAAAAGGAGTTCACCAGCAAAAGACGATTTCATCTTACTTACGGGCTGCTTATCGATTAAGAAATCGAATGAGGAATTGGGGGCTGCAACCCCTTTTTTATACGCAATATTTGGAAAGGCGAAGAGTTAGTACTTTTTCCCTCTCTTGCCGCAACGAATTCATCTAGGGCAGCTAGCTCAGTTCTACCCGAGTTGACGAGGGGAAGGAGGATCCTGCAGCTATGGTAGTCACTTATATGATGTGTTATAATTTTAGTAAAGTTAAATGTGTACTCCATTATATTTCATTTTCTATAAGGTGGATGACTATCCTGCAGCTATGGTAGTCACTTATATGATGTGTTATAATTTTAGTTAAGTTAAATGTGTATTCCATTATATTTCATTTTCTTATGTGTCCTTATTGTCTCATTAGTATAATATGATATGACTTATTCACTTCATTTGCTCAGGTTTTAACATAATGGATAAAACATGGATGAAAAAAGATAGATTATCTAACGAATACGAAGAAGGCGTTGATAGTTTTATTGAGTTTGCTCAAATACATTTGAGTGGTAAAACTTTTATACGATGTCCATGTGTTAAGTGTGGAAATTGCAAGATATTGAACACTAAAGAAGTGAAAAACCACTTATTAATATATGGTATTGACATAAGATATGATAATTGGATATGGCATGGAGAAAGTCTTGTTAGGTATTCTCCATCGAATATGATACCAAAATCAGACAAAAACCTTGACAAACAAGTGTTTAACGATGATTTTGATGACAACATCGTTGAGATGGTTGAAGCAACCCAACAACATAGTGTTGATGATCCCAGACAATTTAATAAGTTGCTTGCAGATGCTAAGAAACCTCTGTATCCTGGGTGTGAAAAATTGACTAAGTTGGGTACATTAGTCAAATTGTATCACTTGAAAGCAAAATTTGAGTGGAGCGATACTAGCTTTACAGAACTGTTAACATTGTTGAAAAGTATATTACCCGAAAATAACGAATTGCCAAAATCTACGTATGAGGCAAAAAAAATTTTAGTTACTCTAGGAATGTCCTATGAAAAGATTCATGCATGTCCCAACGATTGTTGCCTATACAGAAAAGAGTTTGCTGATGCATCTAATTGTCCTCATTGTAACGAGTCAAGGTGGAAGAAGTGTAAGAACTCTTCTGAAGTGAAAAAAGGAGTGCCTGCTAAGGTTGTATGGTATTTTCCACCAATACCACGATTTCAAAGAATGTTCAATAGTCCGATACATTCAAAGAACCTAACATGGCATGCTAATGAAAGATTGGTTGATGGAAACCTACGCCATCCAGCTGACTCTCCATCTTGGAAATTGGTCGATCATTTATGGCCTAAGTTTCGAAATGAAGAGAGGAACCTTCGCCTTACTTTATCAACTGATGGGATAAATCCTCATAGCGAGATGAATAGTAAGTATAGTTGTTGGCCTGTGATTTTGACAACATATAATCTCCCACCCTGGTTATGTATGAGACGCAAATTTATGATGTTAACCATGCTAATTTCTGGGCCAAAGCAACCGAGGTACAACATAGACGTGTATTTGGCCCCTTTAATAGATGATTTGAAAATTCTTTGGAATGATGGTGTACCATGTTATGATGGGTATCGACGTGAAGTTTTCACATTAAAGGCAGTATTGTTGTGGACTATTAATGATTTTCCTGCATATGGTAATTTAGCGGGTTGCACAGTTAAAGAGTATTGTGCGTGTCCAATATGCGGTGAAAACACATCTGCCATACATTTAAAATTTGGAAAAAAGATGGCATATCTTGGACATAGAAAATTTTTATCACCTGACCATCCGTTTCGAAAACAAAAGAAGGCATTCAATAATGAAAAAGAACTTGGGATGGCTCCACAACCGCTGTCTGGAGAAAGTATATTTGAAATGTTCATCAATAATAATTCTCCTTACGAGTTTGATTCGTCGAAAGATAAGAATCCGATAAGTTCTTTGCGCAGTTGTTGGAAAAAGATTTCTATATTTTTTGAACTTGAATATTGGAAAAAGCTGCACGTTCGACATTGTTTAGATGTTATGCACATTGAGAAGAATGTATGCATGAATTTGATTGGTACCTTGCTTGACATCCCTGGCAAGACAAAGGATGGATTGCAGACTCGTCGTGACTTGGAACAACTAGGAATTCGTCCTGAGTTGGGGCCAAAGGTCGTGGGGAGAAGGATATACATACCTCCTGCTTGTTACACGTTATCCAAAAATGAGAAACGGGTTGTTTGTGATTCATTGTCAAAAATGAAAGTTCCTGAAGGGTATTCTTCTAACATACAAAGTCTTGTATCAATTGACACTTTAAAAGTGACAGGGTTAAAGTCCCATGATTGTCACGTGCTCATGCAACAATTGCTTTCTGTTGCACTTCGCGGTGTACTACCTAAGCACGTGAGAAATGCTATCACACGATTGTGTTCTTTTTTTAACGCTATATGCAGTAAAGTGGTAGACATTACACATTTAAGCGTCTTGGAGCACGAGATTGCAGTGATATTGTGTCTGTTTGAAAAATACTTTCCTCCGTCGTTCTTCACCATAATGATGCATTTAACTGTACATCTAGTCAGAGAAGTTTGTCTTTGTGGCCCGGTATATCTTCGATGGATGTATCCCTTCGAACGTTACACGAAAGTTCTTAAGGGATATGTTCGAAATCGAAATCGACCGGAGGGTTGTATTGCTGAAGGGTATATTGTTGAGGAAGCTGTAGAATTTTGTACAGATTTTTTACACGATAGGATGCCAATTGGACTTGGAAAGGCAATCGACCGAGGTCAGATCGATGAAGTAGGACGACCTTCATCTGCAGCTTCACACATGAATCCCGAAAAAGAACAACTAATGCAGGCTCATTTGTATGTTTTGGAAAATACAGATGACGTACAACCTTACATAGAGTATGTTGACTTAATCTTAAGCTCATGTTTTTTATCATGTTGCCAATAATTTGATATTTATAACATCCGTGATGAATTATATGTCATTTTAGAAAACATATGAACCATTTGAGAAAATTGTATCCATCAAAGTCAAGAAACCAAAAGTGGCTACAAGATGAGCATAATCGAACGTTCATTTCTTGGATTCGTGATCATGTATGCTTCGAAGGACGATGGCTATTGTATTTTGATTACATATTTTTACAAATTTTTAGTTTCATGCTTATAACTTTTGCTTATACACTCATAGGTTGCTACAGAGCTTGAGTTACCGAACAACACAGTATCTGATACAGTGAGATGGATATCACATGGCCCTTCGCCTACTGTGATAACTTATGTTAGTTATTTTGTAAATGGAATTCGTTACAATACAGAGAACCGTGATAGTGCTCGTAATGTGCAAAATAGTGGAGTTTGTTTAGTAGCGAAGGCAATACAGATAGCTAGTGCAAAAGATAAAAATCCAATAGTGACGGACATGTCATTTTATGGCGTGATTCAAGAGATGTGGGAGTTGAATTATATTACTCTTAAGATTCTAATGTTTAAATGTAATTGGGTTGGTAGTGCCAGTGGTGTCAGAACGGATGATTTGGGATTTAAACTAGTTGATCTTAAACGCATTGGATATAAGTCTGATTCTTTTATACTAGCATCACAAGCGAAACAAGTATTTTTCGTCGAAGACCCAAGTGATACTCGATGGCATGTTGTGTTGCACCCTCCAAATAGGGATTACGAAAATCATATAAACGAAGATGAGTTAGGTGACATAACTTTAAATTACAGTAGTTCTAAAAATGTCGTTGCTTCAAATACATTTGAAGACATGGATGAAGATGATTCGGTCTATATTCGAAGTGACTGTAATGGCACTTGGATGGTCAATGATAATCTATTATAGATGGTATGACTTATTATAATGTGTTGGCATGTTGTGTTGCATTCCTTAACAATTTGAGTGTTTCAATTAACTTAATTGATTAGTTTTGCTTATTAGTTACACTTACTTTTAGTCCACTAATAACATTTACTTTCATTGCAGGATACTTACAGATGGACACTAACAACGATGACCACGTCTCACCTGGTAGTGATGGTCATTCGTTAGAAACAGCACATGATTTGGAGACACCGTCTACCCGCCGATCGATTCGTGGTCCTACCACTATGATTCAACTAACACAGATTAGATCGGATGCAGATCGGTGGGTTGTTGAGTACAATGATCAAGGCCAATGGATTGGGAAAAATGCCACAAAAATGGTAAGTTACATTGGGACTTGTGTGAGGAACCACATACCAATTTCATATGCTTCGTGGAAAAACGTGCCATCAGAACTGAAAGAAAAAATTTTCGTGAGCATCCAGGTAACTTATATGTATTTAATGTTTAATTCAATAAAATATGATGTATTTGGATTTAGATATGTTTACATGTATGTTATTTTGTAATTTTCAAAAGTCTTTTGTGATAAACCCGAAATCTAAGAAGGATATTTTGATAAAAGCTGGGATTGCATTTCGAAACTTCAAAAATTGTCTAAGGAGTAAGCACGTTGACCCATATACAGACATGTCAGAATGCTTGAAATTTCCTCCATCTGAGTATCCTTCAATCGATATAGCTGATTGGGAAATTTTTGTTAACCAAGCTCTATCAGACGACTTCCAGGTTAGTGTTATGAATTATTTTATGTTTGAATCATCAAATATGTTGCTTTATTTAACTTGTATTATGTGGAGTGTATTGTAGGCACGTAGAAATTTGCAGAAAGAGCGGCGCAAACAATACAAATACAATCATAGAACATCACGCAAAGGTTATGCAAATTGAAGTGAGGAGTTGGTAAGTTTTATGTGATAACAATTTATTATTTACCAATAATTTATTATGTGGCGTTCTTCCAACTTTATTTTACTCATATATACTTGTAGAAAAAACAAGGAAAGTTGTCTACAACAGCAGATCGAGCCACTGTTTGGAAACATGCTCGACTAGGAAAAGATGGAGAATTTTTAAATAAAGACGTTGAAGAGGTTGCAGTGAAAATTGTAAGTAATAATCTAATGATTGCTTCTTTATGAGTGTATGTAATACATTATAACTTGTTTGAAATAAAATGTTTATCTATAAAAATTACAGGATGAACTGTCCAAAGATTGTGTTAACTATGAAGGTTATTCAGATGATATATTGACCCAAGCATTGGGAACACCTGAACACCGAGGACGGGTAAGAGGTGTAGGGGGCTTGGTTACACCATCATTATACTTCCACAAACACATCCCAACAGAACCCACACAAACTTCAAAGAATGACGATCCAGAGACAATTTGGAAAAAGGAGAAAGTATTGATTTTGGATCAATATAATTTAATGGTTAAACGTATGCACGAGTTAAATTCTCGAATGAAGGTCGAGGAAACACATTCAGTTGCACATGATCAACAAATCATATCATCGCCCGCACATGAGGAAAAAATAGATCAGGTAAAAATTATATTTACATGATTAATAAGTTATTGTGTTGATGGATTGTTTGACATTGATAATAGATTGACCGTTTGAATGTACATTTTAGGGGAGACCTTGTAGTCTTGCTGTTGGAAGTGTTGATAACATTGTGGCAGCAGGTACTGTTTTCAAGAGACAATGGTCTAACGAAGTAGTTTACGGGGTAACACTTGGGGTGAACGATGTGCGGGTTCTCATTGAAGTGGTGGAGGACACCAACTCCATATTACCCATACCTGTTGTTGGAAGTATTTATAGGGTTTCTGATGCAATTGGATCGTATGTTCCATGGCCAAATCATTTGGTGGTTGTAGAAAAAGCAGAAAAGGTAAATTTTTATTTATGAAAACATGAGTTATTTCATTTGAACATGAGTTATTTCATTTGCAAGTTCCATTTTAATATTTGACATTTTTTGAAAAGTCACATAAGAAGCATTCTCGAGAGTTAGCTGCTTTAAAAGGAAAGAAACCAAAGGTCAATGTGTCAAAGTTGCCAGCAGCGATACGATTTGTGCTAAAATTCGTGGAAGAGGAGATGGTTGATGAATATTTGCATATCCCAATTGATGATCAGATTTTTGGGTACCACTTCAACTTCTATATGATGAAGGATAGCATAAAACAATTATGTCAGATGGAGGAATTGGCACTCTCAATTATAACGGGTTATATCGCGTATGTACAATTAACTAATTTGATTAGTAGTAATGATTTATCGTAACATTTCTAATATTAACAGTTTTTGTTTTTTTTTTATTATGATCTTAGATGTTTGGTAGCAGCCGACCCAAGTATATTAGAGGATTATGCATTTATTCATCCTGCGCAGATTTCAAGTGACTCAGGCACCGATGAACAACGTTCTACATTCTTATGCAACAGGTTGACCTCAACAAAGAATAAGTTGTTGATATGTCCGTATAATCCCGGGTAAGTTTAGAAAAATGATCATTTGAATAATTTTTTTTATTGATAAACATTGATTTATCTAAATGTTTTGAGTTACTTCTTTTATGTAGATATCATTGGATGGTAGTTGTCATCAATCTACGAAGTAATACAGTGTATTCAGTTGACTCCATAGGACTTGGTGTTCGTGAAGATGTGAAAACTATTGTCAATACGTAAGTAATTAAAAGTATTTCACATTATGTACTTTCATTATGTTAACAATCTAATATATTTGTGCGTTTGTTTTGTTTAGGGCCATGAGAATGTTTTATGCTCGAACAAGTACACGATCCCGACCTGTTACGTGGGTACCCGTTAAGGTAAGCATTTCAATTTCGATGTAATAATGTAGTATTTTAGATTACAAGATTTGGTTTATTCTATCATGGGCTGAAATATATGTGTACATATATAGTATGCTAAACAACCGGGCAGCACGGAATGTGGGTATTATACTATGAAGTTTATACACGACATAGTAACTCAGAGGAGCACAACAGTTACAGACGTGGTATGCATTTGCTTAAACCATATTGTTTAACTATAGTTATTACACTTAATAGCATTGTTTTTGGCCATCAATCTAATATGGTTTGTTTACTTGCAGTTGACGAGACAAACACAATATAGTCAATTGGAATTAGACACAATTAGAGTTGACTATTGTGACTTTATAGGACGTTATATTTGAGTGTTGTGACTCCACAGTTTGATATTAGATTTAGGGACGAAGTTTTTGGTTCGATAGGTTCAAGTTTGGTAGAGTATGCTTTACATGTTTCTATTCAAGATACTAACTTTTTGTACAAAAAAGTATTTTATTAGTTGATTAATGAAAATTATTTGATTCATTATGTTGTGGTATGATGTTTGGAGTATCTAGGTTGTTTGGAGTATATGCAGACTGCAGGTACAAAACAGTTTTGGGGTCGAGTATAGGTCGATCGTGGGGGGTCACAATGACCCGATTCTTCTTTTTTTTTTTTTTTAATTAAATTGTTATAGTTGATGGCCAAAAAACGTCAAGAAAGGTAGATTCTTGATGGCCAAAAGGCGTCAAGAAAAACGCTACATTTATCTTGATGGCCAAAAAACGTCAATAAAAACGATCATTCTTGATGGTCAATGTTCCTTTTCTTGATGGCCAAAAAACGTCAACACAATCCCTTTCTTGATGGACATGACCATCAAGATATGGTTTGTGTTGACGTCTTTTGACCATCAAGAAAATAACACTTTCTTGATGGTCAATCTACAATACTTGATGGCCAAAAAACATCAAGAAACCCTACCTTGATGGTCAAAATCATCCAGTTAGGGATTGTCTTGATGTTTTTTGGCCATCAAGAAAAAGAACATTTCTTGATGGTCAATCTCCAATTCTTGATGGCCAAAACCCATCAAGATTACCTATCTTGATGGACATGACCATCAAGAAATAGAGTGTGTTGATGTTTTTTGGCCATCAAGAAAACGATCTATCTTGATGGGCGGGCTTTCTTGATATGGGCTTTCTTGATAGTTTTTGGCCATCAAAATATGTCTTTCTTGATATTTTTTGGCCATCAAGAAAGGCCAAAATTCTAGTAGTGGGATGACATCAAGATAACTCCTTGGTACGCTGACAGGGTAAATTATCTCGTTATAGGTAACCTCCCCTTTGATCTGAGTAAACGTAGGAGAGACAAGCTAAAAAGTGAGTCTACGCATTATATGTGGGAAGCACCTTATTCATGGAAGTTTTGCTTTGACCAAGTTATTAGGAGGTGTGTCCCTGATGAGGAGTTTGAGTATGTATTAGTCTTCTGTCATGTGTATGCTTGTGGTGGGCATTTCAGCCCCAAACGTACTGCTAAGAAAGTATTAGACTTAGGGCTTTATTGGTAAATTTTGTTTAGGGACACCTATTTTTATTGCAATGGTTGATGTCAAAGGTCTGGTAGTATTTCCCATAGGAACAAGATGCCTCAGTTCCTTGTCTTATTTTGTGAGTTATTTGGCGTTTGGGGTTTAGACTTTATGGGGCCTTTTTCTTCTTCCTTTGGTTTTAAGTATATCTTACTTGTTTTCAATTATGTGTCTAAATGGGTGGAGGCCAAAGCCACCATAACTGATGATTTAGAAGTTCTTGCAGGTTTCCTCATGATGAACCTCCACAAGAAGACGATGAACCTCCACAAGAAGAGGATGTTCCACAAAAAGAGAGTGCATCTAAGGAAAAGGAGAAATTAAAGTCCAACATAGGGAGTACTTCTAACTCTACTTCTTTTATCCCTAATACTTTACCTTTTCCTCAAAGATTTCAAAAGAAAAAGATTGATGCTCAATTTTCCAAGTTCTTAGACATATTCAAAAAGTTACAAATTGACATTTTTTTTTTTTGCAGAGGCATTAGAACAAATGCCTAAGTATACCAAGTTCATGAAGGAGGTGTTGTCTAAGAAGAAAAGGTATGGAGACTATGAAATGGTTGCACTAACCAAAGAATGCAGTGCGACACTACAAAAGAAATTGCCTCCAAAACTAAAGGATCCAGGGAGTTTCTCTATCTCTTGTAATTTAGGCAATAATAAGGTTACTAAAGCACTTTGTGATCTTGGAGCTTCAATTAACTTAATGCCTTTATCCATGTTTAGGAAGCTCAATGGTGGAGAGGTGCAACCAACTATCATATCTTTGTTTTTGGCCAATCAATCATTTGTTCATCCCTATGGCATTGTGGAGGACGTCTTGGTGAAAGTAGGTAAGTTTATCTTCTCGATGGACTTTGTGATATTATACATGGAGGAAGATGTCGAAGTCCCCATAATCCTGGGGAGACCATTCTTGGCCACCGGAAGGGCCCTCATCGATGTGCAAGATGGAAAGCTCACATTCTGCCTTAAGGATAAAGAGGTAACATTTGACATCTATAAAACCCTTAAGCATCCAGATGTAGAAAGGTATGAGCATCATGAGCCAAGCACAAAGGTAACATCGCCGCTCTCTTCGAATAAACACTCTATGCATGATAAGCCTCCTTTGCATGGTAAGACTAATGGCATACTTAATGTTTAATTAAAAAATTCTATGAAGCATGTTTCTAGTTGTGATAACTCTCCTAGTTCTTCTTGCATGCCTCCAAAACCTATAATGAAGTATCAATAAATTATGGAGAAGCATGTTAAAAATGAAGTGGTGAGTCCGGTAAAATCTAAGCATGATGATTCTTTAACGGTACTTGACTACATTAGAAAAGATGATGTCCAACTTAATGATTTGTTGACTAACTCACTAAATGCTAATGAATATGTTTGTGAGTGTCAATGTGGGCGAATACTAAAAGTTCTAGGTGATCTAAAGCATGAAAGGAAGAAACCACCTTGGGATCTGCCATGACTTGCGAGCCTTGTCTAGCTAGAAGATGTTAAACCAAACGCTTGTTGGGAGGCAACCAAAGTTTATTGTTTTATTTAGTTACTTCTTTTTATTTTATTTTCAATAAATCTTTGAGTCACTCATATGCTTTATCTCTCAGGATCTTGGTTTATCACACAAAGTACTCCTTACACCAAGTCTACTTGGTGGTTTCCTGTTTGCTCCCAGGCTTGTTCTTTATTTCTTTGATGTTCTTATGCATTGGAGACAATGCATGATTCTAAGTTTAGGGTGGGAGGTGTCTCTCGTACTTTTGTGTGTTTTCTTATCCTGCTATGCATGTTAGTAAAGGTTTTAATGATCATATGTATGCTACTTTTGAAAGATTTTAAAAATTTTAGAGCTTTCAAAGTAATGGAAATGTTGTTTATGATTGTGTGCCTTCATGTTGATTGCTCATGATGAGATTCGAATTTGCATGATAGATGACTTATTGTGGAAATAGAATATAACTATCTTGAGTTAAATTCATTTAAGTCCCTCTTAAAATCTCCCATATTCTTGAGCACGTAGCCACTTTAATTTAGAATCTTTAACTGAGGATTAAGTTGTGTGTATTTGGTTGTCACTCCGAAAGTCCCCACTGGTTAGAGATTGAAAATGTATGATAGTTTGTAATCTTAGACTAAGGAAAAAAGAAAAGAGTATACATGTGCCTTGAGAAAAGAAAATAGTATACACAAAATGTATGAGCTTTATATGCCTATCTTTTTAAATGTTAAACTTGTATTGAGTATGCATGGATAGAGGTAAAATGAGCTGCCTTTGCTGTGATCAGTAAGGACGCCTGGGAATTGACTAGGTACGAGTCCTTACAGTGAATGTGTGAAAGCTAGTGCCCCCTAGGCAAAAGAATGCAAGTTTAGGGCCCATAAAAAAATATATGATTGAAAGGCACCTTAGTGAACATATTACTCACTTGAAATGTATGGAAGCTTGAAGATTGGTGCATGAGCTAGAGTAGGGGGAAAACTAAAGAACCTCTCTTAAGTCCTAATTTGAATTCTAGTATTTTAAATTGAAGGAGGCTTGCACACACACACATGGGAGACAGCGAGATTTGGCCTTGAATGATTATAACAACATAGATATGCTTGCATGTTTTTACTTAAGCTCTAAATGTTATTCTCTGAGACATGAGTCAATTGCACACTGCTTCATCTGAAGTCCCTATTATTTGATTTTATTCTTTGCTCGGGACTAGCAAATCTCTAAGTTTGTGGTGATAAGCACTTGAAAAGTGCTTTCTATGCTCTCAAATTAAGGGAGTTTATATTAGATTTCACTTGTTTGCTAGTGGTTTTCAGGTTAAAATGGGAAAAATTAGAATAAAGGACCAAAAGATCAAAACCGAGCAAGAATATGGTGAACAAGAGATGAAAAACACAAAGTTGCAAAGATTGGGATAGCGCTGGGACGCCTGGATGGTGCTACCGCGACACTAAAACCCGAGAGCAACTATTTCTGCACACAGCCCTGCCGCGGCGCTCTCCAACCGCGTTGCGGCACTTTCCTTCCAAATTTAGCAGCGCCGCGGCGCCAGTTTTACATAAATGAAAAAATGGTATTTTTGGTAAGTTTTTGGGTGGCCAACTCTATAAAATTGGGGGTTTCCAGCAGCCCTAATCATCAATCTACAGACCAAAAGAGGCACAAGAAGGAGAGAATTGAGTGAGAGTTCATAAAAGAGTTCAAAGAGTGAGTTAGTTGCAAGGAAGAGGAAAAGAGTTCGAGATAGTCGTGGTGCCATTCAAATTCCGACGTGAGAGCCAAGGAGATCGTGACGGTGCTACCTCAATCAAGAGCCTCTTTTCAGTAGAGTTTCCCTTTCTTTACACTATTTCTTCGTTTATATTGTCTGAACATGTTGCTTCAAGCTATGAGTGGCTAAACTCTTTAGTTTTAGGATCTTAATGATATGTTGATGAATTCATGTTGATCTTGTAGACTTTCATGGTTTTGTTGGAATGATTATGCTTTTTATTGTTATTGTGTTTAATTCTTGTGGATTGGCCATCTTCACATGTTAGGTTAGATGTATAATTAAGAGATTGTATGTTTAACTTGATCTATAATGATGAATTGTTGTTAATCTATCACGAGAGTAGTTAGGTTGACAATAAAAGTTGCTAAAGACTATTCTGAATGCCATGTAATTTGTATTGGTTTAAAGAGATTAGTAATCAATCGAGTTGCATGAGAAAAGGTTGTTTTTTAGAGAAAATAACTTGGAATTAAGTTTCTAGATTTAGGCATATGAATGACAATAAGATCCATGAAATCTATAATATTGCATGATGAAATAAACAATGATTCATTACCCTAGAACTCTCTTTGACTCTTGTGTTTCTCACTTTATTACTTTCCTTATTTGGTTTATATTTTCCTTAACTCATAATATTAATTCCAAATCCTCAAATAAAATTGATTCAACTCTAGAATAGCTAAGTAACTTAGATCTTCACAATTGGATCTCTAGTGGAACAATATTCAGACTTCATCATCTTATATTATAACTTGACCCGTACACTTGCGGTTAACACTTGAAGTGCACATCAAGTTTTTGGCGTCGTTGCCGGGAAAAATTATAAAACAACATGTTCTTCATAAAACTTACATAACAACTAACATGCTTTTAAAATAACTCCTAGTATAAATCATATAATATTCTTATGCTGGAAAGCTCATGCTTACTCAAAACCATTTATGGAAAATTGGTTCTGAATATACTTTGCAAATTCTTTTAAGCATCAAGTAAAGCATATTTTCCTTAAACTACAAATAACTCATCAGCATGCTTCCAAACACAGTCTCAATTGCAAATCATGCTATAAACTCATGTTGGTAAACATATGCTCATTCAAGAAAATTTGTGACAAAATAAACTTCAAACATGCTTCATAGATATTCTTGGGCATACTAAAAATAAGGAGTAAATAAAGCTCATTTTAAATAAAACTGTCACTCACTACTTGTCTTGGGCTCCCAATGGGTTATGAATCTCCTTAGCTCCTCTTTGCTTGGAAATAAAATAACTTTCTTTGTTAAATATCCTTAAAATCTTTTTAATTCATAATTTGAGTCATTAGGACCTTAAATATGGAATTTCAACTCAAAATGACTCACCATCTTCCAAAAACTTGATAAAAATACCAAATATAACATGTTGCCCTTAGGCATGTCCAATAGCCCCACACAGCTCACACACAGTCTACCCAACCCACCATGTGCGGTAGATCACACACAAGCATGTTGCCTCATACAGACAGGCACTGCCCCGCACAGACTGCCACCCACGGGCGGCAGTTTCGCACACACGCAGTCAAAATAAACTCAAAAGAGGAAGGGCAAGTGCGCGTGTCCTTCGGCTACGCACGCTGAGAGGGCGTTAAACACTTGTCTTATTTGCTGCTTGCGTCCTATGCTCAACCTGCACAGCAGCATGCCTCACCCATCAGTATGCACGCCCGCATGGTCGATGGCATGTCAGCCTGCCCACTGGACGTCCAAAACATCTAAAATAACCTCAAAAGAAAACTCACCTTCAGCCACCGACAATGCTCTTTTGCACGCCTTCCTTCTTTAACCTTAGCCCAAACACAGCCGACAGCCTCTAGGACATTGTCTTCACTTCCAGCTGCCAAAAGTAGTATTTTCAGCCAAAATTAAATTTTCCTTCCTTTTACAAAATTGTAGATAGATGTCTTGGCTAGCTTACCTCAAAATTTCAGCCTCTAATTCTCTTTCTTATGCGAAATATCACTAAATCTTCCCATACTTCTCTAGTTTGCTCGATTGCCTAAACAAGCTTGATTCTCCGATGAACTTCAACCTCTTCCTCTTTGACTTTCCTTTCAAAAGCCCTCTCTCTGAAACTAGACTCATTTTGAAGCAATTCAATTGAAGAATATCTCAGATAGCACGAGTAATTTGTGCAAGCCTAGCTTTTTCGATAAACCTTCTATTTATGGACTTCATGGAACTTCATGCAAATTATGGCCTTGCCACCTCCTGCTTACCAATGCCACACTTAACCTCAATTTTGACACCTCACAAGACTTAATCAATATTAAAATGTCATACTTATCCATTTGGAAAGAATTCATGAATGCAACACCTTACAACTTCCTGTCCTACGCATGATTGACAACTCCTTTGAGGTTCTTCTTCCCTTCCTCAGCTACTAACCTTGCACGTAGCCCTTTCTTGGCTGATGGACGCCTCATGTAGACGCCTCATTTCCTTCTCACCAATAGCCCAATAGATGCATCAAGCTTTCCTTGCCGGCTACCTTATACTTAGCACAACAAACGCATCATTCACACTTTAAGCTAATCACTAGCCTGCATCAACCTTGTGTCATCCATGCCAAGGACGCATCTTTCCCTCTTACTAACCTCAACAAGACGCCTCATAAGTCTTCAATCCTCTAAGTCCACTAGCTAGCTTTAAAAACACATCCTCCATCACTTGCACTTACTCACACTAGGACGCATCCACCTTTTCTTGTAACCATCCAACACAAGGACACCTTAAAGATGCATCTTTTAACCTACTCACCAAACACCTTATGCCCGTATCACATACTCTTGAGGGGCTCGGCTACTCAATGATTCTCCACGCTCAAAGCTAACACTTAGCGACAATCTTCCTCATTTCTCTTCTCTTCAAACGTCGGCCACACACAAGAAATCTCAACCCACCTACTTCACTACAAAGTGACCATCGACTACTCTTTTCCTTAAGCTACACACCTTGTCTACTTGCTTCAACCTCTTTTGCACCACTAAGTCCACCTCTTAGGCTATTCATAGAACACCAATTTTCCACGCACCATTAAGCCTAAACCATGAAATTTTTCCTAAGTTCACAACAAAGCCTTTCGTGTACCACTCTTTTTCCATACCTTTTTAAACATGAATATTGAAAAATTCTCTAAGTCCACAATTTCTAACAACTCACTTAGCTCAGTACTAGAAGAATGAAAGTAGGGTTTACAAGGCTTGCTGATGCCACCTTCGTCTCTTTTCCTCTTTTTCTTTTTCTCTGGGGTATCCTTCTTTTTTTCTACCCCTGCATCCTTGGTGATGCATTCCTTTTCCTCTTTGGGTAACTGGTGCCTAGACTTTTTCTTTTTCTTTTTCTTTTTCTCCCCCTTAGTTCTGATTGGGGTGCTCAATCTCGTGGCCAATGTCGCATCCTCTTCTATTTGCAGCTTTTCATCAAACTTTGCTGCAACCTTGTCAATCCTCTCTTCTTCTCGTAGCTCTTTTTTGAATTTCGTTGCTGCTTGCTCGATCTTTAGGTCAAAGCGTAGAGGTTTCTCTTGTCTCTTGCTTCCTTTACTCGTGCTTCCTCACGAGGTGCTTCTCTGTCGGCACTCGCTGCAACGTTCTTAGCTTCCTTGCGAAGCACACGTAGTTCCTTTTTAAGCTTGGCATTCTTTAGCCAACTTTGTAGCTGCTCGGTCAAAGAATGTTGCGAAAACAACAAACTCAGGACTATTCGTTTGCTACTATTCTGATGTCGGCTCTTCATCCTTGAGAACATCCTTTGTGGGCTTGACAGATTGTTTCGGCTTTTTAAATGCCTGCATCTTCCTCGTTTTAGTGGCGTCGCCTCCATCTCTTCCTCAAACTGATACACAGTCTTCTCTTAGCCACAACATCGGCTACAAATCGCTGATTGGATCCCTTATTAGAGTCTAATGAGCGATCTTCAGGATCCGTTTCCGCAGGGACAGACCTTTGTGTTTCAACTGCCTTGCTCACATCCTTCTTGCTGAGAGCAGGCTCTTCCTCAGCCATGGGCCACAATTTCTCCTTTGTGGCCCTTTCTTCAACAACTGGCCCTATGGCTTCCTTATTTCCCCATTCTTCTCTGGGATGACTTCCTTAATCGCCTGTAGGGGAAGCCGATTCCTTCATTGCGTCTAAAATGCAAGGCTCGGTAGGGTCTCTTAGCCCATTCAGAATATGTGCAACTCACTTGTGTGGGAACGCATGAAGTTGACCTCCTCTTCTCCCTCCACTATTTCGCCACCCACTTCATTCGTTCCACGAGTGCTGGGAGGTCACGATCTAAGGAGAGTTGATTAACTTCGCCATCCTCTTCCCTCTCCCTTGCTTCCCTTTCCTCTTAGGCTATGTCTTCGAGGATGTCGCTGAACACGTTCCTTTCATCTCGTCGGTGAACCTCACTATTGCCAAACAAAGTGTTGGCCTCATCAATGACATGCACACAAGGCTCTACGTCATTGAAGTTGCCTGCGGAGGACTCAGCTGGAGACTTCATCTTGGCTTTCTGACGACTTGACTTAGCCTGGTGGAGAAGGTGAAGGTGAAGGGGATGGTTTGGGTGAACGGGAATGCAGAGGGAGGATTTGGGCTATGGGTTGGACGTTGAGCAACTCCACAAAATCCTTCGAGTTGGACTTCATTTTAACAAACAGAGGATGGTTGGGCTGCTAGCGAGAGACGAATGAACGGGTAGGTTGGGGAATGAAGGGAGGGCGAAAGGTTTGATGAGAAGGAGAATGGAATGAAGGTAAAGGATTTATGGGCCTTTGTGTGATGGGTCGAGCATGAAAAGTAGGAATGTAGGAGATGAACAACCAAACATGGTTTGGCGGCGGAGGAAGGTGAACCAAGAGCAAACAGCCTCACTAGTCGGGTGGCAATCGGACACAAAGTCGCTAGTCAGACTAGTTGAGGGGCAAGTTTGGAAATAAATCGCCGCTGGTGATGATTTTCGAGTACTTGAAGATGAAGACAACAACGGTGTAGATCTCTGGGTTGAGTAGGAAGATACTCGTGAGTCGTGACTAGAGGAAGAGAAATCGTTTTGGGAGTCAGAGCCACTGGTACAGGAAAACTCAAGAGCTTGGAGGAGAGTAATGCTGACGACTTACTCTAAAGGGAAAATGAAGAACTTAAAAAGTCCGAAGAATAAGAATTTTGCATTTTTATAGGGGATATTCACGTGGTGGGCATTAAATGTCGATACTCATTCTACGCGATATTCCACTGCCCTAGGAGATTTCTTGAGCCGCACATCAGAGATATATGGCAGAGAATCTCGTGACGCACGCAAGCACTTGAACACTTTTGCTGAAACACGCCTAATTGCAACGACTATAAAGTCCTATGCGTTCTACATGTGACCCCTAAGACTAACGCAGAGTTGTTCGAATTTATAAACGCAAAGATTTATTTAAGAAAGATATTGGCATTCATGATCAGTTTATTAAAGCAAGCAAGTAACCAAACTAAACAACCATACCACGCTTACTTAACACTACTCCAACATACAAAAATAAAAGAAAGCCAAGGTATAAGAAAGCTTCCCTGGAAAGTTGTGAGTTCAACACTTGAAGGACCTTCCGACTCAGGCTCATTGATCTTGCTCGCATGGGTCAATGGAGACTTTTGCTCGTTCACCTCCAAATTAAGGCTTAACCCTTTGTGGATTGACCTTAAAAGAGTTGGATCCATCTTCATTCATCAACTCTACTACACCATGCGGAAAGACCTCCTTCACAACAAATGGACCGACCATCTGGACTTGAGCTTTCCTGGAAAGAGATGCAACCTAGAGTTAAATAATAAAGCTTTTGGCCGGCTTGAAATATTTTTTTTACTAATACAACTATCATGCTAACGTTCGGTCTTTTCCTTGTACAACTTTGCATTCTCATAGGCTGTCAACCTCAATTCCGTTAACTTGTTCAGTTGAAGCTTCATTGCGTCTCCTGCTGCATCCAAATTTAAGTTCAGCTTCTTTAGGACCCACATGGTCTTTTGCTCCAATTCCAATGGGAGATGGCATGTCTTCCTGAACACTAGTGACTAAAGGGACATGCCTATTGACGTCTTGAATGCTCTCCGGTAAGCCCACAAGGGTTTATCCAACCTTTGCATCCAATCCTACCCTAAAAAATGCCCTCTGTAAAGGGACTCATGGCAGCTCTCAAGAATCCACTACATTTCATATTCTGGCACGCATCGACGCAATATGTGATCTGGACCCAATCTGTATTAGTAGGGCTCATCCCAACAGTAAAACTTACTTTCATGAACCAACCTTTTCCTCTGCTGGGCATTATAGTCATCAGGCCAATGTTTGCACACTAGATAATTCACTATGTGTGCATACCAAGGTTGTTGGGGATGATGCCCTATATCTCATGGTCTTGTAGTTTGTAAGTTTTATTTGTATAAACAGATTATTTATTTAATAAAATAAATATTATTTTATTTGACATTTAGTTTCATTAACCCAAAACAATAAACTAAGATCCAAGGTTATTACCTATAACTTAAACATGTATATGGAGATATACAAGTGGATCATGTTTAAGTAATAACCTAAATGGTATGTAGTAGATGGATAAGGTTGGGTACCATATGCTGGTGACATTACAAATATGGCCCACTTTGTAGTTGTTACAAGTGTTATAAATGTTGGGTTGTATGTCCTAAAACTCGTGGTTTTTGTAAATAAGTGAATTTTAGTACATATGAAGTTATTCAAGTGAATTAATTGTTTATTAACTCTAAATCCAATTAAACTATGAACCTTTGGCTATTATCATGAGTACTTGGACTTTATGTGGAGACATAAACAGGACCAAGTTCGAGTAAGTAGCCTAAATAGTCCATAGTACATGGATCAGGTTGGGTACCTCTTCCTGGAGACACTATTGAATACGGCCTACTTCATGATTGTTACAAATGTTGTAAGGTGTCATAAATGGAGACATGTGAGCGGGGGAATTCTACATAATAAGATTGTGTAAGACTGACCCTAAAATAATCACTATTACGTATTAACACCGTTTATGATTAACACTGATTAATTTCACTTATTGATGACCTAGATAACTTGATCTAAATGTTGAGCTATCTATGAACTCCTGTTTATTCAGAATTATCCCTTGATCTGCATAGGTGAGAGTAAGCTCAATACCGCTGCTTAACATTCCTCCCATTTTAGGGATAAGACCGGGTAGATAGCTGGGGACATAGAATTTGTAAGACAGAATTCACTCCTACCCAACTTAAGGATAGTAGAGCTTGTTCTCTTAAGTGTTGTTCCCAGATCTTTAACAAAGGCCCCCATCCTCTCACTGGCCCGAGAGGGAATGGATTTAGTGATTAGATCCTAAATCAATTGTTCATTAGAGAGACAATGGTACTTAAGGAGAAAAGATGTAACTCGGAGGTAAATCGGTATTTGACCTAGCTGAAGTTATGAATGACCTGTGAAGGATTGACTTATCGATGACGGTTATATCAAATGAACACAAATATATCTACAGTGAGGAGAGTGTAGCTACGAGCTTTAGTGGAGTGTCCCGTTAGTTGACGAATGTTGGTTAACTAGGTTAAAGAGTTTGGCCTATTAATCTCAGATCATTGGAGTTCATGATCTGTAGGTTCATTAGGTCCCTGATGCGCACTTTAAGTGTTAACCACAAGTGTACGGGTCAAGTTATAATATAAGACGGTTAAGTTCGAATATCGTTCCACTGGAGATCCAATTGTGAAGGTTTAAGTTACTTAGCTATTCTATAGTTGAATCAATTTTATTTGAGGATTGAATTTGAAAATTATGAGTTATGGAAAATATAAATCAAATAAGGAAAGTATTAAAGTGAGAAACACAAGAGTCAAAGAGAGTTCTAGGGTAATGAATCCTTGTTTATTTCATCATGCAATATTATAGATTTCATGGATTTTATTGTCATTCATATGCCTAATTCTAGAAACTTAATTCCAAGTTATTTTCTCTAAAAAACAACCATTTCTCATGCAACTCGATTGATTATTAATCTCTTAAAATCAATACAAAATTACATGGCATTAAAAATAGTCTTTAGCAACTTTTATTGTCAACCTAACTACTCTCGTGATAGATTAACAACAATTCATTGTTATAGATAAAGTTAAACATACAATATCTCAATCATACATCTAACCTAACATGTGAAGATGGTCAATCCACAAGAATTAAACACAATAACAATGAAAAGCATAATCATTCCAACAAAACCATGAAAGTCTACAAGATCAACATAAATTCATAAACAAACCATCAAAACCCTAAAACTAAAGAGTTTAGCCACTCATAACTTGAAGCAATATGTTTAAGCAAAATAAACAAAGAAAGAGTGTAAAGAAAGGGAAACTCTACTGAAAAGAGGCTCTTGATTGAGGTAGCACCATCACGATCTCCTTGGCTCTCACGTCGGAATTCGAAGGGCACCACGACTATCTCGAACTCTTTTCCTCTTCCTTGCAACTAACTCACTATCTGAACTCTCACTCAATTCTCTCCTTTTTGTGCCTCTTTAGGTTTGCAACTTCCTTGATTTGATTTGATGCTTAGAGCTGCTGGAAACCCCCAAATTTATAGAGTTTGACTGCCCAAAAACTTACAAAAAATAACAATTTTTATTTAAGGAAAACTGGTGTCGCGGCGCTATTGAAAATTTTGGGACAGCGCCGCGACGCTGTTGGAGAGCGCCGCGGCACTATGTCTGCGTCCAGAAAACTTGCTTTCGGGTTTTAGCGCCACGGCAACGCCGTCCAAGCTCCGTGGCGCTGCCCCAATTTGTGCCATTTTGAGTTTTTCAGCTCTTTTTCGCTGTATTCTTACTCGGTTTTGATCTTTTAGTCTTTTCTTCTAATTTTCCTCACTTTAACCTGAAAACCACTAGCAAACAAGTGAAATCTAATATAAACTCCTTTAATTTGAGAGAATAGAAAGCACATTTTAAGTGCTTATCAGTCCCCCTACTAGCTCATAAATAGGACTAAAATCTTAGATAGTGTGGTGAATGAGTTGAACCATTCAAATCTTGGCTTAAGGAATGAAAGTCAGATATATAAGATATATCGACGTTTAATTACGAATTAAACGGACAAATAGAGTTAATTATAATAGTTAAATATGATTTAAATACTAATCATTGAATAGGGATTCATATCATTTTTTTTTTTAGAAAAATCGGGACAAGTGGAAAAAATAATATTATTTTAATATTAAATAATAAAATAATATTATTTTTAATTAATTAAATATTAAATTATTTTTATTATTTAATTATTTTTTAAATTAAAAATCAATTTCAGTTCAATTTTTGGAAATTCAATTAAAAAATTGATTTTAAAATTGATTTTTGAAGATTGGATTTTTCGACTAACTAAGCTAGGTGCTTGGTTGTCTTCTTCGCAATTAACCAACAAATTAACCATTTTGTGTTGTCAAATTTTGATGCAACTGGATTGCATGGTATTCTTTAACAAATAAAGATGATTTTGGCATAAAAATGGTTAAGAATTTTGCGAAATTAAGGGTTAATTTTGCAAAATTTCATCCATTGTTCATCTTCTTCCCAACCTTCATTCCTTCTAAAATTCACTACCAATTTTGGATCCCACCATCCAATCTAAGCCTAGAGAATAGTAGAGAAGACTCTTGTGGTCGTCTACATCCAAATGGTACTGAAATTCATCAAGAATTGAAGGAGAATTTGGAGCTTCAAGGGTAAGTGTTCTTGAGACTTTGGTTTTTCTTTTTAATTGCATGTTTAATCCTCTAAATTGAGCATCTTAGAGTGAAAATTGATCAAATTAACTTCCAGTGCATGCTCTTTTATCCATCAGTAAAGTGCTACAAATGATCTGATCCTGATCATTCATATGGAGACATGTGAGCGGAGGTATTCTATACAAAGAGTTTATATAAGACTGGACTACGAAATGTTAACTCTCTTTATAACACCATTACTAGAAGAGACTTACATTTCATTAGGATGACCATAGGTGACTTGACCTGAATCATGAGTGGGTTGTGAACTGCCTATGAGGGCAGTCTTTTGATTTGCATGGGTGAGAGTGGTCAGTTTGCCGACTCAACATGCCTACCACTTTGGGGATTCGTTTAATTTAGAAGGAATTCACTCCTTCCCTACTATTAGGGAAAGTAGAGAAATTGCTCCCTTAAGGGCTGATTCCAAGGCTTGAACAATGTAGTGCCACACCCTCTCCTGGCCCTAGAGGGGCTCGGTTATAGTTGGACTGTAACTAATTGTTCATTAGAGGAATTAGTGGTACTTAAGGAGTTAGATGTAACAAGGGTAAAACTATAATTTTGACTTACCTGTACTTACGAGCAATTTGTAAAAGGTCAATCAATTGTTGATTGGTTATATCCAATGGACATAGAAATCAGTCCAAAGAGGACAACCGTCAGCCTTTAGTGGAGTGACCGATCGTTAATGAATGAAGATTAATTTAATTAAAAAGTTTAATTAATTAACCTTGTATTATTGGAGCTTCAATCTATAGGTCCATAATGTCCCATTGTTAGCTCAATAAGAAATAATAAGAATCAAATTAATTTTAGATTAATTTAAATTGTTCAAATTCATTAAAGGGTTTAATTGTATGAGTTACAATTAATATAATGTATATGATACATTATAATATAAAGTTTTTTTTTTAGAGAAACAAATATGTGAATGTGATTCAAATATTAATTATATGAATGTGATTCATATATAAACTATAGATTATATATTATATGGGATATAATACATGATTTGAATTTAATTGTATTAATTAATATAATGAAATTCAAATTTAGAAATAACTCCCTTGGGAGTCATTTCACTTGATGTAATGGAGAGTTAGGGGGTTATTTCACTTGAGGTAGTGGGGAGTTATTTGATAACTCCCACATATACATCTCTCCCTATATTTATGATTCACAATAAGGAAGACAAAGTGGGAGGTGAAAAAGAAGTTAATCTCTACAAATTCTCTTCTTCTTCCTTTCTGGCAATCCTCTCTCAAAAGGAAAAAAAGTTTGTCTTCTCCCTTTCCCAAATTTAATCCAAGTGAGCCCACACAACTCTACTGTGATTCTCACCTTGTGAATATCGAGGAAGATCTCGTGGTGTTGACTAGAGTTGCATTGTTCGTAATCATTTGCTCTGGAGAAACACTGAAGAATCAGAGAAGATTGAAGAACTCTTCAAAGGTATTTTCTATCTTATTGAATTTCTTTACAATAAAATATGCTTAATTAAAATATGTTTATATTTCTCTATATTTTATGTAGATTCAAAACGTAAATTAAAACTACACGTGTTCACGCACTTCCGCACAAAATTTGATTCCTCTAATTGGTATGAAAGTCATTGTACTTTTAATTCTATTTTGGATTGAAAAAATAGGCAAATGGTGGGTTGTTTTCTGCGTAATGTATGTGAGTTTGCGTAATAGATGTTTACAAATATTGGAACTTAGATTTACAACTTTTTACACTGATTTGATCAATGCAAGGGGCTGTTGTTTTGGGCATTTATTATGTAGATTGAGTCGGTAAGTCTGAGTCGTTCGTGTCGAAGTGTTTGCTGTGAAAATGACTAGAAATGGAGGTGAAAGATGGTTTTTGGAGTGCAGACCCAAGAGCTTCTGTGCAGTTTTTTGCTATTTGTCATCGTTTGTGCGACATTGAAAGGTTCAGACAATATCCACAATGGAAAGGTCGTAGCAGTTTCAAAACAGTTTTGTACCAACACGAAAGTGGCATTTTTCCTTCACCTCTTGAAGGCAGTGTTTTGTTTTTTTAAGTGAATATAATGTAATTTATTTTAATGTTTTATTAGGGTGTCAATATTTGGTATATTATTGCTATAATTTAGTTTTACTATGCATGAGATGTATGTTTAATTATATTAATTATATATTGCATAAAGTACGCAATAGTTTAAATTCCCACGTTAGGTTAAACATATTCATGCATCATATCTTAATATAAATGTTATATTATATGTTGCATATTAATTAAGCATGTCATGCATCATTTTAATATAAGTGTTATACTATTTGAAACATATTTATTATGTTGATTAGTATTAATGTAAGAGTTATATTAAGTAATGACAAGGCATGATCATGCATCATATTAAATATAAATGTTATATTTAAAGTTTAACATTAATAATATTTGCATGCATAATCTTTATATTATAAGTGTTTTAATATATAATATGGTTGGATGGATGAATGTTATTATTTATTTTCATTACTTTATTATATAAGTGTTATGTATGTTGTAATGAAAATGGAAGTGCGTGCAACATGAGACCACTTTAGTAAATTTATAATAGTTATAATTTTTTTAAGTGTTTCATTAGATGCATGTATTGGTTTTAATTGTTTTATTAATCTTTATAATTGTTATGAGTTAATGAAATTAGAGTTAAAATCTATCATCAATAGTTGCATGCAAACGTAGATTAAATTGATTTTAAATAGTTTAAAATTAATTTCACATAGACCTATGTTCACAATATTTCTAATAGGATTATAAATAGGTTTAATCTTTAATTCCTTTTTAATAGGATTAAATTGGTTTAAATAAAAGATTAAATTTATAACACAATTGTCTATAATGGACCTTTGTCTAAGGAAAGTTTTGCCTAAGGCTGGGGTATTTAAGTTGACGGAAACGGAGAACCCCTACCTGGGAACAACTTGGAGGTGAATTAGACAAATATGTTATAAGCATGCAATAAATGATTAGGTTTCTCCCTAAAAGTTCACATGGTGAGATCTATGCTTGGCCTCGAGGCACCTTTGCTTGTGTCCCCTACAGATGGTGTTTGCATAGGTCAATAACAAAGTGAATGGAGAGAGTGTTTATAGTAAGTGGGAGAGGGACGTGTGTCAAGGTCAAGCATGCATCATAGGAGTTACCAAAAACTAAGAAGTCTGATTGCGCCACTTTAAGTGTTAACCGCAAGTATGTGGGTCAAGTTATAATATAAGACGGTAAATTCCGAATATCATTCCACTGAGGATCCAATTGTGAAGGTTTATGTTACTTAGCTATTATAAAATCGAATCAATTTTATTTGAGGATTGGAATTGAAATTGTGAATTATGGAAAATATAAACAAAATAAAGAAAGCAAATAAAGTAAGAAAAACAAGAGTCAAAGAGAGTTCTAGGGTAATGAATTCTTGTTTATTTTATCATGCAATATTCTAGGGTTCATGGAGTTTATTGTAATTCATATGCCTAAGTTTAGAAACTTAATTTTAAGTTATTTTCTCTAAAAAACAACCCTTTCTTATGCAACTCAATTGATTACTAATCTCTTGAAACCAATACAAATTACATGGCATTAAGATTAGTCTTTAGCAACTTTCATTGTTAACTTAACTATTCTCATGATAGATTAACGACAATTCATTGTTATAGATCTAGTTAAACATACAATCTCTCAATCATACATCTAACCTAACATGTGAAGATGACCAGTCCATAAGAATTAAACACAATAACAATGAAAAGCATAATCATTCCAACAAAACCATGAAAGACTACAATATCAACATGACTTCATAAACAATTCATCAAACCCTAAAACTAAAGAGTTTAGCCACTCATAGCTTGAAGCAACATGTTCAAACAATATAAACAAAGAAAGAGTGTAAAGAAAGGGAAACTCTACTAAAAAGAGGCTCTTGATTGAGGCAGCACCGTCACAATCTCCTTGGCTCTCACGTCAAAACTCAAACGGCACCACGACTCTCTCTTGAACACTTTTCCTCTTCCTTGCAGCTAACTCACTCTTTGAGGCTCTTTTGGTGTGTTATTTTGTGCTTAGATTGATGACTGGGGCTGCTGGAAACCCCCACTTTATAGAGTTGGCCACGCAAAATACTTTCCAAAAATACAACATTTTTCATTTAAGGAAACTAGTGCAGTGGCGCTACCAATTATGGAAAAAGAGCGTCGCGGCGTTGCCATTGTGCTACGGTAGATGGCCTCTCAGGAAACAACGCCGCGGCGCTGCCCTTTTTTTGGCAAACTTGTGTTTTTCATCTCTTTTTCACTGTATTCTGGCTAGGTTTTGATCTTTTGGTCTTCTCTTCTAATTTTTCTCATTTTAACATGAAAACCAGTAGCAAACAAATATAAAATCCCTTAATTTGAGAGAATAGAAAGCACTTTTCAAGCGCTTTTCAAAGTCGTCCATGAAAACCTCCACTAACCATTCCAGGAAATCTGACTAGAATGATAAATTAATGGAAAAAGTGGTTAACGAGTCATTATCACTATAATTAAGATCCGATTAGATGGAAAAATTACTCCCCCAAAAATGGCGAAATAGAATCAAGCAAGATGTAAAAATAAAGATTTTAACCAATGTTATTCATATGAAAAAAAGTCGATTAATTGATTACAAACAAAAAATTAATTCATTTGAAACACACTACTCATTACCAAATAAAAAAGATAATATAAAAAAATATATATACGATCTTTTATCATATAAATCTATTAATTATACAGATAATAAATGTAAACTCTACTTTCATTTGTAACTGTTAAACGTAAGTACATAGTATCACGGTGAACTTATTTACTTATTCTCCCTCTTGTAGATCGAAGAAAGAAGTGAAGGAAGCCAGAAGTGATTTTTGGTAAGTTGAATTTTTAAGTCATTAAGAGGAAATCGAGCTAGAATTGACTTTGAATATCAATTGGGGCGTAAAAGCGGATTTTTTTTTTCTAAATTAAAAAGAAAGAAAGAAAGGAAAAGAAAGAAAGAAAGAAAAGAAAGGAAAAGAAAGAAAGAGAAAAGAAAAGAAAAGGAAAATTAATACACAAAATAAAAATAAAAAAAAAAGGAAGAAAAGAGATAGTGGAAGGAAGTTAGTTGGGATTTACTTTTAGATTGGTGAGGTTGCCAACTGGTTTTCTTTCATTTTCAAGCTCAAACCGACTCTATCTTTCAGCTGAGCATTGAGGGGAGGTAGAAGAAGATATCAAGGGCAAATTCGTGTAGAATTTTGGTCGATTTCATGGTGAAATTAAAGCTGAAACAGAAGGTTTGCTTGTTGTCGTGCCGTCTGAACAAGGTCCGGTATTTGGTGAATATCGAGCTGAAGAGATCGAGTTTGAAGATGACAATTTAAGGTTAGTAATTTAACGCAATTCTTAACAACTCTAGTAAAGGATGGTTCAGCTGAATATGAAGAGAAACATGTTAAATTTTAGGTGGAAGTGACTAATACGGATTTCCCGAGTGATCTGGAGCAGGGTGAAGTAAATAAAGAATATCTTACAAACGAAGAGGAGTTAACCTCTAACATTTTGAGGTAAGTTGGAAAACATATTTCTCTAACATTTCGGGCAGTAGCAAAGATAGCAGCAGAAGAAGGCGAGTCACGCTGGAAAGTTGGACGGTGTTGGGAACATGAAGGAGCGAGAGCGAGACAAGTCTCGCTGGTCTTCTTTCATGGAATATAGTCTCGGTGATGGTTTTCTTTATGTAGTATAATCTCGGTGGTGAATAATATGAATGTCTAAGGCTTGTTTCCTGAATTGTTGTTAATCTATCATGAAAATAGTTAGGTTAACAATGAAAGTTGCTAAAGACCACTCTTAATGCCATGTAATTTGTATTGATTTCAAGAGAGTAGTAATCAATTGAGTTGCATGACAAAGGGTTGTTTTTTAGAGAAAATAACTTGGAATTATGCTTCTAGACTTAAGCATATGAATTGCAATGAAACCCATGACTTCTAGAGTATTGCATGAATAAGTAAACAAGGATTCATTACTCTAGAACTTTCTTTGACTCTTGTGTTTCTTATTTTCTTGCTTTTCTTTTAAGTCTTTTCAAAATCACAACTCAAGATCGAATCCTCAAATAAAATTGATTCAATTCTAGAAATGCTAAGTAACTTAAACCTCCACAATTAGATCCTCAGCGGAACGATATTGGGACTTCACCGTCTTATATTATAACTTGACCCGTACACTTGCGGTAAACACGAAAAGTGTGCATCACTCACCCAGCTACTTTCAAAGATTGGATATATGACATCTACGTCGAGCCACTTTATAGTCTCCTTTTTAACTACTTCCTTCATGATTGGGTTAAGCTTACATTGCCGCTCAATGGAATCCCCTTTTCCTTCTTTTAGTATGATCTTGTGCATGTAACGCGAGGGGCTAATTCGTCAAATATCTGCAAGTGTCCATCCAATAACCTGGATATACTTTTTTAGTGCTTGCATCAACAACTTTTCATTTTTTGAGCTTAACGCAGAGGAGATAATTACTGGCACGATATTATCATCTCCCAAGTAAGTGTACTTAAGGTGCACAAGAAGGGCCTTCAATCCTGGAGATGGTGGTTCTTCCAGAGACGACTTTATTTTGGCAGTCTTGCGGTTACTTAAATCTAGTCTTTCAAAAGTTCTGTCAAAATCAGATATTAACTTATCTTTTCTTCTTCATTCTCTTTTCCATCAATAGGCTCCACCAAACTATCTGACTCTGCATCTGTCAAAATCTAGCTATCATAGTTGATGCCTTCCACAAACTGGCATGATTCCAGCTTGTCGAGATACTTCAATGCGTTGAAGACATTAAATTTGACCTGTTGGTCATCAACTCTGATTTTTAGCTCCCCTTCTTGTACATTTATCAAGGTACGCCTAGTGGGCAGAAAAGGTCATCCCAACATGATCGTCACTTCCCTGTCGACTTCATAATTCAAAATAATGAAGTCCACTGAAAAGATAAATTTATCGACCTTGACCAACACATCCTCTATCTTTCCTTCAGGATGTGTTATTAAGTGGTCGACCAACTATAATGTGACGGCGGTGGGCCTCACCAATCCCCAATTTCTTGAAGGTAGATAAGGGCATCAAATTGATACTAGCCCCTAAATCGCATATAGCTTGGCCCACATCCATTCCCTCGATTGAGCATGGCAATGTGAAACTACTAGGGTCTTTCATCTTGGTAGAGATGTTAATCTTAAATAATGCATTGCACTCCTGTGTTAAGGTGACGATTTTGAATTCTCCGAGCTTCCTTTTCTTAGAGAGGATGACCTTCAAGAATTTCACTTAGTTGGGCATCTACTCAAGAGCTTCCACCAACGGGATGTTGATGTTTAGCTGCTTGAGCACATCTAAAAATCTCTTAAATTGCCCCTCATCATTTTCTTTCTTAATCTATGGGGGAAAGGAGGATGCATAGTCTTATATGCCTCCTTTCTTGGGGTCTTTTTCACCCACGCAGGATAAGCCTACATCAATTATTCTTTGTCACTAGGATTTGTACAAGTGGGGTTCCTTAAATTCTGAGAGTTAGTGTTGTTGTTGTCTGGTAGAACTGAAGTTGAATGTGTTGTTGAAGAGTTGGTTGAAGTCACATTTTATTGAAAAGTTGGTTGTTGAGAGGTTGAATGTTGCAGACCTACCATGCTCCAGTGATCATGCTGAAGGAGTTAGCAACATAATAGGAGAAGCAATTAGAATCTAAAGCACTCTAATTACATCAATTCTGAAGATTAAACATGCTTGGTTTAAAATTGAAAAAACAGAGGAAGATAACTTACATGTTGATGCTCAAAATTGAAGCTAATCTCTTTGAATTTCTGATCACGAACACTTCATGGACCACCTCTAGTATCTTCCTTGTTATCCTCCGGCCTTAGAACGGATTGTGGGATCCAAATTGAGTTGAATTTGAAGCTACTTAGTGAAGAACTCACAGTTTTGGAGAGCAAAGAGTAGAAGAACTTTTCAGCAGAAATTTGTTAAGAAAACTTCACAATTTTCTCAATTTTTCTCTTCTATTTAAAGAAGAGAGCATGCAAAACAATATGGCATGCAAATTGACAACAAATTTGTTGATCAATTGAAATACAAGTTATTATTGCCTTTCTCTTAGAAAAATAGAGTTTAAATAGAGAATAATGCGGCAGTTGGTGTTAAATTCTATTAATAAATCTTCCTATGCGTTCTACTCTTGTAAATCGATGGAGATGATTGTTTTGAAGCTTTTTAAATCTAAAACACATGCTTTAACGCAGGAATGCGAGCAACCTATAGATGCGCTGGCAACCCTTCAACGCAGGTTGATGCATTGGCAACCCATGGATGCATTGACATACTTAAATGCAAGAACCCAAAGTTATCCATGGACGCATATCAACCAGAAACACAAGGCAGCAGATAATTAGATAAGAATCTTTAGAGATTTTTAGGAGATTGATATGCTTGATATGCGGCGAGAGTAGTGGATCTAAATTATACCGGAAATCAAGCGATTAGAAGAGATGGACACAAGGCAGAAATTTAGCCTCCAATCATGCAAATTTGCCAGCGATTGCAACACACATCTATAAAAGGGCAGACCTGAAGGCTAAAAAGTAGTTGAACCTCTCAAAAGAATTCCTAAGTGACAGTAGAGTTTTCTCCAAACGACAACCGGAGATAAATAGCTCGAAAGAGAAGAGTTTTCCTCCGCCTGACCACTTCATAGCAGAACTTACGCTACCATCTCGGCGAGTTCAAGACATTAAGAAGCCATTCCATACTTTCTATCTTTTTCTTACTTATGTTTTAGTTTATTAGCAAGACATTGTATTCTCTAAAACAATTATTTCGTTCATCAATCTATACATCTTCCAGGGCTATTCATTTCTTATCACTTTCCATTTGCTGTTTATCATCCATGAGTAACTAACTCTCTCAAAGGTCACGGGTTACGTTATCATCTAAATAAGAACCGTAGAAGACTATTTCATCTTGTCAATTGTACTTTTAATCTAATGCTTATGTACATCTAACTAATCGATATAACTGGTAATAATCAAACTGCTCGAAAGAGTAAGTGATTGTGGAACTCAATTGACAAGGCTAAGAAATGTTACCTAGACATAGGAATAACCTTGGCACTTAACAGTCTCCTATGCGTTATAGACATATAACGATAGCGGCTGACAACCAAGAGAAGAGTCGCTGGTATAAAATAGATCTAACTATGCATTTCTGGCTTTAGAAGATAACCAACCCCAGCCATGTGTTTGCCATTCATATAATTCAATAAACTGACTTTGCTGTGTTGCATATCTCTCCATCAAACCACTTTAGCTTAGGTTTACTACTTTGTAGTTAGTTAAACGCATCACTTCTCACCATCTTCTTTAGACGCATGATTCAAATAATCCAACTAATTATAGAATCTGCATAGTCCCTGTGTTCGACCTCGGACTCACCGAGAAAACCTCATTCTTTGCTTATACTTGGGTGAAGAATAGTAAAACTTGACAGATTAGTAACATATAGTATTAAGCATGTTGAATACATAACAAATTTAATAAAGATTCACAATAAGATCCATAACATCAATTCTCTCAAATTGGAGGTGGAAGATGAAGGTGGAGAAAGAGCATGCATGGTGGACATCACCTCCTTCTCCATGCAAAGTGGGTTTTTCCAATTCCAAATTGTAATTTTAAAATCAATTTAAAAGTTAATTTAATAAATTGACATTTAATTCAAAATTAATTTCAAAAAAATTAATTTTAAAAAAAATTAATTTAATATATAATTAATTTAAATAATAAATAATTATATTAAATTAATATTTAATATTAAATTAATTATTTCTCTACTATTTCTGGCAAATACCAATCTGATGAATCTCTATTCATCTTGAAAATATTTAAATCACATTTAAATATTTCTAACTCTCTGATATCATCTAATTCATAATTAAACAAACAAACCATAAATTTTGCTCCTTTACTGAATTCGAACATTTCAACTTCACTCAATATAGTGTTCTAAGGTTTAGTCCATGAGCTAACAAGGGGACCTAATGAACCTACAGATCAAGAGCTCCAACGATTCAAAATTAATCGGCTAAACTTGTTTGCTTAATTAATTAATATTCGTTAACTATCAAGTCACTCCACTAAAGCCCAATAGTTGCACTCTCCTCACTGAAGATATATTTTTGTCCACTTAATATAACCATAATAAGTAAGTCGATCCTTCATAAGTCGTTCGTAATTACAGCTGCGTCAAAATTACTGTTTTACCTCGTAATTACATCTCGTTCCTTAAGTCTCACTGATCCACTAATGAACAATCGGTTTGTGGTCCTACCAACAAACCTAATCCCTCTCGAGCCAATGAGAGGGTGGGGCCCCTTGTTCAAGTATCAGAGTCAGTACTTCAAAGAACAACTTATCTACTATCCTAGAAATAGGTAGGAGTGAATTTCATCTTGCAAAACTATGTCTTTAGCTATCTATCTGATCTGATCCCTAAAATGGGAGGCATATTGAGTCGGTGAACTCGGGCCACTCTAACCTATATAGATTAAAGGATAATCTCAAACAGACAGGAGTTCATAGTTAGCTCAGAATTAAGATCGAGTTACTTAAGTCATCAGGTTTGATATAATCAGTTTTAACAGTAAACGATGTTTATAAAGTAAAAGTGATTATTTCTTGGTTCGGTCTTATGCAAACTCATTGCATTGAACGCCCCCACTCACATGTCTCTACATGTACGATATAGGATCACATTGTATCAAATACAAAATCAGCCGCATCCATAGTGTCCACATGATAAGGTATCCAGCCTTATCCTTATACTATAGACCGTTTTGACTATTACTTAAACTTGATCTACTTTTATGTCTACACATAAAGTATAAGCATACAGCCTATAGCCAATGATTCTTAGTTTATTGAATTTAATAGATGCAATTCATATGTTCAATAACAACTTTATTGAATAAATTTTGATAACAATTTTATTGAGAATAAGTTACAAAATTTACAAACAACGAGTTTTAGGACATAAAACCCAACACATGCATCTTAGTGGTTAGAATGTTTCCCACTACGCAGTGTCACTGCTTGATATTGTTCCTTATCGTTATTTCTGGGAGCCTCAGTGGTGCTTGACAATGCCCTTTGCAGTCTGTTCTTTAGCTCACCCGCTATTTGGCCCATTTGGATTTCCAAATTCCTAATTGATGTGGCCTAGTTTTAGAGCATGGCATCATTTTTGCTGATGTATTCCTTCAATAATAATTTGAGAGATGAGGAGGAGGATGAATTAGGAGCCTGTTGGAATTGTTGCTGGGAATGTTGTTGTTGGCCATGAGCGTTCTGGTGGAAGCCAGAAGGATCGCCTTTATGCGGTTGTGGTGCATGCCTTTGATCTGCTTATTGTTGTTGATTTCCTCATGAGAAGTTGGGGTGATTCCTCCAACCAGGGTTGTATGTTTTGTTGTACGAGATGTTCTGCACATAGCTCACAAATTGTGAGTTGTATAGGCACATAACAGCAGATGCACCTATCCATATTGCACACAACTTACTGCTGCAAATTGAGTCATTCCGTTCATCTGTGCAGCAGGACCGATCATTTTACTATTATTATTCAAGGCCATGGTTTTCAGAAGCGATGTCACAATAGCTATCTGCGCCATCAAACTTGTAACAACATTAGCCTCAATCATTCTAGCCTAAGCTCTGTGTCTATTCGTAGAACGCATACCATATCCATTGTCGACCCACTCGTTAGTGTTTCTCGAAATCATGTCTAGGATAGCTTTCGCTTCTGTATAGGTCTTGTCCATTAATTCTTCTGCAGTGGAGGCATCAGCTAATGACTGCAAGAGTCGATTGAGCCCTCCATAAAATACTTCCATTTGGACGCAGTCAGAGATTCCGTTATGCAGACAATTTCTCACGAGCCTCTTAAATCTGGCCCATGCGTCACACAGAATCTCTGCTTCTTTTTGCTCGAAGTTCATGATGTCTCATCTCCTTCTTGCATTTACGTGGGAGGAAAATATTTCTGCATGAACTTTTCAACCATCTATCGTTTCGAGGAGACGTTTTTGATGTAGGATTGTCAAAGGTATGTTTCTTAACCTTTTCTTCTATTCTTTTGTATTTTTAATTTTTTCAAGAAATCAAAGAACGCAATCACACACTTCTGCCGAGATTCAATTCCCTTCATCTGATTAGTTGACTAAGGTTGGAGGGGACCTACTTCCAGCTGATTTCTACATATTTTCTGTAGGCCCCACACTTTGCTTTAGAAGTTAGCAAGCTATAAAGATTGGTTTTGGAAGATGACAAGTTAAAGAAGGTAAGTAAAGAGTGGTCGAGAGCCTTAAGGCATGAGTTATCATGCCTTGAAGGTGTCCTATGCGTTCGTAAAGGCTGCTATGCGTTGGTGAGGGTGTGCCCTGCGTTTGTGAAGGCTGCTATGCATTGGTAAGGGTGTGCCATGCGTTTGTGAAGGCTGATATGCGTTGTGAGCTGAAGTATGCGTTAGCCAATTCATTTTTAAAGGAAAGAAAGTGGAGGTTAAGCCGGTGACCTATTTAAGTGAGTAAGCTAAGTGTTTGATCATTTTAAACACATTCAAAAGCTCAAATCAGTTAAATTTCACAGCTGAGAGATGAAGAGAGATAGGAGAAGGTGTTTAGGGCAAAATTGTGGAGAATTCAGATCGTTTTTGTGGTAAAACTAAAGCTGGAACAGTGAGTTTGACTGCTGTCGCCCAATCCGAGCGTGGTCTGGTGTTTGGAGAAGAACGAGCTGAAAAGATCGAATTTAGGGCTGAAAATTTTAAAGTCAGTAAGTTAACTTAATTCTTAACAACTTTTATGAAGGATGTTTGAGCTAAATTGGAAGAGAAATATGTAAACTTTTAGGTGGAAGTGACTGATACAGAATTGTTGTGCAATGTGAAGCAGCGCGAGGTAATCTTGAAATATCCGACTAACGAGGGGGAGTTAAGCCTCGAAAATTTAAGGTAAGTTGGAAAATATATTTCTGTACAAGTTCGTAGAAGGAAAGAAGTTCTAAATTAGGCTGGAAATGCAACTTTTAATAGGTAGAAATGAGAATAAGAGGAAAGGCAGAAACTGAGATAACGAATGTTGCTAGAACTGCAGTGTCGCTGAGAAGTTGGAGAGTGAGTAGCGAGACGAGTGTCGCTGGTAAAGCAGAGAGCTATGTGTCTCACAAATCTCACTGGGTATCGCTTGGTTTCGCTGTAGGTAAGTCTCGCAGGTCTCGCTCACAATGGTATCGCTAGTGCCGTGTGGCTGTAGTTTAATTTCGCTAGTAATCTCGCTAGTAGTGTAGAATCTCGCTAGTAATCTTGCTAGTAATCTCGCTAGTGGTGTGGAATATTGCTTAATATGATTGTTTTTGGAAGAAATTGGTCTTAGTGGTGTAACATGAATAAAATACAAATGTATAAACTAATAGTTTGTAAAAAGGAACTTTAGGGAAGTCTAACACGAGAAATGTGTTATTTTAGGCCGAGAGGAGCTAGGAAAGGTATACAATCCGCTCAAGGTCTAGGACAAGTCGTGAGTGACTCTCTATCTAAAAGTGTTTAGTTCTAACATAGTTTCTTGATAATATTTGTTGATAATGCTTACATGATTGAATTCTATGAACCTTATGTGTGTTCCATGTGTGGTATAATGAGTTGTTTTGATATATATCTATATATACAGACTGAGTGAAAGTATGTGAATAATAAGGATAAAAAGGATGGATACATATGAGCTTATATTTAGTCTTGTGATGTATGAAAGGTCACAAGAGTATGATTAAGTATGTGATATATGACGGAAAGACTAAAGGAAGCATATGAGCATATGAAATGTGATTTACGATGATGAGACTAAAAGTAGTATATGAGTTTATGGAAAGTATTGTGATGTATGAGACGTTACTAGAGTATGAACAAGAATATGAATTATATCGTATGAATAAAGGAAGCGTGTGGGCATATGAAAAGTGTTGTGATGTATGAAATATTATAAACTCATGATTTTATGCTATATTGTATTCTTATTTAAATGGCTCCCAATGCTGAGGGACGAAGAAAAGGCATGTGGGATATTTGTATATGTAATTAGCTTCCTGCTAATATTGTTTTGATTATCATGAAATGATTTATTAAGAACTATTCATGCAAAGCATATTTGCTTTATAATGTTTTTCTGTTAAGGGACCCAATGCTGAGGGAAGATGTGAAGGCATGTGGGAAACCCAGTGTTGCAAGAAACCCAATGGTGAGGAAAGATGTGAAGGCATGTGGGAAATCCAATGATGTAAGAAACCCAATGCTGAGGGACAATGTGAAGGCATGTGGGCAATCTTGTATTTGAAAACTCAGTGCTGAGAGATGTAGAGAAGGCATTTGAGTATATTGGGGATCCAGTACTGAGGGACTGGGAGAATGTACTTGGATAGCCCGTGAACAAATTGTGATTGACTGATGCTAAAGTGTTGAGAGTACTCCACTCAGTTGAGAAATATCGACGTTGGGTGCGGTGAGCTTCGCTCAGCCTCAACTAGGGAAAGAGATTTAAGGAAACGGTTTGTGAATAATGTTTCCATAGATAATTAGATGTGGTTAAACTATAATCTGACGTATACTAGTGATGGACATGACTGGATTTTATATTTTCATACCTTGTTGAGAAAAACTTTAATTAGTCACTCACTGGCGTTCAAGCTCACGTTTTTCTTATTTTTCTGTTTTTCCAAGTAGCGACTGAGTTCAAGATGCTTAGCCTACACAAGATCTCGTCTGGGTCTACCAACGGTGTTTAGTATTCTGAAATTTGTAAATAATTGTACTGGATCATGTGTTGTACATATAGAGAGGGTTAAGGAAGTTGTTGTGTATTTATGCAATTATATGTCTGAATTAGAAGGATGTGCATATGGCAAGTTAACTTTGGTGTATGTGTGAAGTAGTTAATGGTTTATAACTGTTTATTAGGTAAAGGCAGAGTTTATGGTTGACAGTGGATGTCGTAAGAGGGTGGTGTCCGCTGTCATCACACTTCTTCCTAGGTTAGGAGGGTACCTGGGAGGGGGTATGACATTTTCTCCCTATTTTCTTCAGCTTTTTGGTCTGTCCTTGTATCAAAACTCAACCTCATCGATTGACATGTCGATTATGGGCTAAGGTACTTAATCCAGCTTGGGTTTTTAGGATTTTTCTTCTTGCTAATTGATAACTTTTAGAAATACAAGTTATTGTAGCTTTCTTTTAGAATAATAGAGAAATAACTGGAGGATCATGCAATAGTTTTAGGTTAGATTCATTAATAATTTCTTCTTTGCGATTTACACCTTTGATTTGATGAAGATAAATGTTTTGAAGTAATTTGTCTCTGAAACGCACGATTTAGTGCATGAACGCATGATTCAACATCGGCATAGTCCGACCGAAAAACGCAGAGCAGCAATTGTAAACCCTACTTTCATTTGTAAGTACTAAACTTACTTACGTGGTATCATTGTGGACTTATTTGTTTTCTCTCGTGTAGATCGAAGGAAGAAGTGAAGGAAAGACAGGAATATTTTTGGTAAGTTGAATTCTAAATCATTATGAGGTAAACCAAGCTTGGGATTTACCTTGAAATATTAATTAGAATGCAAAAGACAATTTAAAAATTAGATGGTGATTAAAGGAAGAAAAGAAAAAAAAAAGAGGAAAGAGATTGAAGAAAGCAAAGAAAAGAAAAAGAAAAAGGAAAAAAAAAAAGAGAAGAAGAAGAAAAAGTAGGAGTGGGGAAGTCGGTGTAGTGCATTTTTTTAAATTTGAACTTGCAACCGACATTTCTCATTTCCCAAACCTTAAACCGACTCAAACCTACAGCTGAGCATCGAGGGGAGGAAGAAGAAGATGACCAGGAAAATTGGTGTTTAATTCTGGAAGAAATCGTGGTGAAATTGAAGCTGAAACCAGATTGGTCTGGTGTTTGCACAATCTAAGTAAGGTCTGGTATTTGGAAGATAACAAGCGGTAGAGATTGAGTTTAAGGCTGACATTTTGAGGATAGTGTGTTAATACATTTCTTAACAACTTTTGTAAATGATGGTTGAGCTGAATGTGAAGAGAAATAGGCTTAATTATAGGTGGAAGTGACTGGAGTCGATTTCTCGAGTGATTGGGAGTAGGGTACGGTAAAATTGGAATATCTGACAAAGGAAGGGGAAATAGACCCTGAAATTTGGAGGTAAGTGAGAAAACGCATTTCTCTATAAGTTTATAGAAGGAAAGAAATGCTAATTTGGGCTGGAAATACTACTTTTAGCAGTTAGAAGTGAAGACAGAAGTTGTGTGAGACAGGTCTCGCTAGGAAAGAACGGCGACACTGATGTCACTAGTTGCTCTTTGTCTCACAAATCTAGCTAGTTTCACTAGTCTCGCTAGACAGGTAAAATCTCATTGATCGACTGGTTTTGCTAGTACAAAATGGTTTGCAGCATTGGTCTCGCTAGTATAGTCTCGCTGGTGGATTGAATCTTGTTCATTAGTGAATTTTCTTATGAAGTTTTGTCTCAGTGGTGAACAAACATCAATGTTTAAGACTTGTTTGCTATGTTAATGGGAATTTTAAGGAAATCTAACAAAGAAAAATGTACCATTTCATGCTGAGAGGAGCTAGGAAAGGTGTATAATCCTTTAAGGGCTCAGGACAAGTCGTGAGTGAAAATTTTATTCAAAATGAGCATATTTTATACAAAGTTTTCATTTTATATACCGTTGCTTGGAAACATGTTCTTATGTTTATGCTTTTCACTGGTTTTAAATGTGCTATGTTGACTATTTACTTGAAGTAAGCATGTATTTCCATGTAAATGCATATTATGGTTTTGCATTGGAAATATTTGAAACATGCTAGTTCTTAACCGAGCTTTACGAAAGGCATGCTATTTATTAATCTATAGTTTTATGGAAGCATGATGATTGTTAATGGATTTTTGAAAGTCTGAGATGTTCCAAACTTATGAATTTTTATTAATGTTATTTTCAAAGCATATTGCTTTTGAATTATGTTTTTGAAAAGGCTCCTAATGCTAAAGGACTCGAAGAAGACATCTGGGTAGCCTGGATATAGAAATGGTTTCCAATGCTGAAGCAGTCAGAGAAGCCATGTGGGTAACTTGAGTATAGAGATAGCCCCCAATGCTGAAAGATGATAAGCATTTGAAAAGTGCTTTTTATTCTCTCAAATTAAGGGAGTTTATATTAGATTTCATTTTTTTGCTAGTGGTTTTCAGGTTAAAATGAGGAAAATTAGAAGAAAAGACCAAAAGATCAAAATCGAGCAAGAATATGGTGAAAACAAGAAGAAAAACTTAATATAGCAAAAATTGGGGCAGCATCGCGGCGCTAAAACCCGAGAGTAGGGTTTGCGCAACACAGTCGCAGTGCCGCGGCCCTAGTTTCCATATTTGAAAAAAATGTATTTTTGGAAAGTTTTCTTGGGCGAAATACTCTATAAATTTTGGGGTATCCAGCAGCCCTAATAATCATTAAAAGCATGAAATTATAGACTTAAAGATTCAAAAGAACGAGAGAATTAAATGAGAGTTCATAGAAGAGTTCAAAGAGTGAGTGAGTTGCAAGGAAGAGAAAAAGAGTTCAAGAGAGTCGTGGTGTCATTTGAGTTCTAACGTGAAAGCCAAAGAGATCGTGACGGTGCTACCTCAATCAAGAGCCTCTTTTCAATAGAGTTTCCCTTTTCTTTACACTCTTTCTTTGTTTATTTTGTTTAAACATGTTGCTTCAAGCTATGAGTAGCTAAACTCTTTAGTTTTAGGGTTTTGATGAATTGGTTATAAATTCATGTTGATCTTGTAGACTTTCATGGTTTTGTTGGAATGTTTATGCTTTTCATTGTTATTGTGTTTAATTCTAGTGAATTGGCCATCTTCACATGTTAGATTAGATGTATGATTGAGAGATTGTATGTTTAACTTGATCTATAACAATGAATTGTTGTTAATCTATCACGAGAGTAGTTAGGTTAATAATAAAAGTTGCTAAAGACTATTCTTAATGCCATGTAATTTGTATTGGTTTCAAGAGATTAGTAATCAATCAAGTTGCATGAGAAAGGGTTGTTTTTTGGAGAAAATAACTTGGAATTAAGTTTTTAGACTTAGGCATATGAATTACAATAAAATTCATGAAATCTATAATATTGCATGATGAAAAAAACAAAGATTCATTCCCTAGAACTCTCTTTGACTCTTGTGTTTTTCACTTTATTACTTTCCTTATTTGGTTTATATTTTCCATAATTCACAAATTCAATTCCAATCCTCAAATAAAATTGATTCAACTCTAGAATAGCTAAGTAACTTAAACCTTCACAATTGGTCTCCAGTGGAACGATATTCGGTCTTCATCATCTTATATTATAACTTTACCCGTACACTTGCGGTTAACACGCAAACTGCGCATCAACCCTAGTACTGAAGGACATGAGAAAGTATACGGGTAGCCAATGCACATAGTGAGAGATTCGACGCTGTTGTGTTGAGATTGCTCCACATCAACTAAGGTTTATTTTCGATGTTGAACAGTTTTGAGCATCGCTCCACCTCAACTAAGGTTATACTAAAAACTAAAGAAAGATGTTTTCTGAGATTTTATGACGATCTTCTTTGATGTTTTACCAGTTGTTTTTTACAAGCATGATTTATGTTTTAAGCATAATTAGAGTTAGCATTGAGCTTAACGATATGTTAAAGATTGCAATTTTAATAACTATGTCACTCACTAGGCAACTTAGCTCACGTTTTCCATAAATTTTCTATTTTCCAGGTAGCAAGCGAGTTCGCGGTGCTTAGCCTACACATGCCTCGTCTGATCTAGCTGCATATAGGTCGTAGACCATGTATCGATTTGTATTAAGATTTGAACATTCTACAGGAGTTAGACTTTGAGAGTGGAAACTAGTAATCTTGTGAATGCATGGAGTTAATATTTGGCTTGTGAAAAGCGCTTGAAAAGTGCTTTCTATTCTCTCAAATTAAGGGAGTTTATATTAGATTTCACTTGTTTGCCAGTGGTTTTCAGGAAAAAATAAAGAAAAATATAAGTGAAGACCAAAAGATCAAAACTGAACTAGAATCCAGTGAAAAAGTGAAGAAAAATTCAAATCTTCCAAAAAACAGGGCAAGCGCCACAGCGCTGGTACGACTCTGTCGCAACGTTTTTTTCCCGAGAGCGGACTCTGCCTTCAATGCAGCAACTCGGTCGCGACATTGCGACACGACACTGAAGGTAGACTTTTATGACGCACAATGCTGCGGCACCATCCATCAGCATGGCGGTGCCACCTTTCAATGTCAGTCAGCCTCACGGTGCCATCTTTCCTAATTTGAAGAATCTATACTTTTTGAAAGAATTTTGGGCGCCTAACTCTATAAATTGGAGGGTTTCCAATAGCCCTAATCACCAATCTACACACCAAGAGACACAAAAAGAAGAGAATTGAGAGAAAGTTCATTAGATAGTTCAAAGAGTGAGTTAGCTACAAGGAAGAGAGAAAAGAGTTCGAGAGAGAGTCGTAGTGTCATTCAAGTTCCGACGTGAAGACCAACGACATCTTGACGGTGCTTTCTAAATCAAGAGTCTCTTTTCAGTAGAGTTTTCCTTTCTTTACACTCTTTCTTTGTTTATATTGATATGAACATGTTGCTTAAAGCTATGAGTGGCTAAACTCTTTAGTTTTAGGGTTTTAATGAATTGTTTATGAAGTTATGATGATATTGTAGACTCTTCATGGTTTTGTTATAATAATTATGCTTTTCTTTGTTATTGTGCTTAAATTCTTGTTGAATAATCATGTTTGAATGTTAGATTAGATGTATAGTTGAAAGATTGTATGTCTAACTAGATCTATAACAAAAAGTTGTTAATCTCTCATGAAAATAGTTAAGTTAACAATGAAAGTTGCTAAAGACTTTGCTTAATGCCATGTAATTTGTATTGGTTTCAAGAAATTATAATAAATTGAGTTGCATGAGAAAATGTTGTTTTTGAGAAAAAAAATAACTTGGATTTATATTTCTAGACTTAAGCATATGAATTACAATCAAATCCATGAACCCTGGAATATTGTATGATGAAGTAAACAAGGATTCATTACCCTGGAACTCTCTTTGACTCTTGTGTTTCTTATTTACTTGCTTTCTTTTTTTAGTTTTAATTCTCAAAATCACAATTTAAATTCCAATCCTCAAATAAAATTGATTCAATTCTAGAACAGTTAAGTAACTTAAACTTTCACAATTGGATCCTGAGTGGAACGATATTGGGACTTCACCGTCTTATATTATAACTTGACCGATACATTTGCGATTGACACGGAAAGTGCGCATCAATTTGTACTGTGTTAATTGTGTATGGCTTGTGCTAAAATCAGAGAATGTGTCTATTGAGAATTATAAACTGTTTATCAGGTACTTGGATTATGAGTTAAGGGAGTACAGGTTGACAATAGATGTCGTAAAATGGTTGATGTCTGCTGTCCTCACACCTTTTCCTAGGTAAAGAGGGTAACTTAAGAGGGGGTGTGACAAGCCCCCTGCTCTTTTGCCTAAGAAACGCAAGGGCAAGGAAAAGGTGGTTGAGGCACCACCACAAGTGCCCAAGGGCAAAAAGAAACAGTGGATAAGATTTCTACCAAGGCAAAAGGCAAAGAAAAGGTGGCAGAGGAGTCACCAAAGAAGGATGAGGGAAAGGGGAGACGCAAGTGATTCCTCAACCTGCTTTTGGAGATGGGCTTCTTTTCGAAGATGCGCCCTTGCCGACCTATATCATGGACATCATCGATTACCACGATTGGCGAAATTTCTGTGCTGGCCCAACAATCATGCAGCCATCAGTTGTCCGAGCATTCTACAAAGGCAAGGTTGACGATGAAGAAGACCTGGTGACCGTCCATGGTTGTTAAATCCATTCAACCAAGGGAAATAAATGCAGTATTCTAGTTGAGGGATAATGATGTTCGTCATGGAGAATGGGCATCGTAAACCTCTCTCCGAGAATCAAATAAAATTTATAATTCACAGAACCAACAACTTATAGTACTAAGTGGCACAAGCAGCAAGTCCAGGATCGAACCACAGGGAGCCTAAGATACGATCTCTCTGAGCTAAGTAAGTCTATGGAAAGCAGTAAAAACGGGGAGTTTTGCTTGAATTAAATGCGGTAATGTAAATTGCGAAATTTAAAGTGTAGGAAAATAAAATGCAGGAAAAATAAAAGAAAACGGCTAGCTTAGGATTTAGGATCCACCTAATGTTCGATTTATCATAAGATTACTTAGGATTATCTCTCTTGATTTAATGTGCTTAGCCAACTTGCCTGGAAAGCCTAGAGCAAGCGCCCTAATTATCAATTATTTACTTTAATTAGAACAGATGCTCAATCAATTTGGTTCGATAGCAGCCATAGAAATCTCACATTCACTTTAATTAATTTCTTAATTAGACTAATTACTTAGTTGTTTGGGTTTGATAGCCATCCATAACAAGCAAACAATTACATTAAGCATGAAGGGTTCAACTAAGACGATTAATAACCCAACAAGTCTAGAGTTACAAATCGATTTCATTCTTGAAATAGTTAATCATGCAATGTTTGTGAAAAGAATTATTCTAAACAACCTAATTTCACAACCCAAGCATGCTTTAACCTTGCCCATTTGAGATTAAAAACACATTAGAGCATTCTTAATCTCTAGCAGTCAAAGAATGAATGATGGTTAATCAAGCATATAATATATCTAAGCATAGAAATTCAATCACATTTAAGAACCACAGAAAATCAAAGAAAAATATAGATTAAGAACAAAAATACTCAAAATTGATCCATGGGTTTCACCTAGACTTAAGCTAGCAACTCACTTTAGTCACGAGATCAATCCAAGATGAGGTTTATAATCATCCAACACACCTAAAAATAGAGAAAGATAGAGGGAAGGAGAAGAGGAGAAGAGGAAATGGGATTGGGGGCTGAAATCCCTAGAGAATTTGAAAGATAAACCCTAAAATCAGCAAAAATACAATTTAAATCGGAGGAAGAGCGTCGCTACGTTTCTGTAAAAATCCAGAGCATCGTTGCGCTCTGGAAGCATCATTACGCTCTCACCATTTTTCCTCTCTGCCTTTGAGCGTAGAGTACAACATAGTTGCACTCTGCTCTGCGCTTGCCCCAAAGGCATTTTCGTAATTTTCATGTTCTTGAGCTCCAAGTGCCCAATTTCACTTCCGATAGCTTCAAATCAACCTCGAACAGCTCGTAACACTTCATTATGCATTATTTGCTCAAAACCCTATAAAATAGCATAATAAATACATAAAATCCATGAATGAGCCCGAATTAAGCTAGGGAAAGTAACACTTTTATGGTGCTATCAGATAACCCGAATGTAGAAGGTAATTAGCTTATTGCCTCCACGTCCCACGAGCATATGCAAGATGCCATTCGGGTCATGGCCAAGCCAGGGTCAAAATGAGACACTTCGCCCACAGCAGAATGGAATTATGGAGAGCTCGGAGTCTAAGACGATAGAACTTCCATGTCCAAACTGTGGGCATCGCCACGGGGGTGACAGAGAGGGGAGAAAAGATATCTGCTACATGTGTAAGCAGCCTGGGCAATATTGCAGGGACTGCCCTCATAATGATGGAGGCCCATACTAGGCGTAGAAGGGAGGAGAAGAGAAAGAATGAGAAGAGAAGAAGAGAAGGAAAAAGAAGAAGAAGGAAGAATAAGTTAAATGTTTACGTTTTAATGTTTTGTTGTTTTTTGTGTATGAATGTAAAGTTATTCGCAAATAAATAAAGGTAATTTTCTTTTTCTCAACGATAAGTCTCTAAAGCTAAATTTCAAGGATAAAATTTTTCTAAGATGAGTACGATTGTGACACTCTAACCTTTGACCTAGTTGCATAAGACGCATAAAGAAAGGAAACTAGGGTAAAGGGTGAAAATTTGGACCACAAGCCTTTTGAGGTAGAAAATCTGGGCTTGTAAATTTGGACCTAGTGTCACAACTATGCTTGGAGAACTCAACTATGCTATGAGAAGTCTATAGTTTGATGCATAGTTTGAGGAAAAGAGAAGAAATCTCACTAAGTGTTAAAGAAGGAAGAGTTGGAAGCATAGTGGAGAGCTAGTTGTGAGTTGGACACATACTTGGGAAGAGAACCACCATGTTGGACACATAGTTGGTGTTGTGGACGCATGCTGACCCATTTTGGGAGGAAATTGGCTAAGTGTTGGATGAATTAGAGAGTTGAGAAGCAAGCCTAAGGAAAGTAAAGTTGGGTTGGACGCATACTAGGGAAAGATGGTTGAAAATGGCTAAGTATAAAGGCTTAAGAGAGGAAAGTTGGAAGCATAGGCTCAGGAGACACAACATGGACGCATAAGTGAGCAATCAATGAGTCTATGGGATCATGTTGGAGAGTCATGGGTGCATGGACCAAAGTAAAGAAGAAGGTAAACGCATATATAAGAGAATTGGAGGAAACCACACACATAGAGAGCTTTGTGAGTAGAAATTTGAGAGAGTGTGGGAAACTCGGATTAGTTGGACGCATACCTCCTAAAGTAGGGGACTTGTGGCTAAGTGTTGGACTTTTAGAAGAAACTTGGATGAATAGAAGAGAGAGTGGATGCATAGGGGGTTTGGCAAAGGAAATTTGACTAAGTATAGGAAGGTTAGAAGAAGAAAGGTTAACAAAAGATGCCGAACCCTAGCAAGCATCATCTTGGATGCATGATTGAGAGGAGTTGGACGCATGGTCCTTATTTCCAGACTAGGTCGGACGCATGGTTGAGCTAAGTGGCTTTATTTGGATATAACACTTCATAAGTAGGAGGTGTCGAGTTGCATGATAAGAACACCATGCAAGGAAGCACTTGTTTGGACGCATGGAGTGTTCATCATGCATGGTGACATGTGGGAGTTAAGTTTCAAGTTTGGAGGCAAGGTTGGATGACAAGGCTTGCCATCCAACTTCTATAAATAGAGCCAAAGGGAAGAAGAACTCTCACACAACCATAAAAACCAAGATTTCAATAGAGAAAAAAGAGGGAAAAGGTGGAAGAAAAGAGCCTTGCATTCAAAGGAAGGAAGAGTAGGCGTCCAAGGAGCTATTTCTTCATTGCTTAGGAGCTGCTTTACATCCATAAGGCAAGCCAGACATCCAACTAAGTTGTGTGAAGGGAAAAAGAGCTGCCCTGCATCCAGATTAGTCTGCCCTGCGTTCAGGTTGGAGCTTTTCATCCAAGGAAGAGTTTTCTGACATCCAAGGAGTTGTTTTAAGGTTTTTGAGGTTCCCCAGTTGTTGTTTTGTTAGTTCCAAAGGCTCCGGAAAAGCAAAGAAGGATCGGAACTAAGACAGAGAAAGAAAACTTAAGTGGGAAGCTACTTCCGCTATAAGTGATTGATTTCTTTTCATGAGAGAACTAAACTATACTCTCTGTAAATACTTGTTAATAGCATGCCTATGAGCTTATAATTGATAGCATGATTATGTGATCTTATGCATGCCATGGTGAGGTATCAGATAATTTATATCGATCATGTTAGCATGAGGTAATATGTATGCTAGAGCAAGTTACTTAACAAGTATATAGTATATCGAGCTTGTTGGATATTAGATTCTAACTCAGATGCTAAAGGATTATATAAAGGCATTGATGAACAAATTATGTTTCCAATGCCGAAGGAACTTGTGAAGGCATTAATGATGACGGTCATGGCTGGGACCGAGATTCGACACTACACAGGATGGCCATAGGGTCGGAAGGACCTAGTTTCTGAGCCTGTAGCGAGGATTTCCTTGTGGGATGGTCAAGGGGCAACTAAAGCCTAGTTCCTAAGCCTACGAGAAGTATCGAAAGGATGCTTAGGAGGCTAACGGGCCTAGCTCCTGAGCCTCAAAGGTAAGACTTTGTGCATGTAGGGGACATAGGGACATAAACGATGAGTTTAGCTGAGCCGGGTTGGCTAGTGGGAAAAACCAGTCAGGATTCCTGTGCCGTGTGAGCCAGCAAGATATATAGAGGAGTTGCTGTGTTGAGGGTGCCAGCAGGAAAAAGATGATTCTGAGGATAACCCTACGGGAGAGGTTTGAGTATAAGCTTAATAAAGTTTGTAGATATACTTGCACACAATTCGTATTACGAGTATTATGATTATTATTATAATGCTGAAAGGGTTGGTTGAACCCTAGTTTATTCGATCACTCACTGGGCTTTATTGAAACTCATCCTTTTCTTATGTTTTTCTTTCTAGGTAGCAGCCGAGTTTCCGTTGCTGTGCAAAATCAAGGTCTGCCAAGAAATTATGTGCACTTAGTCGTAGGCGACAGTTAGAATAAGAAACTAGAAACATGTCTTCTGTAAACAAACGTGTTAAACAGTTGTAATAATATTAACAACATGTTTTATATGAATTAGTTTCTTCCTCCCTATCTAAGTTGCACAGGTTTGGTTTAGAAAGGGGTAAAGGTTTAACGGTAGATGTCGCATGTAAGCACCTAATTTGTAAGCACGTTCAAAAGCTTTAAGCGAATTAGTATTAATAATCTCATATTGTAAATTAAAAAAAAAAAAAAAAAAGAAAGAAAGAAGGAAGAGGAAACCAAAAGGGAAAGAAGACAAAAAAGGAAATTAGAAAAAGAAAAGAGAAGAAAAAAGAAAAAGAAAGAAGAGAAGATAAGGATGGTAGAAGTCGGTTATAGCTTTTATTGAAAGAAAAACTTTGCCGACTTATTTCTCTTCATTTCCAAACTTATTTCTATGCTATCTTTCAGTTGCACGTCGTGGAGAGGTTGAAGAAGAGTCCTAGGGCAAATTTGTGCAAGGTTTTGGACGGTTTCATAGTAAAACTGAAGCTGAAACAGAAGCTTCATCTGTTATCGCATAGTTTGAACCAGGTTTGGTGTTTGGTGAATATCGAGCTGAAGAGATTGAATTTTGGGCTGAAATTTTAAGGTTAGTAAGTTAACTCAATTTTGAACAACTTTTATGAAGGATGCCTGAGTTGAAATGGAATAGAAACATGTAAACTTTTAGCTGGAAGTTACTGATACAAAATTTCTGTACAATCTGGAGTAGTGGGGAGAAAACTTGCAATATCTGAGGTAAGCTAGAAAACATGTTTCTCTACAAGTTTATAGAAGGAAAGAAGTTCTAAATCTGGCTGAAAATATGACTTTGAACTGACAAAAGAGAGAACAAAGAGAAAAGGAGGAAACTCTACTGTCGGGTGTCATTAGGAAGCTGGTATCGCTGAGAAATTGGAGCGTGAGTAGCGACACGAATCTCGCTGGTAGTGCAGAGGAGGTTTTTGTCTCACAAATCTCGCTGACTCTCGCTCGTTGTCACTCCTCAGGTAATCTCGCTAGTCACGCTTATTCTGATGTCGCTAGTGCCGTCTATCTGTTATATAATTTCGCTAGTAATCTCGCTAGTAAGGTAAAATCTTGTTGGTAATCTCGCTAGTGACATAGAATCTCGCTTATTACGTTTTTTTAGAAGAAAAGGGAGTCTCGGTGATGAATCATGATTATAGTTTAAGTATGCACATTTAACGATCATGTAAAGGAAGTTTAAGGAAAACGTAACCTGAGGAATGTGTATTTACAAGCCAAGAAGAGCTCGAAAAAGCATATAATCCGCTCAGGGCCTAAGGACAAGTTGTAAGTGACACTTTTCTTTCTTTGAAAACAAAATTTATTGAAAATGTTTAGTTTGGTTTTTCTTATGAGATATGACTTTGAGATGAACTGTTTTCTTGAAAAGCGTGATGTTTGATGATATTGTTCACAAGACATGTTTTATCCGTTTTCTATAAGATGTTGAATGACATGTTGTGAAATGTTGTTTATCGTGTTATATCTGATTTTTCATGAAAGATTTTCATGTGACGTATAATACTGGTTTCTAAAATGTTTTAGAGGAGGCTCAATGTTGAAGGACATGAGAAGGCATGTGAGTTTCCCTGGGACCCAGTACTGAAGGACTCGTAGAAGGTACTTGGGCAACCCGCGATATTCCTATGTGCACATGGAGGTTGTGACGTTGGGTGTGTTGAATATTGCTCCACCCCAAATAAGGTTGTTATCGACGTTGAGTGCGTTGAGTTTTACTCCACCTCAACTAAGGATGTTTTCGACGTCGAGTGCGTTGAGTCTTGCTCCGCCCTGACTAAGGGAAAGTTTTGAGAACGAATTGATTTTCGTGTACGATCATTTTGGCATGAACATATGTGATTTGATTACGTTGTTGAAAATTATGATTTTACAGAAATGATTATTTGAATCACGTTTATGTATATGGTGTTATGACGATTGTAACATGCCTGTTTTCGAACAAAAGATGGTTTTACAAAATTAGTCACTCACGGGGCTTTTAGCTCACACTTTCCATGTTTTCTTTTCCTCCCAGGTAGCAAGGGCGTTCCTGGTGCATTGCCTACTCCAACTAACCCTGCATAAGCTTCGAGTTTTCAGAAAAATCTGTCCTGTTCTGAAGTGTTGCTTGTATGTAAACCTTATATAGGTGGCATGTAGACTCAACTGTGTATTTACTGGGAGTTGAAACATGGTTTTGTATAAGGTCTTTACGAATGAGTTGTAAATTTGAATTATCGATATATATAAAATTTCTATTATGTCATGGTTTGAAAAGTATTAAGGAGCAATACGTATGTTGTAAACAGTACAAGATCAGTGGCTAGAAGTGGATGGTATGCATCCCAAGAGGGGTGATGTATGCTGTCCTCACATCTCCTTTCAGGTTATGTAAGTAATTTGGGAGGGGGTGTGACATCGCAAGAGGGTCGCCATCTGTTGTCCTCATGCTCCATCTCGGGCCACAGAGAGGGGTGGCTCGGGGCGGGGTGTAACACAAAGACGTTGCCTTCCAACTTCCTTCTGTCTGAGGCTAACCTGTGGGTGTACTTTGTGAAGAAGCAGCTCATTCCCACCACGCACGACAAAATAGTTTCTAGAGAACGAGTGATGACAGCCTATTGCATCATGAAATGCATCTCCATGGATGTCAGACGCATCATTGCCGCACAGATCAGAAGTATCTTCAGCAAGCCTCGGAGACAACTATTCTTCCCTTGGCTGATAATGGGATTATGTGCGAATGTTGGCCTCCTGAACGGTACCTTTTTAGTGGATAGTGAGCCGATCGTGCTAGTGAATGGGGTCATGATGCAAGTCGCAAGTGCACGGGTCAAGTTATAATATAAGATGGTCAAAGTCTGAATATCATTTCATTGAGGATCCAATTATGAGAGTTTAAATTCTTTAGCTATTCTAGAGTTGAGTCAATTTTATTTGAGGATTCGACTTCAAGTTGTGATTGAGAAAGCAAATAAGGAAAGCAAGTGAAAGTCAAGAGTCAAATGGAGTTATAGGGTATTGAATTCTTGTTTAATCCATTATCCAACATTCTAGGGTTCATGGAATTAATTGCAACTCATATGCTTAAGTCTAGAAACAAAATCTAGGTTATTTTCTATAAAGAAACAACCTTTTCTCATGCAACCTAATTAATTAATAACATCGTGAAATCAAGTTAAATCACATGGCATTAAGATTAGTTGTTAGCAATTTTCATTATTAACCTAACTATGTCCATGAGAGATAATAATGATTCATCGTTATAGATCCATTTAGGCATACAATACCTAAATCATACATCTAATCTAGCAAACATGGATGGCTAATTGATAACTTGTAGAAATACAAGTTATTATTGCCTCTCGCTTAGAAAAATAGAGCTTAAATAGAGAATCATGCGGTAGTTAGGATTAAATTCTATTGATAAATCTTCCTATGCATTCTACTCTTGTAAATTGATGAAGATAATTATTTTGGAACTTTTTGAGCCTAAAACACATGTTTTGACACAGGAACGCAAGCAACCCATGGATGCGTTGGCAACCTTTCAATGCAGGTTGATGCGTTGGCATAACTGAACGCATGAACCCAAGTTATCTGTGGACGCATATCAAGAAGGCAGCGGAGAATCAGATAAGAATCTTAAGAGATTGTCGGGAGAGTGGTGGATCGAAATTAAACCAGAAATCATGCGATTAGGCGAGATGGATGCAAGGCAAAAATTCAGCCTCCAATCATACAGATTTGCCAGCTATTGCAATGCAACATCTATAAAAGGGCAGACCTGAAGACGAAAATGTTGTTAAACCTCTCGGAAGAATTCCTAAGTGACAGCAGAGTTCTCTCCAGACGACAACCGGAGACAAATAGCTCGAAAGAGAAGATTCTTCCCTCCGCCTGACCACTTCACAGTAGAATTCACGCTACCATCCCAACGAGCTCAAGACATTGAGAAGTCATTCCATGCTTTCTATTTCTTTTTCTTACTTATGTTTTAGTCTATTAGCAAGGAATTGTATTTTCTAAAATAGTTATTCCGTTCATCAATCTATACATCTTCCATGACTATTCATTTTACATCACTTTCCATTTGCTTTTTATCGTCCATGAGTAACTAACTCTCTCAAGGATCACGAGTTGCGTTATCATCTAAATAAGAACCATAGAAGACTATTTCATCTTGTCAAATGTATTTTTAATCAAATACTTAGGTTCATCTAGGTAATCGATATAAGTAGTAATAATCAGACTGCTCGGGAGAGTAAGTGATTGTGGAACTCAGTTAACAAGGCTAAGAAGTGTTACGTAGACATAGGAATAACCTTGGTACTTAACACTCTCCTATTCGTTATAGACATATAACGCATATCGGTTGACAACCAAGAGAAGAGTCGCTGGTATGAAATATATCTAACTATGCATTTCTAACTTTAGATGATAACCAACCCCAGCCCTGCGTTTACCATTCACATAACTCAATTAGCTAACTTTGTTGTGTCGCATACCTCTCCATCAAACCACTTTAGCTTAGGTTTACTGCTTTCTAGTTAGTAAAGCGCATCACTTCTCATCACCTTCTTTAGACGCATGACTCAAATAATCCAATTCATTATAGAATCTATATAGTCCCTATGTTCGACCTCGGACTCATCGAGAAAACCTCAATATTTGCTTATATTTGGGTGAAGAATAGGAAAACTTGACAGATTAGTAATGCATAGTATTAAGCATGTTAAATGCATAATAGTAAGCTTAATAAGATTTCACAACACTAATCAACAAGAGTTAAAACAATAACAATGAAAAACATACTTATTACAACATTCCATGAAAAGTCTACAACATTAGCATATAACTACATAAACAACTCATCAATACCCTTAAACTGAAGAGTTTAGCCACTCATAGCTTTAGACAACATGTTCAAGACCAATTTCAACATAGAAAGAGTGTAAAGAAAGGAAAACTCTACTACAAAGAAGCCCTTGATTGAGGAGGAACTGCCAAAACTTCCTTGATCTTCATGTTGGAAACTCGAATGACACCAAACTCTCTCTCAAACTCTTTTCTCTCTTCCTTGCAGCCAACTCACTCTTTGAAGCTTTGTATTTCCCGATTAGGGTTGTTGGGAACCCCTCAATATATAGACTTGGTCACCCAAAATTCTTTCCAATATTGAAGATTTTTTATTTTAGGAAAGCTGGCGTCGCTGAGCTCTTGGAGAGTGCAACGACCCTACCCTTCATGGAAGGCTGGTTTCAAGCGCTACGACGTTCTTCGCACAACGCAGTGAAGCTCTATCCCAGCTACGCTACGCCCCCTCTACTGCCAATTTTTTATGCTCTTGGGTCTAGAGCACAGCAAGGCGGTGTTGTAATGCTCTCGACTGTGCTGCCCTATTTTTAGGGTTTTCTTGTATTTTCTTCCATTTTTCACTTGATTTTGGCTAAGTTTGGTCTTTTTAGCATTTGACACTTATTTTTTGCCAGTCACTTGAAAACCACTAGTAAACATGTAAAATCTCATAAAAACATCTGTAACTTAAGAGGATAAAAAGCACTTTTTGAGTGCTTATCACCACCCATAACTTAGAAATTTGCTAGTCCCAAGCAAAGAAAAGAATCAAACATAGGGAATTAAGAGAGAAGTGTGCTAACGACTCATGTCTCAAAGAATAGCATTTAAGAGCTCAAGTAGAAACATGCAAGCATATCTATATTGTTTATAAACATTCAAGGCATGATTCACAAGGAGGTAGTGAAATGTGTGGATGCTTGAAGATTGGTGTATGAGCTAGGGTAGGGGGAAAACTGGAGAAGCTCTTTTAAGTCCTAATTTGAGTTTTTGCATTTTGAATTAAAAGAGGCTTGCACACACACACATGGGAGATTGGTCGTTTGGTAAAGAATGAACTTCTAAGTGAGTTAGAATATGATTCACTACCTCCTTCTGAATCATGCCTTGAATGTTTATAAATGATTATTCGAGATATGGCTTGATAGAACCTAAAATGTGCTATCTTTCTCAGCTTAACTTGAGATCGTTGCACTATTTAATGTGTTAATAATGTTATTTTGTAGGTATCGAGTTCTTAAAAGGTAGAATCAAGCGTTAACAAGAAAACGAAGCTAAAATGAACCAATTTGGTGTGCTAATGAAGCAATTAGGTCAAACGAAAGCTAAAAAGACCAAAATGCCCCTGAAAGACCTCGTTGCGACGATAAAAACAGTATATCTTTTGATCCGGGTGGCCGTTTTGGGTATATGACCACTCATTTTCTTCGTTTTTCTACCCTCTATCCATCTACAACATTAGTTTTTAGGTTTTCTTTTATCTTCTTTCTGTAATCAAGCAAAAAGGATAGGTTCTATCTTTTCCACCACCATGGGAAGGTAAGATCTATAGTTTTCTAGTTTAGCGGATTTTGGAGGAACCCATTGCATTCTTGGGAGTATTTTGATAATATGATTGATTTTTCTTGTCTATGGGTTTTACTATTAATTTATTGATTATGAATGACATTTTTTTGCTATTGATTGACAACTAATGTTTGATTGTGCCATTCAATGCTTTAGATTAACATATAATATGTGACATGTAATTATAGGTTAATTCCTAAGAAGCCAAAGATTAGATAGGCTTGTGATTTGTGGTCGACAACGAAGAGCATTGTTCTATCGATCTTGGGAAAACCGTACTAAATTTCTAATCAGGTCTTTCCAATTGGAAATTTATCTTAGCATAATCCCTAAAATGTAATGCAGTTAGTTAAACTGAATAGGATGCTTTTCATCTAATCAAATTGGTTAATTTGATGCTTTGGACCTGGTTAGCCTTTCTAATCAATTGGGTTAGGCATAGGTAAGAAGTTAAAATCATGTATTGATAATTCGATGATCAAAATTACATTGGGTGATTCCATTTCGCTAAGCTAGGATGTTTTGTTTGATTGCACATCTATCATTTACTTTCCTTGCACTTTATTTTCATGCATATTCAAATCTCAAACCACACAAACCCCTCCCCCCCCCCCCCCCCCCCCCCCCCCCCCCCCCCCCCCCCCCCCCCCCC